>OX235266.1:20224763-20824763 GCA_944472135.2 Trichobilharzia regenti | reverse complement strand
AAGACAAAACTTTTGACAATAGTAATACCTTCCAGGTGGAACATTCTATCTGGAGAGTGTTGTGTGCGATGCTGCAAGTTGCTCCGCTGCATGAGCACTTTCATGCCGTTGTCGAGGTGTGGCGACACGTGTTCTCTGATCTGTGGATCCCAGAACATAGCACGACGAGCTGACATTTGACGTAAGAACGTAATCGACATTGTCAAATCGTGTAACCACCTCAAGGGCCTCCAATATAGAGCTCAGTGGGGTGTTTCAGACCGTGTGATAATTCATCATTATTGGCGTTAGAAAGTGTAGGGAGAGCACGAGATGCTCTCTGTCTTAGGCGGTGTAAATAATCCACCTCTCCTTCTATAGGTTGTTCCCGGTGGCTTAAGAAGGAATGAAGACAGGTGGACGAGCTGCAGTTTGCATGGAAAAATTCGTCTAATATGCAGCACCTGTCGCCAGGGGTGTTGGTTGGTCACAAATTTCCAGGGATACAGCCTCGAAAGGCCTCACCAGCCAGTGCTAACGTTATCTGAGCATACTGATTTTGTGAAGGAAAAAGACCAAGGATGGATTGCATACGAGACTTCGCCTTGTAACCAAAGGTCCTGGGTTCGAATTCCAGTGGGTGCATACTGTGAAGAATCCCAGCTAGGAAGAAGCAGCTTTCAAGTACTTCCAGGTTTTCCAATGGTTCTCTAACTAATGTCAGCTCATGATGGAATCCTGTAAAAAATCCTAAGTCTTTCTCTCTCATACACAAAGACACAAATGTGAATACTATATGATCATTAGAAGTAATAAATCTGTATAGGTCTACACATATATAAATATGCATATTTTCTTCGTTTAAATCATCACCGAAATAATTAATTCTTATTGTCAGTGTTTAAAGTCATAAAACTTCTACAGATTTTGGAGTGAAGAATGAAATATTTCCTCTATCTTCAGGCCTATCATTGGTAACTTGAACTGCAGTAGAAAATATCGCGATTGATCGGAAACTGTCATTCTCTTTCACATGTTTTCTTGCGTGTCACTGTTGAAGCGATGCTTTTACCCATCTGTCACTACGCCGTCTGGTTCCACCAGGAGGTTTCCCTCTCAGCATATATCCTAGAAATTCACTTCCCTCTCCTTCTGCATATTTTTTATACCAGTGTGTTGCTGAATGATATATAGCTTGCCGCAGTTCCTTGTTACTTATACTTTCTGGCCACCCGGCCATCTGATCTTCATTAGAGATTGAGGTGGGCAGGTTTTCATGAAGGTTAACGTTGGCTTTTTGGAAATGGTCGCTGTGACTACTCATTAGTACTAATCAACAATAGTAGAATTCTTTAGATACATAACGTACTTGATTAAATTGACATGATTTTTTATTCGTAACGTAAACACTTATTTTTAAGTTGGATCATCAAATGGCATTAATTAGATGACCACTGAATACTGACAAGAACTGAACATCTATTTCGTTCTAGTTAAGGACTCTTTAAAGACAAACACCCGTGACCCTGGTCACATATGAATCACACTTAGGACCTTCAGGTTACTTTCCAGCTATTTGGGCATAATCCAATATCCCACGAATTTTAATTTCCCTCATTTTGTTGCATATATATAGAAGGCACGAGGATAAGCACTCTTCAGTGATATTAGCAGAAGTTAGAATTCAGTAGTTGAGTGATCAGTGGGATGGAATTGGAACAAGAAGGTCCTACGTTCAGTCCCTTGTGTATGAATGTGGGGACAGTTTTCCTTAGTACTGTTGAAGAGCCCCAAATTCGGGCGAAGCAACTGCTACGTACAGCCTGATTGTTAACAGTTCTCTGCAAGGCAACGCTTAAAAATTAAACATTCCTATTAGTATGAACAATTAACCGATTTTGGGGAGTAAAGTTACTGACGTCTAAGAGAATAGAGGAAATAAGTGATTCAGACGGGAAGAAGTGTCTAACAACACACTGATCTGAAGAACTTTGTATGTACGGTGATATTACTGAATATGACAATCAGAGGTGTGCATATGATCAACGATTAAAGCCCAGTCGGACAATGGAAATGAATCTGTGTACATTGATTAACCTCCAGATTGATGATTAAATGCTGGTGAAGTGCTGAAGTTAGCTACTTCTACAGATAAACAACACCTTAATTCTCATGACAAACATTATTTCTGCTATGATGCTACATACTACTGATCTGGTGATATGAGTAGTTGCCTACCAGTAATATCAATCAATTATACTTGTCAGGCAGATAGAAGGAATCTAAAAACACTGGACGTCTGTTTCCTTCAACTGTGAATAGTTTTGCTCAGCTCTGAAAGCTAGTGTTTATATCACCTCCAACAAGGTAGCGAGCATACTCAATTCAATCAATCAGTAGTATGTAGTTTTATGCATTCACACTTAATTTCTTGATTACCATTCAAGATATCAAGCGGGAAACATACTGTCATCCAAGCGAAACTCTGGTGAAATAACCGCCTCGAACTGTGAAATTATTAGTATTATATTATTGTTTCCTTTAATTTCCTAGAGTAACATAGGGCTTCAGCCGCACGTCTCCAATGCGTTCGGTTCACTGCTAGAGTTTTCACCTGCCTCCAAGTCTGCCCAAATGCTTTCATCTCCTCTTCACATGACCTCCCCCAAGTCAACCTTGCACTCACGACCGAATCGCCACTTCTCCTTTGGGTTCCACTCGAGCGATGGCTTGTCTAGTGATATCACTTGGTGGTTTCCTCAGAGTATGGCCAATCCAATGCAACTCCATTTCTTCCTGCTTATTTGTTGCACAATCGGTTGCTGCTGGGTTGGTTTGTCGTTCCCAGAGATCCCTGTCGCTGATCTTTTCTGGGTGGCCATCTGATCTTGAGTATTGAGCGAAGACGGCTGTAGACGAAGGTCTGTAGTTTGTTTGAGGTGCTCTTTATGACGCACCAAGTCTATGATCCGTGTAGTAACACTGACTGACTTCACATTGGAGTTGAAAATCCGGATCTTATTTTTGATGCAGAGTGCTGCTGACCTCCGAACACACTTGACAGTAATGAAAGCTTGCCTTGCTTCTCCAATCCTTGCTTTGGTAACGTCATCAATTCCGGCCTCCTGTAGTTGAAACGATGCTCCCCAGATAGGTAAAGGATGTTGTTTCTTTCAGGTTCCTCCAATTTATGCTGATTGTTGTCTATTGTTGATGTTGGCTAGGAATCTTCATCACCTCTGTTTTATCTATGTTCACTTGAAGTCCTATCTTTGATGCTTCTTCTGCCAACTTGTTGCTTTTCACTTGCATGTCTTCCAGTTTGTAGGAAATCAGACATATATCATCGGCGAAGTCCAGATCCTCCAAGTTCTTTTCTGTGTGAGTCCATTTTATGCCTGTTCCCTCGTTGGTTGCCGTTGTCTGTCGCATTATCCAATCTACTGCAATCAGGAAGATCATTGGCGATAATAGACAGCCTTGTCTCACTCCCGTCGTCACTTCGAAGGCTTCCGTAAGTTTCCCGTTGTGGATCACTTGGCATGCAGCATTGTCGTATAACTTTTGGATGAGATGTATAATTGTCGATGGGACCCTGTAGTAGTGAAGTAGTTACCGAATCACCTCTTGATCGATGCTGTCGAAGGCTTTTTCAAAGTCGATGAAGTTGAGACAGAGAGGTGACTGTAATTCCAAGCTTTGTTCAGTGATGATCCGTAGAGTGGCGATTTGATCAATACATGACTTGTTTCTCCTGAATCCAGCTTGTGGTCGAAGTTTTTCATCCAGCATGGCGTGTTTGATTCTCTCCAGGAGGATGCGGCTTAGTATATTGCTTGGAATGGACAGGAGCATAATTCTGCGCCAGTTCTTGCACTGACTTAAGTCTCCTTTCTTTGGCAGTTTGAATATGTATTCTTTTCTTCCAATAATCGGGTACCTTGCCCTCCTTCCACACCTTCTCCAGTATTGGTGTGAAAATTGCCAGCTAATTCACAAATTACCAATCTGATTTATGCTATCGCTAGTTGACCCAAGTAGCTAGCCACAAATCAGATGGCGTGCATTAATTTCAGCTCTCCAAGCTGATGAGCTCGCCTCCAAGTGAAGGAAACAGCTGTCCAGAGTTTAGATCGATTTGATCTAGCTAGCGGACATTACTGGATTCTGTGACAAGCTATTAAACTACTCATATTAATCGGTTAGTAGTATATACCATCATGCACTAATTTTTTTTGTTTTGTTGATCGTCAATCAAGCACATCACATACATTGTGATTATTACTATCATTACTATCTGTTTGACAGGTTATCACTTCAGTGGGTTTTTTTTAAATAATGAAGTTGTTCCTGCCGATTACCTCCATTCATCTAATAGTCTTGATTAATTGCTTAGGATTAAATAATGTTAAATTAATCACATGATCGATGTTTAGCAGCTCAGTAAAAATGTATTTCGCGTTAAATCAAATCATAACTACCTATCTATCTATCTAGTTATATGTTTATTTATTAGCCATGTGTTTCACATGTGACATGAAGACCACGTGTTTGTTGTGAATGATAATAAGGAAGAGAAGTTTTTCTGAGATGTTTATCTGTAAGTGAATGCGGAAGTGTTTGTGTGTGTGTGTGTTTAGCAGAGTGAGAGAGATTTCAGGAAGATTGAAAACATATGCGAATCACTCATCACAGCGTCTTCACAAAACCAATTTTTATCGGTAACCTACTTGAGGGAATGAGAAATGGGGATTGGTGATAAAGGAGGCTCCCTCTGCCCCACCCAAAAAGATACCTCATTCAGAATAAGTGCCACTTTTGACAGAAGTAAAAGCGAAGCATTACTGATGCAATACGCCTAAGCACAATATCATAAGAACGAATTTTTATGCGTCTAACTTTGAAACCTAATGCCCAAATATGACAATAAAGCAACTATAAAACCTTCAAATAAATACCTCATGAAAATTTCACCAATTCATCATTGAAAAAGTCTGGATTCATGGGTCATGGAATACTGATGAAGGTTGGCTTTAATAGTCAATGAGTCTGGTCTTGTAATCTTTAAGTTACGGGTTCGATTCATGGTGGGTAGTGGGTCCTGAGTATGCTCTGTTGAAAAGTCCAAAATTAGGACGAAACAATTGTCCAGTATTTCCTAGTTTCCAGTAATCTCTAAATGATGTTAGTTTGCAACGACACTTAAATTGATAACTTTGTTTATAGAAAACCTACATCAACGGACCAGTACACACATTTTCTCAGCTTTGTGCCCTTGAAATACAAACGCAATCTGATAAAGTGCTTGGTCCACCACAGAGCAAGAGCGATTTGCTCGGACGAATGTCTTGATGAAGAACTTAATAATATTAAACGGTTGCTAAGTGAAAATGGTTATCCTGAAACGTTTATTGATAAGAATATGAATCTAAAACCAAAGCAGCCGAAGTTACCAACAATTCCAAAAAGGCCTTATTCTTACAGATGAAGTTCCTTGGGGACAGCACCAGCGAGATACTAACACAGAGCCTTAGAAATGCGGTAAAAAGAGCATTCCCTGCTGCTGAATTACACTGTGTCTTTAAAACCACTCCTCTTCTGCGTTCGGAAATAAAAGACAAACTGACTAATTTCGCCTCTTCCGTGTGTATTTACCAATTTAACTGATCCTGTGGAGCCAGTTAGTTGCATAGGCCGTACAATTAGGCGTGTTTCTCGTCGAATTTCCGAACATCACCCTGCGTGTTTAATCAAAGGACAAACAAAATCTATTCGCGGCGCTATTCTGTCTCACCTTGTGGAGACAGAACACAAGATTGACGTTAACCATGCTTTCAGGGTCATTTACCGCATACCTACGAATCTCAATTTCGCCTTAAGAGATCGACTTTTAAATGTTGCTGAGGCTGGTTGTGGGGATCCATATTAACAAGCCTAATTTGTGCATCCAAAAGAAGTTAATTCAGACATCATTACCTTGGCCATCTAAGTTTGAATAATCCTCAATTTTTGTGTAATTTCCCTAGTTTGAGTTGATATTCTATTCGCTATTATATCTTTATTATTATTATCATAATTTAAGCATCTTTAATGAACTGTGATCCCATTGATATTACTTTACAAATCGATATTATTTAAAAAACACTAATATTGTTATTGACTACTAATCTAGAATATTCTGTGTATATAAACATATGCATATATAATTGTATAGCCGGAAGAGGAGTTTATCGAAAATAATATTCTTTGCTCGATTATTTTGTGTTTTATAGATGTCTGAATGAATATTTTTGCTATATCACAATATATTATCTATATCATTACATGAATACGGAAACGGACTGTGCTGCTACAGTTGGCAGCATTATTAAAGTATGATTTAAACCTATTTTCAAAAAGTTGGACATGTAAATTTGTAAACTCTTGGATAGGTGTTCCAGTGAAGAGTGATTTCGTTTTTTTTTATGGTAGGATGAATAATATAGACAACATATAGCAGTCACTATTCTCTAATATCTGATATGCTTTATTTAGAAGAATGTAAAGTACCAGTGAATTCGCTTGCATAACAGAGATGACTGCTTTCACTTATCTAGGGAAGTATCGTTTCAACTTTAGGCGTAATGGATGAAGACAGTCAGGATCGGAAAGGCAAGATACACACGCCTTCATCAATCTGAAACCAGTTTGGAAATCTTCTGTACTCACTTGGCCAGCATAAGGAACAAGATTTACTTTTTCAAAATCTACTGTCAAGTAGTTACCTGTATACGGATCAGAAGTTTAACCAGCGTGTCACAAAAAGGATTTTCAACTGCTTGTTGAAGAAATTCATCGCTCCACACTGAAGATCAAATGGGCATAAACAATAAGTAATAAGAAACTGTGAGAACAAACCAAGAGGTGAGAGATGATTGCTCAACAGTTTTGCAGGAGAAAATGGAGGTGGATCGGGCGCACACTGAGGTGATCGTCGAATGACATCGCACGCCAGGCGATGCTTCGAGTGGACCCTAAATGGGAAGTGATGAGTTGGTCGTGGGTGAAAAGGTGACATGGAGGAGATTGTGTGAAGGGGACAAAATAACACACTGATTTGTATTTCCTGTTAATTACGCTGGACAAAAATCCTCAGTCACTACTGAAACGTCGGTCTGTAGCACTGACGATTCAACAATGTTTGTAGGTTAATATGACACTATTTTCATCGAAGGTGACTAGCAATGGAGTCACTAGAATGCACATTTCTTCCTATTTGTAATGCATTTATTGGGTACATCTGCATTTCCAACTAGAGATGGTGTTCTCACATGGGATGGGAATTCTGTTATCTCATTGACTCGAACAGGCCTCAATCTGTCAATAGAAAATGAAGGGGTAAAAAATTTCCAGAAAAATTCTCAGTCAGAGGTCAAAATGCCGCCATTAACAAAGTGAAGTCAAGTAAAATAAACAGGATGTGAAATAGAAGAGTTAAAACCACATAGAAGGTTCGGATAGTAGACATAATAAAACAATAACGATTTGTTCTGAGGAAGTAGACTGTTTATAATTGCCAGGACAATGACAAAGTTTGGACCCAATTCGCGAAGAAACACGGATTGACTTAAATTTTTTGATTTCTTGTGTTTCATCTATGCCCAGATGTGTAGATCTCCCTCTCTTTGACACTTTTGATGGGATTTTGTATAAGACAAGAAGAATTTCTCAAATACAACTGGTTTGTATCCTGAGTTCAAGAGATGTTGTTCTTTTGTCGAACTAAAGACAGCAAAGTTCTTCCTTTGCTGAACAACCTGGGAAGTGTTCATAGGCTCATTTTACAAGCTAACATATGGTACCGCCTACCAAACTCACTATTGTGCTATTCTCCCGCATACATATGTTCAGTTACCGAAGGAATTGTGATGAAATGTTAGTTCAAATTGTGTAACGTTGGAGTTGAGATTTAATTTGCAGATTGTGAATTTGCTTCAACTTATAACCACTTTGACAAAATCAGTTTGTTTCCAGCCGAGTCAAATTCGATACATCAGTTCGATCTAACTAGTAAACAAAATTGGTTGCTATGAGTGATGTGCTACTACTCATATTAGTAAACCAGTAGTATATAAACGACCAGTCTTATTTTTGTTCACTTCCTCTAAATTTACTCCTTTCTAACTGTACCAACTTGAATCTTTCCATCTTTGTGCGAAATTCCAAATGTACTTATCCATTACAAGTTCCATTCCACGAAGATGGATGCATTCTGTCGATAAATACCATTAATTTTGAAGTATTGGTTTTGTAGCGATTTTGTTTGATTGGTCGGAGGATTTCCTGATGGGATGACATCGGTTAGAGTACTGGACAGTTGTTTCTCAGCCTAGTTTGGAACTGATCAACAGTAATGACCCACTGGAGTTCGAATCCAGGACCTTATGGTTACAAGGCTTGCTAGCTCATGAACCATTAAGCCACTGGGAACCGTTCCAATTGGAAGTGCTTGAATTCTAACTTCTTCCAATTCATGACACAGAGCGAACTTTTCGCAATGTCCTCTTCACTGAGTAGCTATCCTCATCTTCAACTTGCTAAATCCTGCTGGTAATGGCTTCCCACTAGAACCTCAGTTAACTACCTACCTCAATAGTGGCAGTCACTAGTTATTCATATGCTTAAGCAACCCAGCCCGTTATAAGCTAGCTAATGAATATTACTATGAGATGTAGTACGATATAATTCATTATTATTATATCCTTTAATTCCTATAGGAACATAGGGCTTCAGACGCGCGTCTCCATTGCGTTCGATTCTCTCATAAAGTTTTCACCTGGCTCCAAGTATGCCTTCATGCTTTCATCTCCTCTTCACATGACCTCCTTCAAGTCACCCCTGCACTGACGACCAACTCGCCGCTTCCCTTTCGGGTTCCACTCGAGAGATGGCTTATCTAGTGATGTCACTTGATAGTTTCCTCAGAGTATGGCCAATCCATCTCCATTTCTTCCTGCCTATTTGTTTCACAATCGGTTCCTGGTTGGTTGGTTCGCTCATTGCCAGAGATCCCTCCCTGTCGCTGATCTTTTCTGGCTGGCCATCTGATATTGAGTAGTATTGAGCGAAGACAGCTGTTGACGAAGGTCTGTAATTTGTTTGAGGTGCTCTTCATAATGCACCAGGTCTCTGATCCGTATAGTAGCACTTACTGACTTCACATTGGATTTGAAAATCCGGATTTTAATTTCATTTCCATGGTGCGTGCTGTTGACCTCCACACAGACTTGACAGTAATGAAAGCTTGTCTTGCTTTTCCGATTCTTACTATGATATTCTCGTCAGTTCCGTCCGGCTGTACTTGAAACGATGCTTCCCAAGTAGGTAAAGGAGGTTGTTTCTTTCACGTCCAGTAACCATCAATTAGTCGTAGATTTCGATTAATATGAATCTCAATTGCACAAAGTCTTTTCATCATAACCAATAGTTAGTCATTAGCTTAATTTTGAAGGTCAAAATGCGTGCTATTGCGATAAACACAACAACTAACAATGTTTGCCTTTCTGATCACAAAGAAACAGCAAAACTAATCGAAAACAAAACACAAAAACAACAACAACACGATTTTCCTGTTCACTTACCACGACGAACAGAATTAATTTACTTCAGTCACATGAGATGGATGAACTCATCAACATATATAATCTAACCATATGTATTTGTATACACATATTTGTCCATATCAAATTATTGTTCGGTATCTCACGTGTACACATAATGAAATCAACATCACATGAGGCTATACGCAAGCCTCTCATACCATCATCATTCATTAGATTGGCGCGGCCATTTGCAATCAAAAATGTGAGATAAAACAAAATGGGTATATAAGCTCAAGTACCTCTAATGTTGGTTGATTTCAATTGTGAACATCCTTGATATTATCACCTTGTACACAGGGTATTCACTACTCCAAATCTAATTCAATGTAAGTCTACACAGTAAATGTTCTGTTTTAAGTGTTTCTTTATTTGTTAAACATATCTCTGTGAAATTAAAGGGGTTATTATTATATAAGTTTTGGTAGAACGAAATTCCCACGCTTTTGTTTCAATACAATTGGACATTGTACAAAAGAGGCGGTCAATTAAAATTTGAATTTCCTAAGATAATAGTTAGTTTTATATGATTATGTGTGTTATGTTTGCTTAGAGGCGGGTTACCTCTCTTTCTCTCTGTTTTAAAGATGCTTTTTTATTATCCTTTTTTGTTTTAATATAGCTAAAGTATTTGTAGTAGCGTCTGTTTTAAACATAATGCGCGAAATCACCTCACAAAAACTTTATGAATTATTTTCTTTTTCTTTGGTTTTTTAGGGATGAATTAAGAGCTCGTTTTCAATCAGCAGATGTTAATCATTCTGGAAAATTGTCATCTCATGAATTGAAGAGAGTGTTAGATAGTGATTTTGGCAGTGAAATTCCAAAAGAACGTTTTGATGAATTTTTGAGGGATTTAGATCTGAATGACGATCAAGAATGGAGTATTGATGAACTTGTTCAGATTTTCTCTTCATAATGATACTACAAGTGGTGATAGAAATTAGTCTTTAGACATATATACATATTTCACTTCTCATAACATTTTAGTAGTTTTTCTATATATATATATATTCAATTTAAATCAATAAATAAATGTTATATATATAAATTTATTGTTCTGAATCCTGATCGAGTTGTGATGGATAGTTTTAATTGTAAGTGGTTAAACGGTTACTAGAAGCGTTTCATTACCTATATCTGCCTAACAATGATGCGTATTTGCCACTCTGTAACAAATATCATATTCTGTAAGTCAAGTCCGTGACTTGGTCATCAGTGTAAGCGACTGAACGGCACTTTGTTAAACTTATAAAACAGAAAAATTAAGCGAAGAAATATTTAATTTACAATTAGACCCTTATCTTTGGCTCTAATCTAAAATATATTTATATAGCATTTTTATTATAATACACAACAGTTTACCAATCAAGTGGCACTGATATGTTTGTTAACAATAATTAAACAAAGTCAAAATGTCAAGGCGACGGGTGATAATTAACTAGGCAAATCAATACACATATAAAAGGTAGAAATGGTTAGAATAAATTAATTATACAAGGATAACACGTAATTAAAGATGAAATGGTCAGAAAAAATGAAATGATTTGGACAATTATAGTTTCGAAGGTTTAGGGGTTTATACCCTCATGTAACGATGACCAAGGCAAAGAAAGTGGCTGTACAAATTTCTTCTGAATACACAAGTTTGGCTTATTCTTCTTCAGATGGATTCCTATTGCTTCACCTGTCTGTAGAAGACGAACTCGCAGAGCAAAATTAAGGGCGTACAATTAGGCAAGTTCATCGTCGTATTTCTGAACATCATCCAACGTGGTTAAGCAATGAACAAACAAGATCTATTCGTAGTTCTATTTTAGCCCACCTTGTTGATACTGAGCATAAGGTGGATGTTAATACTGCATTTAAAATTATCTATCGCATTCCTACTAATATTAATTATGCTCTACGAGTTCGTCTTCTACATACCTATAGATGAAGCAATAGGAATCCATCTGAAGAAGCCAAACCTGTGCCTGTTCAGAAGAAATTTGTTCAGCCAGTTTCCCTACATTGGCCATCGTTACATGAATGTATAAACCGGACTACTTCGGCCCCCTCCCCTTGAACCTTTAAAATTATAAAAACTGTGGTTGTCCAAATTATTTGATTTTTGATTTTTTCTGACCATTTCATCTTTAACTTACGTGTTATCCTTGTAAAATTAATTTATCCTACCCATTTCTACCTTTTAAATGTGTGTATTGATTTGCTTCGTTAATTATCACCCGTCACAGTAACATTTTGACTTTGTTTAATTATTGTTAACAAACATATCAGTGCCACTTGATTGGTAAACTGTTGTGTATTGTAATAAAAATGCTATATAAATATATATTAGATTAGAGCCAAAAATAAGGGTCTAATTGTAAATTAAATATTTCTTCACTCAATCTTTCTGCTTTCTAAATGTCTCAATGGGAATTTTTCCTATATTGTAAAGTTATAAACGACGATGCATTCAATGAAGAGTTACCCCTTTTCAGCAGTATCATTCTCAAGCTGTACAACCATGTGTACGTTTAATATATTGTCAAAGCAACAAAATGAGTTTTCAGATGATGAGTCCTGGAGAAATTTATGAATTTACTAAATACAGCTTTTTTTTCCATAGTTGTTCAACGTTTCAAATTTTACTTCGGGAAGGAAACGTTTTCAAAAACAAGGAATTTTCTCAGGGATGTGCCACTACTTAATGTAGAAAACATAGATCGTATAGAAGAGCGTAAATTGTGTGTGACATAATATAATTGACAAGTAGACTGAGTAGAGCTCATCTAAAATTAAAAGCGGTCAAGTTAAGGTCAGTATCATGAGGAGTAGAAATGTATTAGTGGGAAAGATAACAAGTTTAGCTAAACCAGTGTTAACAAAAGTTACGGATTGAATGTTCAGACAAACTACGTTCATTGTAGCCTCGGAGACTGGACAAATGTCTTCTGTGTTCAAAATTCTGGATTTAATCTACTGATTGCTCTGTAGCTTCTGAGGGTTGAAGAAGTTTGATTTTTACACTACTCGCAAGATTTATGCCTACTCTATGGTGGATATGACATCAAAGTTTGTTTGCGAATTAGTTTGGTACAGTCTAAAGACATTAATACTCGGATTAAAACTCTATATCAGATATGTTAGTGATGTGCTCTGTGTTTATCAAGAATAATTGACTGTGTCCTTAAGATGACAAAGTTAATCTGTGAGAGATTTGGTTGGCTGGTTGGTTTAAATGTATCCTACCTAAGACCTCTGATTTTCCTTCCTTATGCGGCAATACTGATGGCACTTTGAATTCTATATTATTTTAGTCATTTTCACTGCTAATCCTGTTTATTCTACAGGTCTTTACACATTTCTGAATAAATTCTGGTGAGTAGTTATTCACTTGTAATATTTCCTTTGTATGTTTCATTTCATTATTCAGGTATTCTGAATTACTAGTTAAGCTCTTATCCCAGTTATACTGGCGATTCTTCAGGACCTCAGCTGCAGTATCACCCTTAAATTCAACACCCATAAATAGCAGCTTCTTCTGCACCGTCTGGGTTCTTTCAGGCTTTTCCCTGAACTTCATGTTTTTCTGGGAAAATCTTGGAGTATACCCATTTTCTATGAGAACTTGTCTGAGTCGCCACAGTTCCCCACCGATTGTATCACTGGAGCATATCCTTCTTATTCTCAAAGATAAGGAGTGTATCAGGTTTCTCTTTCTTCTCATCAAAGGGACCTAACTATAAAAATTCGTGTACTGACCATTCTATGTTGGTTTCCTGTAGATAGATCTTTGAAGAGAACCATCAGATCTCTTTTTTTTGAAAAACATCCACAAAAATGGAATTTCGAGTTCATTTATGATTCCGACGTGAATTGGATGGCATGATGGTAGCCTGGAAAAGCCTGAAAGAACTCAGGCGGCGCCGAAGAAACTGCTATTTATGAGCGTTGAATTTAAAGGTGATACTGCAGCTTATGCGGATCACTGAAGAAAGCCACGTATCAATTTCGACAGCCGACAATTATATAGGCATTCAGCTAAACCAATCTCCACAAATTCTAGATTGGAATAATTAAAGTTTAAGTATTTATTAGAGTGTATCGGTTACTTATAACTGTTTGTATCAGTGTCTACTTGCCAGTTAACTTCCTCTTATGGATGAGTTAAGGCGTATCAAGAGGATATCTTCTAGATGCGCTTATGAATACTTACTACCATGCTTAATAGTAATAATAGTAATGATAATAATCTGCTTTCTTGCAAACAGTACTTACTATGCAGCATGGAATTCTCAGCATTCGGCACAATACTGTCGCATGTAATTTACTCAACAATAACGAAAACAACCAAAAATATATTGCAAGGTAACCAAAATTGATAGTAGCAACATTTTGTTATTCGTAGTAATAATCAAGTCAAAAATGTACAAAAAGTTTACAAAAATGATAATGATGTGTTAATAGCTAAAATCATAAGTTAATTGAAATAATGTCGCCATAGATTACAAATAGGAGATGGTCAAAGAGCCAATTATTCTGCTAATTACATAGTAAGTTATGCATTTCATGCCTAACTTTTTCCCTGATATATAAAATGTGTGCCAAATAGAATACTGTTGTATACAAACATATAATCATTTATAATGACTTCATGCAATTCTTCCCATTAATAAACTTGAACAAAGCAATAACAACAATTTTAGCAGGATAATATGAGCTCATCTTTTATTATTTAATCGAGGATTCTTCTCAACTGGTTACAGCCTGAACGATAAAAAATATGAATTACATTAAAGATTTGAACATACTTTTCCAAGATCACAAGGAGTAATTGGTAGGAAGTAAAAGTAACATTAGTCTGGAATGATTTAACTAATTAAGCGTTACAAACGCTGACTATTTATAGGATAATTAGACAATCAGGCTTGGAAACAAAAAACAGAGTTGCGTATATATATGTGTGTGTATAGAAACAAGGTTTACCTAGAAAGAGCATAACAAAAAAGTGGATTACGTAACTGAAGAGAATGTTTTATCTAATATTCCATAGTTGGATTTGTAAGGGTTAGATATACTTTTACGAGTTGATCACGGATTGATATCAGTTAGAGAAGCATTGAAAACCAGGAAGTACTGGACAGCTGCTGTTCCATCCTAGTTATCTAATAGTCAATAGGAAAAAGAAAAGGACAAGGTAAGATGAGTCATATTTAGATGAGAGAGTAGAGTTTTTTAAACAAGAAAAAGAAAAAGGGTGACTCATAAAAGTTGTATATTTTTTTGTTATCACCACGGTAGTGCAAGATTCACCACTGTCTCTTTCTATGTACATAGATTCGATTTAAGTTATTTCATGGCAATTGCTTCAGCAAAGCGTTACAAGCTAGGTTTCTTTTGCTTGTTGATTATTTTAAACGACTTCAGGTTGTCTACAATATGACCAGTGTACAATAGATGACGAGCAATCGCACCGTTTATTACTTCCCGGCCTTTCAGTCTCAGGTTCTTTGGTGTGTCTACTAATTTACATGTACGTGGCAAAGCACATACATTGGAAGAACAGCGAGAAGCGTTATGGTCCGAATTTCTGAATGCATACCAAAGAAACTGAGAGTGATTTAGTTTCTTTCTATTCCGTTGTCTTCGTCTGTGCTACGAACATCTTGTGAACTAACAAATTCTCGCTTGAAAGTGAAGTTAACTTTATGAATATATGTGCAAAACTTGAGCACTGTAGTAGTAAGCTATTCCATATTAGTTTGTTTATACATATATCGCTCACAGTGAGTGAAACAGAATTATTTACTGGATGACGAAGTTTTGAACACAATTCATTATTTTTCATAATCATAACATCAATTATAATCACACGACTTCGAAACTCGAGTTTTATAGTTTTCTTTGTCCTCTCCTATTTGTCGTCTTTGAGGTAGTAGAATTTTCCAGATGTCTGAGTGGACAGGTGTTGAATCATTCCTATTACATGTATTTGCAGTTGATTCGATAAACAAAGCTTCTGTTATCAACGTCTCCCTCCCTACACCCTGTGACATTAGATTTTAAAACTGTCATCCTATCGCATCCTATAGTATGGTTGTGTATAACTGCATGTAGTGTGGGCTATAGCTGAACTATTCTCTAGATTTCTTATCCTATTTGGGTCAACCAGTCTAGATTTTGCTAGGTTTTTATGTTCAGCTAGTCTGACTGTCCCTGTTTAACTAGCTTGACCTATGTAATTGACCTGACAATCATTGCAGGTAGGGTATTTGTTTTGTTTTAAAGGTTTCACAGGATTTTTTAACCGTCAAAGCTTGTTTCTAATTGAGATTTGTTGGTGGCATAAATACCAGCCCGTTTTTTAGGAATTCTGCGTAAGGCGGTTTCCGAGGTTCCTGCCTTGTATGGAATTACTACTGATGATTTAGATTCCTGATTGTTGGTGTTATCTTCCGCACATCGAAATGCCCTGGGTTCAAACCCTGATAACCGCCAGTGTAATCATCTACTTCTAAAGATTTCTGAACTATGAATAAACAGACATTCGGTATTGCATGGTTTTCAGTGACTTTCTAAATGATGATGTCAATTCATGAAATAACCTAAAATCATTTAAATTCCTGCACACTAACACTTGAAAATCATTCATACTTTCCAAAAATATCATCTTCTGATACTCACAATTATGTATGTATGTTGTTTAGAATGTAACTTTCTTCTCAAAATATAGGTTATGCATAAATTGGAATCAACAGAATCTACGGTAATTCATAAAATGGATAACATAAAACTAAACATCATTCAGTGCTATCTTTTATGCCAATCAGTCAATCTCTTCCTCTGTTAACGTTTGCGCTGTTTCATACAAAATATGAGTCAACATCACTGTAGAATGAAACATCACTAGTAAGATGATATTAAATGTTTGGAGGCAATCAGCACAAAGCCTTGCCTGACCTAGTTTTCGTGCTAGTTGGCATTCACCAGTCGGCAAGGTATATCTACAACTACCTTGAAGGAACTCATGTCCCTTCTAAGAATCGAACCTGCATCACCCAGTGAGTACTGCAGTCAGAGACATTACCACTGAGCTATTCAGGCTGACTCGCCATTGACCTCTTGTAGAACTGTAGGGGTTATTTTCATTGGATACTAGTAACTAGTGCGACGTGTTTAATCCTTTCTTTACTGCCGACTGAATTCTATCAGTCACGTTCCCAATGTGGCCACCATACCACTAGGTAGCTCGCCATCACGTTGTACATTGATTTTATGATATTAGAAGGTTGGAGGCAATCGGCAGGAAGCCTTGGCTGACCTAGGTTTCGTGCTAGTTGGCACTCGTTGGCATTAAAAACCTCACTGATCGAATTCAGTTTGCACCAAAGAAAGGACTAGACAAGTCACACTAGTTACTAGTGTCCAATGAAAATATCTAATACATTCCTAGAGGAGGTAAATCGTGAGCCAGCCCGGATAGCTCAGTGGTAATGTCTCTGATTGCAGTACTTACTGGGTGACGCGGGTTCGAATCTTAGAAAGGACATGAATTTCTTCAAGGCTACCGATACGCCTTGCTGACTAGCGAGTGTCAACTACCACGAAACCTAGGTCCAGCTGAGCTTCATACCAATTGATTCCAACCATCAAATATCATCAGATCAATGTGCACTGTAATGGAGAGCTACCTAGAATGGCGGCCACATTATAAACCCGACTGATCGAATTCAATCTGTACCAAAGAAATTACTAGACACATCACACTAGTTAATAGTGTCCAATCAAAATATCACTAGTAAGATTCAGATTGGCCAATTTAACTAACGTTCAACCGAATCAACGTTAAAGTCTTTCTGTCGACTGCCTTTAACCATGCAATAACGACAAACTGGTTTACTTATTTAGAAGTATGAGTAGTGTCGAATTCATTACTTGAAAACTCATACAGTCCCAGGTGGAACTTCAGTACAGTTGCCTTTGAAAAATCAAAGTATTTCTCTCACAACAGAAGAAATTGATTGACAACAACACGTACAATGAATTGAAACCCCGAGGGTCCCGCTTGCCATATATGTATGGCCTTCCAAAGACACACAAGAAAGAAGTCCCTCTGAGACCTATACTTTCGATGATCAACTCTCCCCAACATAAGGTTGCCCGTTGGCTCGCGGAGAAGTTGGAACCCATTCGCCAAAGGCTGGCCGCGCACACCACAAAGGACTCATTTCATTTTGCTGAAAGCGTGAATCACATGAACGTTTCAAATAAGTTCATGGCTTCATTTGATGCAACCTCCTTGTTCACAATGATCCCAATCAATGAAACCATTGAAATCATTTGTCAACAGTCTGATCTTCTCCCACTACCAGAGCCGGAATTCAAACGCCTACTGCTGATGTGTACCATGGGTGTACAATTCCAGTTTGACAACACTCTTTACCGACAAATAGATGGTGTAGCTATGGGCAGTCCACTTAGCCCTGTTTTAGCAGATATCTTTATGTCAAACCTTGAGAAAACAAAGCTGAAGCATGCAATTGATCAAACAACTTCCTATTGTCGATATGTCGATGACACATTTGTAGTATGCAACAATGAAAGTCATGCCTCCTACCTACTCAGACTATTCAACAACGCACATACAAATATTGTATTTACTATGGAACATGAAAATGATGGACAGTTCTAATTCCTTGACGTCGCCATAAAACGCCTAGAAGATGGTAGCCTCCAGAGGTCAATCTACCGAAAGCCCACATGGAATGGACAATACTTACATTTTAATAGTTTTTGTCCAAATAGCTATAAACGAGCACTAGTCAAGACTCTGTACTATAGAGCGAGGAGAATATGCTCTGCAGAGAAACTAGAGGAAGAATTCACGAATCTCGAAAAGGTGCTGAAAAACAACGGCTATACTCAAAAATTCATTAACAAATATGGAAGATGTGAAGGCCCAAATACCAAACAAATCACAGTCGAAAAAATGCCTGTCTTCATTCAACTAGACTTTAAAGGTGAAGACATTGCAGAAATGGTAAACAGAAGACTGAGGACGTCACTAGCCAGAGCCTATCCTGCAGCTAAGTTGGTTCCCGTCCACCGAACAACATGCTCTTTGGTGCAGTCAAAAGTCGATAGATACCCTTCTCATGTTAACTCCAACTGTGTATACAAATTTACGTGTATCTGCGGGAGCAGTTACATTGGGAGAACAGAAAGAAGGGCACACCTCCGATTTTCTGAACATGTGCCGAAAAGCCTACGTCTCAAGGGAACAAATTCTTATAGCAGCGCTATTACCAGACATCTCCTCGACACGGGTCATGAGGTGGAAATCGAGAAATCCTTCAAAATTATTAATAGACAAAGGAGCTCCATTCTCCTCAAGTTTGCCGAAGCAATTTCTATCAAACGCTTGAAACCAGATCTATGTGTTCAGAAAGAATCAGTTATTAGTCTTTCCTTGCCTTGGTAACTGGATGTCTTTTTTCTCCCATCTGATTGCGTAATCTTTGTCTTTATTTAACCTCACCCTCTTTTATAATTTTGCTTGTCTCTTGTTTCTATGATTTGAGTTCAACTCAGTACATTGTTACCTAACTTATTAGTCACTTTGCATCTCTCATCTGATTGTGTAATTTTGTCTTTAACCCCACCCTCCTTTTATAATCTGTAATTTTGTTTGTCTCTTGTTTCTATGATTTGAGTTCAACTCAGTACATTGTTACCTAACTTATTAGTCACTATGCATCCAACGCACATCCCTTACCATTATATACATACATTTATTTATTATTTTTTAACTTGAACTGCCTGTGTAAAAACTATATAAGCGCAATTTTCTGAGCACTGTTTACTAGTTGTGAAACTTTCTGTCAACATGTAAAATTTGCAAGTACGTTAAAACGTTTCTGTACTTAAACCTGAAAATTTATTTAGGCTGTAAGCAGCTGACGAGAAGCCAACGAAATAAATGATGGTACCATGTTATTCTGCACAAATCAATGTTGTTCTCGCTTTATTCAAATTTATCAAGGGGAATAAATGCATGAAGTCTCTCACAACATGTGATCTAAATTATGCTATAAATGGTAGCGAATCAGGATAGCAAGCGTAAATTCATGACTATATATACTACTCGTGACTGATTGGTTGAAATAAGTAGTGTCTTATAACCAGGTCTAAGTGAACTAAATATCGGAAAGCCATTTCGCTTGTTTGTGAATGAGCTTATCAGTGGTGTACTTGGTTCGACCCAACTTAGCCGAATCATTGTAGACTATCCGATTTCTATCTTGAAACCTTATGGATTCCTCAAAAAATAAATCTGTACAGTTTTTGCTAAATGTTAAAAAGGGGCGAATCGCGCATAAATTTGGTTTGATCGACTTCTTTGTCAAATATATATATATATATATATATATATATAAAGCATCGAACGACCCATACATCTCGCTCCACCTGACTAAGTGAAATGGTTGATACAATTAGAAGTGATCAGACTTGGTAGTTTATCTATGGAGTTGTTGAAGAATAATCGGCGGCTTGAGAATACTAATGGTAATATAGGAGCAGGGAATGTTCTTCTCAAGGAGTCAGATGTTCTTCTATTTAAGATGTTGGCCAGAAGGTTGCTTTCGAACGCCACATTCATGTATAGCATATTCTTCAGCACAGAGGTGGCTTGTTTTTCGTTGATTTTCAGTGTGTTGGATAGCCATTCTGAAGTAGTGTCTTCCTCAAGAGAGTGATCTCCTCTTCTACTGATTTCGGGCTGCAGATTCTACGGATTCTACACACAGACAAACTTATAAAGCTGAAAATCAAAAGAGAACAAACCATCTCTCTGCCGAAGAATATGCTATACATGAATGTGGCGTTCAAAAGCGATTTTCTGGCCAACATCTTAACCAGAAGAACATCTAATGCCCTAAAACTGATTAAGTGACCTTGGCGGCCTGCTTAAATCTTGGGCTACCAATTACCTTAAACATTACAAATCGTATTGCATCTAATTTCTCATTTCTAATTGATATTTTAATCAATAAATCTTATTCAAATATGACCTCAAATCGGATTATTTATTCTCGTGAATATCTAATATCTTTAAAACCTACTGATCTGCAACTCCATAAAAAAGACAAGAAAAAGCATCATGCCGGCTGGCAGAGAGCATTAAAAAATACCCCTATTCAATTCATGACTGTTCCCGCAATTATGAGTACCAATTGTCGCTCCCTGCCGGCTAAAATTAACTGTCTTCAATCGCTGGTGTCTTCCATTATATATCATAATACTGGGATCATATCACTTCAAGAAACATGGCTTCATGATCTATATGATGACAATCTAGTGTATCTAAATAATTTCAAACTATTCAGACAAGATCGGTGTAGTTCCAGGAAGAAACGCGGTGGCGGTGTCGCCATCTTCATCAATTCACAATGGTGTACGTCTAATAATGTATGTTTCAAATTCTCTAGTGACAATATTGACTGTCTCACCGTTAAGTGTCGACCTAAACATTTGTCTAAATACAACTACATTTACATCTCGAACATGTATATTGCTCCTGGATGCAACTCCACAGAATTATCTTTATTTGCGGATGAATTTACTTCCCTTGCTGCCACCTCCTTCGGAAATTCCTTGTCTATAGTTACTGGTGATTTTAATTCTAGTGACCACAGCTTCCTAATTTCACTTGGACACGATAATATTGTCAACTTCCCGACTAGAATGGACAACACTCTTGACCTTGTTTTTACAAACGATGCAGGAATATTTGAAGCTCGAAAAAGAGCCCCACTACTAAATTCAGATCACTGTATCATAAGAATATTGCCCAAAGTATATGGAAAGCAGCACAAAAGGGTCTTCTCATACCTTGGAAAGAAAACACAACACAGATGTTATTCCCATGACAACATACTGAACCTAAGGTCCATGTTAAAAGACACAAACTGGGATCTATTTACTGAACAAGCTCTTGATAACACAATTGCCAACATAACACATTATCTTAATTTCTGTCTTGATGTTTGTTGTCCAAAAGAGACAATCTTCCTAAAATTCGATCGCTTCTCCTCTTCTCAACTCAAAAAGCTCCGCCGTGAAAAAGAAAGGTTGTTCAAAATGAAAAACAAATCTGGTGTTAAGAGAATGAACACTTTGATTAAGCTTGAATTACAAAGATTGAATGCTCTCTATAACCAGAAGTTTCTTTCATGTAAATCCCCATCAAATATGTGGAAGTTATTAAAGGAAATCACAGGTGGTAAGCAAATGTTGAATGATATTTCTGTAGATGTTAACATGCTAAATGAATCCTTCATATGTATCCCAGCAAATGTTATGATTCCTAACTCAAATAGTGTAAACAATGACTGCTTCTCATGCTTTAACACGAATGATGTCCTCAAGTGTCTTCAATCTCTCAAGCCTACTCAGTCCCTCGGTCCTGATGGTGTTCCTGCTGTCATCCTTAAGAAGTGTGCCGACATCTTGTGTTCCCCGCTAACTGACATTTTCAACGAATCGTTTTCCAAAAGTATTATACCTGAATCATGGAAAAACATCAAGATCGTTCCAGTGCCTAAATCTACAAGTGGACCTAATGTTAAGTTTAGACCCATTTCAATTACCTCACCTTTCTTGAAAGTTATGGAAAGACTTATTTTACTTAATCTTGATCCCTCTTTAAAACCTTTCAACGACCCCAACCAGTTTGCTTATAAACATAGTAGGAGTACGTTAGATGCCGCTGTCGTCCTCCACCATAGCATAGTCTCTAGTTTAGATAAAGGGGCTAAATACGTTCGCTGTGCCTTCCTTGATTACACATCTGCATTTGACTCTGTTCCCAGGTCTCTCTTGCTAAGTAAGCTTGCTGCAACACAGGCTGAAAGCTGGACAAATAAGTGGTTGCATTCCTATTTTTCTGAAAGGAAGCAGTACACCGTCTACAATGGAAAATCCTCCACTACCTCACTTACTTTAGCTGGTGTTCCTCAAGGTGCTGTTCTTTCTCCCTTTCTGTTTTCGTTTTTCTTACATGACTTGCCTCATTCTGATGTAGCCACTTTTGTTAAGTATGCCGATGACCTCTCGGTCTCTATGCCTGTCAACTCTCAGTCAGATTGTTCCAAATTAAATAGCTTTCTGTCGGAAATTAGTCAGTGGTCCTCTTCAAACGGACTTAAGCTTAATCCGTCTAAATGTCAGGTAGTCAATTTCACTTTCAGACGTAAATGTGACCTACAGCAACTAGTTAGCTCACATGGCCCCACTCTCATTGACGGCACAGAGGTTGAAAATACATCTAATGTCAAGTACCTTGGGCTGAGTTTTTCCACCGATCTTTCCTGGTCTTCCCACATCTTGCTAGTTACTAGAAAGATGTTTCGCTTAACGTTCTACATTAGGAAATTTAGGCAGTCTGGTATAAAGCAGTCTTTGCTTTCTCAGTTTGTAAATTCTTGTATTCTACCCATCCTCCTTTACTGCTCCCCATTAGTCTTTCCTGGACTACTTAAGAAAGACTTTGCTTCGCTGAGAAGGGCACTAAAAGCTGTTAGTAGGGCAAGTGGGATATCGTTAAACCAACTGGTGAACACTATTGTAGATAGACATATAATGTCATGTAAGAAACTAGCGAATACAATATTGTCGGACCCCGAGCATCCTCTCTATACGCATCTATCTCCTTGCATTTCATCTGGAAGAACTAGAAGCAGCTATAGGAGGCTATATGCTAGGACTACCAAATACAAAAACTCCACAATACCATATCTGGCACAGCTGTTATGTGATGAGAAATCCGTTAGGTATGACACGATAAACTTACTGCGGCACTCTAACAAATAGTCCCATTAGTTTTTGTTTTCCTTTCCTCGTTACTACTACACTGTTGTTCTCATCTACAACCACACATCAACTTTATATTTCAAATCCTGTGGTGCATTGTTTGAAATGAAATACTCTACGCTGTTTTTTTCTTAATTTTTAATATTTATTTATTTTATTTATTTATAACTTATTTATTTTATTTTTATTTATTTTTGATTTTTAAAAATCTTATATAATTTATGAGGTAATTAGATGCAATATACTGTAATGCACGCTGAAAATTCCATACCTGTACCACAAATACTGTTTGGAATAAAGCTGTTATTATTATTATTATTATTAAAAAGAGCACTCCCTGATGCTACATTATGACTGGTATTCTCAAGCTGCCCATTATTCTTCAACAACCTAAAAGATAAACCACCACATCTGATCACTTCTGAGTGTATCTACCAAATCACTTGGTCATGTGAAGCGAGATATATAGGTCACTCGATGCGCGTTTTATCTTAGAGAGTCAAAGAACATCATCCTGTTTGACTACAGAAAGGTAACAGTTGATAAATAAGGAGTGCTATAACTGAACATATATTCAATACTGGCCACTCAGTATGTGTAAGGAGAATTCACTCAAAGTTATTTACACAGTCAAAAGAAGACTCCCGAACACGATGAGCTTCCGTATACTTTGCATTGCCGAGAAGGTTTTAGCGATCCGTATAGAAATCCCTGATTTATGTACACAGAAAAAACTTCTCCACCCCTTCCTTCTACCTTGGGTATAACTCCAAGTTCTACTACTTTGTACATAATGCTTTTTTGAATGTTTGTATGACATCTTAGTGACATCTTCTTCTTAACCAACCCTTTATTCACTCTTTCTACTTATTACATAATTTATTTTTCGAACGCGTGTTTCCATAAAAATCCTACGTCATATTACGCAACCCTTGACAATACTTTCCAGTCTTCACACCCTGGTTACAATCTGTCATTCATCACATTTTACAAATATTTTGATGACGTCAATAGTAACCCTAACGAATCTTTATTTTATTTCTGTTTGACAATCCTAATGTGCACACGAACACACACAAAATAATTATATATATAAATGCGATTGTACAGCTAAGTGAATGAATTCGCCAACGAAAAGCGACTCTTCGCTGATCTTTGTTGTTCTCATACTGAGATGCCAATTACTCTGATATCAATATTTACAAATACTACACTCAACACAAGGAACAAGATTTGAATTTTGAGCTGTGATTTCAACTCTATCAGTAATTCTATTTGGTTCACAGATCTGGGACACGCATCGCCAGAATCACTTCCTACAGACTGCTGCAGACTTCCATCATATAATCAGCCGGCAAAAAGAGACTGACAGTAAGGAACTGTGCCAGACAATGAACTAGCTAACAATTTGTTGCCCAACTAGTATGCAGAAGGAGACGTAGATGGATTTGATGTAATCTGAGGAGACCAGTGAGTGAGATCACCTGCTAGGCCCTCCAATGAAAATTGTTATTTATGCGTGAAGGTATAATGTACATGGTCAGGTCATTCAAACGTATTTGCACAAATATTTCCATTTTCTAGGTCACATATTGTTTTTTCTTAAATGAACGGTTAATATCAGGTGTCAACCAAAACTTTTGTCTGACAAATACTCATTCACAAGTCGTATATGAAACCAGTGACCATTGATTTGTGAATCCCCATGTACATACACACATACTTGAGGCTCCGAATGAAACAATCAACCATGTCTACATGTTTTTTCACTTTGCGTGTCAATTAAGTACGTGTTCCAGACTGTATATCGCTTTCCGAATAAATTCGTAAATAGAACAGTAGATAACGCCTACATTCGATGTCGTAATGCTGTTTTGGTCTAATAAATCATCCAAGTAGACTATGAAGTCCTACCGGTTGACGTGGGTTCATCGGCAGTACGCATCCCAAACTAGGATGAAATAGCTGTCTAGTACTCCTATCTGGTTTTCAGGGGGTTCTCTAATTGATATCAGTCCATGGTCCTGAAAATTAATCTGATACTAGCTACTAACTGGCTTGGAGTTCTAGTGAGAAGTCTTGACCAGTGGGGTCAATCCAGTCGGGAGTGGGGATGCAGTTCTCACCGACGACATTGGTTGATGCCAGTCACGCTAAAATCACGAATTGGTAAAGGTTGGAATTCATGGGCCAATGAATCGAGTTCCAGTAGTTGAGAATGGTATACCAGCCTGCTTTTTATCCAAGTGCTGGGTCTGAAACCCAGTGAGCGAGTACTGCAGATGAATCCCAAACTATGACGAAACAGTTTTCCAGTACCCCAGTGCTGGTTTTCAACGGTTCACTAGCTGTTATCAGTAAGTGGTTTAACCTGAAACGAATTTATAATATGGTTAGATTGAAGCATGAGTTCTAGTTTACCGATAATTTCGAAAGCCATCCCTTAATTCATCTGGAAATGTAGCGCAAAATAATAATGAAAATCATTGAAATCGAGACCTATCTAATATCATGCAAATATGAAGCATTTATGAATATACTACTATTAAATGTAAGTAGTTGAAAGTGATTGCATCAAAAAGTAGTGTTTTAACTCGTCAAACCGAAGTGATATTAAAAATTTGTTTTCGCTCGGACTCGTTGCAAGTGGAAACGCATTGACTTTGACTTGCCTAATGAGCACTATTGTTCAGCCTGAATGGTGTTTACCTATCATGTAGATGAGTCACACTTTTTCGTTTGTTTGTTTGTTTTGATGGCCATTTATAGTATCAAGTTATTCAACCAAATATTTTCTCTGATTTCCCATCCAGAATGGTGTAATTTTAAGACTAAGAAAGACCAAAATTTCATTTAACATTAAGTCAGCCATTGAATTCATATGCTTCAAACATTCAATGCGCTTTATTTAAAGCATTTACAACAGCCTGCTACACACTTCCATCGATACTTGTCTAATTCTCTGCACCCATACTGAAAATCAGATGGCTAATCGGCCAAAAACGATAAGCAGCAGAGAGGTCTAGCATACAGGGAACCATTCAGCAGCCTAGTGAGCAATCAACAAGGAACGGAAATGGATGTGTGGAAGTCATATGCCACGTCATCGAATGAAATTCGAACGGGATGCGAGCGACGGTCTGGACGTCCGCTTGTGACACAAAGATCATCTAAAGGGGGGAACGGAGAGATTATCAGTAGTCACACAACCACTCACAATGGATATAAGCTAACCGAATGGGATGTAGAAGTGACGATAAAGCTATATATTCTCCTTGAAACGCAAGACATAAATGCCTTAAGTGTGACTACATTACACTGTTTCAAAGAGTCATAACTTGTTGTACCTTGTAATAGCACGAATCCTGCGAACTGTATATTTAACATAAGATAAATTTATCTCAGAAGGAGGTGAATATCAGAAATATAAATAAAATATATGTTATCGTGGTCAACTCAAGACTTTTGAACAAAACCTCTGAATACTCTCATATCTCCTAATACGTATATTCAATCGAAAATCGAATGAGAACACATTACATGATCACAAATTCTTTAAAGTATAATTTAACTTTAAAATATTAGGAAACATTAAACAGTTTGTGAATCAACTTAGTGCTTCTACAATCACATAAGTGTTTTCCTGAAAATCTTCATCAATAATTACTACAGTGAACAGCAGTGTTATGTAGTGAATAGTTTCACCAGGTCATCAATACTCCATTCACCTTCACCATCAAGATTTGTTCCCTTCAAAAATTCATCGAATTTATCCTTTGGAATTTCACAACCAAAATCCCCCTCCAACACCTTTTTCAACTCTTGAGATGACAACTTTCCGGAATGATTGACATCGGCTGCTTCGAAGAGTGCTCTCAGTTCATCCCTGGATAAGGAGAAGCAGAAGGAGAGATAAATCAAGTCAATTCAGAAAACCATGGTAACCAATATAATTATGGAAAATGTTAACTCAATAGACTCACATTTTATTTGATGAATGAGTTAGCTGGTAGATTGTAGTGTGAGGCCAAGTGGAATTCAAGTAATGCCAGGTGGACATGAGTTTATATAGTGGACAATTTGACCAACCATTGACGATGGTAAAAGCCAAAAAAAATATTGATGAGATTGAAGGATATACGGACATGTGTACACGTTATATGTGATTGTGTTTTTAACGTTTGAGACACTAAATAATCGACTTGTTGAAATAACGTTCTGTCATTTGAGGAAATATCAATATAATCAACACTACTTTTGGACAAGAGTGAATTTATACATAATTTGGCAGAGAAATGCATATCATGTTAATACGTAGTTGTCGTAAATGGCATCTGTTCTCTCTCTCTCTCTGTGTCCTCGATGCAAGCTACAAGACTATTAGTGTTTAGCGAGGAATGAATGTTTTTCGCCCAAGGATGTTATGCCGGTAGAAGACTCATGTGCAGTAGTAGGTAAAGCTGTTAGTCGCTTTACATATCTTCATAGCTGTTTATCAAGTCTACACCTTATTTCGATGAATGGTTACCATCAGAAAGATCTAAAAAGAACAGACTAAGCATGGAAACACTTACTGATCGATTAGATCCTCAGTTTTAGCTCTGCTTTATTATGTAATAGCAATCTTTTCAAGTATCGGCTTGTAAGGATTTGATTGACTGGTTACAGGATTTCATCGTGAGCTTACATCATTTAAAGAACCATTGGAAAACCAACTAGGGAGTACTGGACAGCTGTTTCGTCCTATTGGTCTGCAAGGTTCGATACCTGAACCTTCTGGTTACAATGCGAGCTAGCTCGTAGACTATTACGACATTGGGATCCATCCCAATGGCTAGCACATGTATTCTAACTTCTGTCAATTCACGAAATAGCGCGACCGCTGTCCAATGTCTTCTGAGAGTATTTGTCCTCACATCCGACCTGCTGTACCCTCCTAATCACAACTTCCCACTAAAACCCTCAGGTAATTACTCTACCCGAATAAAGCCAGTCGCCAGTGGGCATGTCATTGACATTCAAGTATTGGTTTGTGCGGATGTGACTGATTGCTGACAGGATTTCATCATGATAAGCTGACGTCAGTTACAGAACCATTCGAAAACACTCAGCCTAGTTTGGGACTCTTCATCAGTACACACCCACAGGGGTTTCTAATACCTTACAGAAATTTGCCAATCCACTGTGTTAGTGATACGTTTGTTAGCAGTAACTGTTCAATAGGAACATGTCAAGGAGGAATGATTATCAACCAAGAAACTTAACGCAGCAGTAGTTAGTTATGAAAATTAAACAAGTTGGTCATACAAGGCAAAATTTTGGGGAAAATAAGAGGAGTTATTAAGAAACAAATGAGTTTTTAAAAGAATGGCTAGTGAACAAAGATTACTCTTTTCAATAACTTTATCATCAGGCACTACAGTTATATATACATTATAGTGAATGAATGAATTACTGTTATGAAGAGCATTAATGTTTAAATAACATCGAATCAATAATATTGATAGATTACAGCCCAATAGCATTAATATAAAATAAGCTGAATGATAGAAAAATTAGGAAAGATAATATTACAAATTTCATGAATTTATAGTCTCTACTGAAGACCAGGGCAGTAGTAGGGGCTGGCTGGACTTGCTTCTTTTGAACACAAAGCACTGGTTGTTTGAGGCGAATTGCAATATCCTCTGCTGTTTGGAGCAAGCGATACCTCGATGATTTCGGCAATTTATTAGGCACCCAGTAGATTATAGAGAAGGATTCTTCCACCCTAGCTGGCTTTATGGCCGGTTTGCACCACATGGTCTAATATCGAACTGCTAATGGTTTTAACTACACCTTTACTTAGCCATAGTGGGATATCTCGAGCGTTCACGAAAACTAAAGTCCCTAGGGCAACGGCCAAATGATTTTACTGACAAATGACAAATCATCTATCTTGCCGAACACATTAACCAGTAGAATTTAGATGGCACCATCTACAAGAACTAGATGCACGATGTCGTTCGCACCCTAGCGAATAATCAGTCCTAAAGGAGGTCAGTCGTGAGCCAAACTAATTCAAGCCGTTTCTCCTAAATGGGGTGTTATCCTGTGATTAGAAATACATCATAGTAACCCTCATCCACAAATGAGGCTCCAGTCACTATGCTTCAAACTACAGGACACTTAGTCTCACCAGCACCTTTATTAGGATAATGGAAACAATTATCAAGTAAGCTATCAGTGAATATCTGAGAAACAACAGCTTGTTGTTCATAACATACCACGGCTCTCTTCAAAATCTCTCATGCCTGATAAACCTTCTTACGGTAAGAGAAATTCTGGGTCACAGAAAGGGACAACAAGAAGTCCACTGATGTCATTTCCATTGACTCCAGCAAAGTCTTCGATAAAGTACCTCACTCAGTATCGTTCAAAAAATTGGAACGTCTTGAAGTCAAAGACAGTTTGGATTAAGGAATTCCCCATAGGTAGGAAACAGACAGTTGAGGACGACTCAACACTTTCCTGCTGGACGATAGTTTGCCCCTTATTCACCTTATATATCAGTGAGCTTCCTGTGCCTACCGAGTCTCCTATGGTTCTTCAGGCAGATAAAACAAAGATTTAGATACAACTTAAGGGCGATAATGACACTTTAACATTTCAAAGAAACCTGAACAAATCGCTAGAGAGGAGCAATGAACGGATGCTCTCAATCGACACAGCGAAATTCGAAACCATGCGAATGAGATACGCAAGCGTTAGCAAAACAAATTAGAGGGAATAACACTCCCATAAGTTCCGATTCAGATGGACCTAGTTGTCATAGCAATTCACGATTTAGAAACCACAGCCTACTGTCGCGCAATGGCAGAATATAGTTTCAGATCCTTATGAGTAATACGCAGACCGTTTACTACAATCACCTGAGATATGTTTACTTTATGTATATTTCTGGTGAGGTCAGGAGTGGAAAGTATATCTATGTGATCATTTGATGTTTTATGAGGGACTGAAATATGTTAGAAAATGTCCAGAGGAAGGTGATCCGTATGATTTCTTGCATGACCAATTTCTCATACGTTGAAAAACTGGACGTTTTGAGTCTTTTCTTGTCGTCACATCATAGGTAGAGGAATCTGATTAAAATGTTTGAAATTTTAAATAACGGCTACGAGCCTGATTCACTGCGTTTTTCCTTCCCACCATGTCGGAGCACTTCAGAGGAGACAGCAGGAAAGTGTGAAAGCCAAGGAGATACTATATCGTTGTGGAGTACTGGTTTTCCCACCTAGTCACAAACTCTTGGAACCAACTTCTAGAAAAAAGGGTGTCAGCGCCCTTAATTGACTCGTTCACAAATGGTTTAGACAATCCTGGAAACCTATTAGAGAAGGGTCAACATAGAATTCAAACCTTCTACCCCCAATAAATAAGTCTGGAAATCTGTAATCTAAGGTGTCTGACTGAAGCACTGTGTGATGAGGATTCGAATCTCTAAAGAGACACCAGTCCCTTCTTTGTTTGAGATAGGCTATACTAAAAGGTGCTAAAAAAGCATGTAGCCTCTGCCAGCCAGGAGGTTGTTTCAACTGTCTACAACCGCTTAACATCAACTTCCTCATTCTGTCTTATACTGTTTCTGTATGCCTATCATAGCATTAACAGTGTCTGTAAAACATAGGTAATTTCCCACACTTATTCCCCTTAATAAATTCGAATAAATCAAGAACAATAGTGGTTTTTGCAAAATAAAATGTTACCATCATTTATTTCGTTAGCTTCTCATCATCTGCTTACAGGCCAAAATTATTATTAAAAACCTTTAACAACTTGCTCTTTGTTGCAATCAAAAATCGATAGATATCTTTCTCATTTTAACTCCAACTGTATATACAAATTTACATGTATCGACGAGAGCAGTTACATTCGAAGGACAGATAGAAGAGCATATCTACGATTTTCTGAACATGTACAAACAGGCCTAAGTCTATAGGGAACAAAAGCTTTCAACAGTGAAATCGCCAGGCATCTCTTTGACACGAGTCATGAGGTGGACGTCGAAAAGTCGTTCAAAAGTATCAATAGGCAAAAGAGTTCAATTCTCCCCAAGTTTGCCAAAGCGACCTCCATCAAGCGCCTGAAACCTAATTTATGTGTTCAGAGAGAAGCAATTATCAGTCTTACCTTGTCCTGACTGATAACTGGATATTTTCACCCCGTCTTTCATCTAATTACGTAATGTCGAAAGTTTTCATTGTGTATGATTATTATTGTTGTTCGGAATAGTGTTTAATATTATATATATTAATGTGTGCATATATTGATTGATTTTTGTTTAAAATGAACTTTGTGCAAGTATGTTAAAATTGCCTGGAGGATTTCATCATGAGGTGACATTAGTTTGAGAACCACTGGAAAGTCTAGAGGCACTGGACAGCCGTTTCGTCCTAGTTCGGGACCCTTCAGCAGTACGCACCCACCGCCAGGGTTCGAACCCAGGACCTTCTGGTTACAAGGCTAGCGAGCTCGTAGACCATTGAGCCACTGGGATCAAATCCAACGGTTTTTGAATTCTTACTTCAACCAATTCACGACACAGCGAGACCAGTTAGCAATGTCCTGCACGCAATCAAACAAAATCCTTACAAAACCAATACTTGAAAATTAATCTGATGCTCACCAGCGACTGGCCCTATTCAAGCAGTTAACCTGGGGTTCTAGTGGAAAGCCATGACCAGTAGGGTGCAGCAGGTCGAAGATGAGGCAGTAACTCATCGAAGAAGGCATTGGGAAATGGCCGCGCTATGTCGTGAATTGGCAGAAGTCAGAGCTCGCCTTGTAACCAGAAGGTCGGGGTTTGAACTCCGTGGTGTGGGTGCATACTGATGAAGAATCCCAAACTAGGCTGACGAAACAGCTGTCCAGTACTCCTAGGTTTTCCAGTCATTCTCTAAATGATGTCAGCTCATAATGAAATCCTCCATGCAATCAAACAAAATCCCTACAAAACCAATGCTTGAAAATATGTTAAAAATGTTTCGGTAGATATACTTAATAATGACTTTGGCATGTAAGCAGCTGAGCTGATGAGAAACCAACGAAATAAATAAATGATGGTACCACTTTATTCTAAAAAAAACTGTTGTTCTTGCTTTATGCAAAATCATAAGTACATTGTCTGATATAAAAATATATATATTGAAATTACACTGATTTGACGTTACTTGATCTCAGTTCATTCAGAGCTGGTCAATCTAAAATTTGACATATGGTTAGAAGTGAAATCAATAATTCTATTTATTTTTAGTAATTTATTACATACCAATGAAAAGATTAACATTTTAAACAGGAAGTAATAAGATCATTTTTTAAAAATTTATTGTCAGTGATCTTTCTATTGAGCCCTTCTTATGCAAAATGATCAATGACGATCTGATTTCATGATAATCACAGGGTTTATGTGTGTTATTTATTAGCGGAAATGACTGTCTTTATTGCTCTGATGACGGGTATAAGAAAAGAGAAGAAATAACTGGTTGTACCATACTGCTGATTAACCGAACTGATTGCCATACTTTGACTGACTATCGTATTGTCTTCAGTGCGACCTCTGGTGTAATTTATGTTATTAGTGTTGCATAACAAGGCAAGATTTATATCAAAGGAAATCATAACTCTAGAATATTGTTTTCAAAACTATCTTCACGTGCTTGGATAGTGAGCTCGTGCTCTTCAGGTGGATTATTTTATGTATATAGATAGCACTGTTCTAGCTTTGAAATAGTATTATCCTTACATATTGTTTTGTTTATTAGATACAGTACACAGTGAAGCAGTATTATTTACTGGATGATATTTAGAACACACTTTATTGTTCAAAATCACATCATCACTTATAACCACACAACTTCCAAACTTTCGATCATATTAGATAGTTGGAGGCAATCGGCAGGAAGCCCCCACCTGTCTATCCTAGGTTTCGTGCTAGTTGGCACTCACCAGTCAGCAAGGGACTCATGTCCCACCTGCAGTCAGTCAGAGATGTTACCACTGAGCGATTCGGGCTGGGCCGCGGTTGACTTCTTGTAGGACTGTAGTGAATATTTTCGTTGGACACTAGTAACTAGTGTGACGTGTCTAGTCCTTTCTTTGGTGCAGACTGAATTCTATCAGTCAAGCTTGTAATATGGCCACCATGCTAGGTAGTTCGTTTTGCTGACGAGTGCCAACTAGCACGAAACCTAGGTGGTGTCCAAGGCTTCCTGCCGACTGCCTCCAACCATCTAATATCATCAAATCAATGTACACCGTGACGTCGAGCTACCTGGTGGGATGCTGGCCACATTTCAAAGCTGACTGATAGAATTTAGTCTGCATCAGACAAAGGACTAGACACGTCTCACTAGTTACTAGTGTCCAATCAAAATTCAAAACTTTCGTCTTGTAGTTTTCTTTACTCCGCCCCCCGTCATTCGTCGTAATGTAGTAGACTTTTTCAGATGTCGGAGTGGACAGGTACTGAAACATTCATATTATACGTGTTTGCAGCTGATTTGATAAATACAGCCTCAGTCAGTTATCAATCTCTTCCTCCACCATGCCAGTTATATACTACATTTTAGATCTGTCATCTTATCCCGTCCTAATATATGGTTGTATGAAAGTGGATGTAGTAAATGCTATAGCTGAACTATTCACTAGATTTCTTATCTTATTCGTGTCAACTGATCTAGAATTTGCTAGGTTTTTATGCTCCGCTAGTCTGACTGTCCCTGTTCTACTACTTTCACCTATGCATTTCACCTGACAATCATTGTACGCAGGGTATTAGATAAACTAGCTTGTCTTGTTTTAAAGGTTTCACAGGATCCTTTAACCGACAAACCTTGTTTCTAATTGAGATTGTGGATGAGTTGAATACCAGCCACCTTTATTCCTACACTGTTAAGCATTCTCCATACGGTTTCCGGGGTTATATTTTTGTATGGAAGTAATATTGCTGATGGTTTAAATTCCTTATTGTTGGTGTTGTTATTATTCTGTGCATGTTCGACATGCATGTCGTTACTACTGTTGTTATTACAATTATCACTACTATTACCACTGTTATTGTTATTATTACTATCATTAATATTATTATTACTCGATTAGCTGACCCGAATGAGATAAGAAATCTAGAGAATAGTTCAGCTATAGCACTACATGCAGTTACACACAACCACACAATAGGATGCGATAGGATGACAGTTTTAAAATCTGAGGTCACAGAGTATAGGGAGAGATTGATAACAGAAGCTTTGTTTATCTTATAAACTGAAAATACATGTTATAGGAATGGTTCAACACCTGTCCACCCAGATATCTGGAAAATTCCATTACCTCAACGACGACACATAGGAGAGAATAAAGAAAACTATAAAACTCAAGTTTCGAAGTCGTGTGATTACAATTGATATGATTATGAACAATAAATTTTGTTCGAAACTTTGTCATCTAGTAAATAATACTGTTTCACTGTGTGATATATCTAATAAACAAATGAATATGGAATTACACAGTACCATAGTACCCCAGTTTCTGCACATGTATTAGCATGATACTTCCGTAAGTTTAATTCATATGGCAGATTTAAACACTAATGAGACGCTTTGTGTATGTGTTTATGTGTTAGAAAATTATTATTTGAATATATAACCTGCCTTTACTATTACCATTTATCCTTTGACTTTTAAGTGGGACATAGAATTTCAGAAGCAAATATTTACTGGACTCGACTCTCGGTCACCATTCTTAGCTGGCTCCACAATTGACCACAGTCTTTCAGTCTTTATTCCCATGATCTGCTTGATGTAAGTCAGAGCATATGCTCAATCTGTCCATTACCGTTCCCTACTGCGTACTGGTTAATCAATAGGTTGCTGGCTAGCTCTCTGCCTTCTAGAAAATATGTGTGACCCTATGTTTCTGGATAGCCTGTCAGCCATGCAGTCTTCATTATCCAAGAAGAGGATTTGACATGCGTTGACGATGATGAGGATGAGGTTGGTGAAAATCTGCGGCGCATTGATGAAAACGCTTCTAATGACACATGTAGAAAGTTTCAGAACCATGTACAATCAAAAACGGACTTGACATTGGCATCAATCTAATTTCGGATGGCCTTATTTGCCTGCTAATTTGTGTGCGCAGATGGTGAAAGCGACCCTTACTCTCCCCGTCCTGGTTGAATTTGACATCCTCATATGTGTCCTGTGTAGCTTAGTTCATAATACCCAGATTAGTAGAAGAGACAAGTTTCTTTCGGTTTCTTCCAGTGCTGGTGACTGGTGTTTGTTGTTGTCTTCTGTCTTAATTACGTCCACCTGGATTTGTGTCTTCGCTGGCTCTTTTTCAACCCTTCTAGTATTCACTTGTGCACCTCCAACTTAGTGAGGAATGAGGCGTAAATATGGTGATTGATAATTTCCTTCACTTAATTGCTTAAATGTAAACTGTCGTTTATTAGTATTTATTCAATAAATTACAATTAATCCTGCCAAATACAAATTCCTAGATTCCACCCTATCTGTGTTGTTGTTTGGTTTCCTGTGAATTGGTTATTGCGAAATACTACTATTGTAACGACAGAAGACAAGGGCCATGCAACAGATCGTTTATTATGAAAATCAACACGTATTTATTTATATTTCACATACATTATTATAGCTTATGCAAGTAGGCAAACGCAGGCTTCTGATTGGTTGCTTCGGGATTCCTCGAAAAATAGAGTTCTCTATCTGCGAATCATATTTTGCCACGTTAAGTCTCCTGTGATTGGTTGTTGAATCGGCCTTGCTCATATTTTCTCACGGCCTGCTCTCACCACACTATTACGAATAACTACTAGAGTATATCACCAGCGAATTCTTGATCCCTAAGTCACTACATTACTCCTACACACGTCTTTCTTCCTATTCTACACATTAATTCAGACAATTAACAATTACTATGCCTAGTAATATACAAATTGATTTCAACTTGTACTCTTCCACGATACACAGGAATGCGCTGATGTGCTGCTGAAGTCGCAGGTTCTATTATGGTTCCAGGGAACGAATAATAATACTAATTGTTCTACGGTAACTTTATTTTTTTTATTTTTGATTACAGCTTGATTCCACACTGTATTGTTGGTAAAAGTATGGAAATTTTAGCATATGATATCGGTAGCCGAAATTTTGCAGGCCGATCATAGATATCAGGTGTGAATCAGCAGGGGATTGAACCCCGGACCATGTGCATGGTCAGCGAGAGTCCTAACCTCTGTGACACCGACGAAGATTGATTTTAAATCGATTGTTCATTCTAGAATCTCGCCAGCCGTCAATCAACTCTAAGAAGTAAAGTACTAAACTGTAATTAAAAAACAGATTTCAAATCCCAAGAATTCATATAAGAATAAAAATTGTGCACTGTGATAGAGTATAATACCAATATGGGTAAATTTTTGTTTTGATAAAGTCTCACAGTGTTATGCAGTAATGTTTACTGATGACGTTTCGAGCACAACTTATTGCTCATAATCATATCAAGGTACTCACACAACTTCCTAACTTCATTTATATAGTTCCATTATTTTTCACTTGATTTGATTGGCAGTAGCATTTTCCATATTTCAGGCATGAGTGATGAATCATTCCTATTGCATGTGTTGGGTGTAGACTCGATGAACAAAGATTCAGTAAACAACCTCTCTCTCCACCTATCTAGATTACTTTTTAGAATTTTAACCCTCTCCCATCCTATTGTGTGGTTGTGTGTTAATGCATGCATTGCATTTGCTGAGCTTTTTTCTAAATTACTTATCTTCTCGGGGTCAACCATTCTTACCTTAGCTAAATTCTTATGTACTGACAATCTGACTACCCCTGACCTACTAGTTTGATCTATGTAGTTGACCTAATTCACAGTCATTGCGGGGTATTTTGTAAATTATATTATTTTGTCTAATTGGGTCAACTGGGTCCTTTAACCTACAGAGCTTGTCCCTGAGTGAGTTTGTAGGTTTAAGTGCCACCCTAATTCCGGCCTTATTTAGAATCCTACGTAGGGTTTCAGATGTCCCCTCCTTACATGGTATATCTGTAGATGACTTATATTCTCTCTTATTTATATTATTATCAATAGTTTCGCAATTATTTTTATTTTTCGTTTCGCCTTTTTCGATCTTCCTGATGAATTTTAAAGGATAGTTATTTAACACCAAAGCCTCTTCTATCTGTTTTATTTCATCATTTAGGTCTTTTCTTGTGCTTCTTAGTGCTACTGATCGATTTGTTAAACACTTAACTAAGCCTGGCTTAACAGTTAACGGATGAGATGAATTAAAGTATAAGTATCTATTAGAATGAGTTGGTTTTCTGTACACACTAGTGTATAGTTTACCTTCTTCTATTCGTTTTATTTTACAATCTAAGATCATAGCTAATTCTCCTTGTTCATTTTCCGATTCACATGTGAATTTTATTCCCTCCACTAGTGAGTTTATGTGTGTCAAGAAGCTAGAGATATGTTCTGTTTTTAACACTGTGAAATTGTCATCCACATATATCTCCACCATATTTTTGGAGTAGGATTAAATGTATTAAGAGCCATATTTTCCCAGCTGTCCATAAATATGTCTGCTACGATAGGGGATATTGGTGATCCCATTGCTACACCTTCTGTTTGTCTATATATTTTACCTTGGAATTTAAAGATAGTAGATGTGAGGCATAACTGAATCTCTAAAATAATTTGTTCAATGGGCAGCTTTGTCCTATGATTCAGTTCAGGATCCGAAGTTAGCTCTTTTTTAACTGCTCCTAAGGCCATATTGACTGGTATATTATAATAAACACTAGGTATATCAAAACAAACCATTGTTTCATCATTCTCTAGTTGAATGTCGTTTAGTTTTTTTTTCATTTCATATGAATCAGTTAGTCTAGAGTTTGAACGATTTCTAATGGGACATAATATTAGAGCTAAGTGTCTTGATAATTCATAAGTACGGGTTTTTCTAAAATCTAGTATTTGGTCGTATGGGGTAACCTGGCTTATGTATGCAAAATCAAAAATCACACCGATCAAAATATTCAACAAACTAATTGAAGAAAAGAACACAACAAATGAAATTGATGTCAACACTTCATCCTCTGTCTACAGAACAAGGTGGGTGATCAACCTCTCATCAAGGGAACTAAGCTCTAGTGAGATAAAAGTACTTGAGAAAGGACTAAATTTCAACGTAACAGTTAATATATTAAAACCAGAGGATGTCATTCCTAACATAGAAGTAGCACTAAGCGCAATAGATAAGACGACAGCAGAAGAGGTTCGAGTACAATGTGCATTAACCCAGAAAAATCAAAAGAAAACAAAATCATACTTAACAAATTCGGAAAGAGAAGCTTTAATTAGTCTAAAACAGGATAAAAATATTGTTCTTGATATATTCAAATTTATTAAGGGGAGTAAATGCATGAATGTACTATGTATATAAACATAAATATAATTGTAAAGCCAGAAGAGGAATTTACTGGAAAAGATATTCTTTGCTCAGTTTCGTTCTCGTTTCTATAATTTTTCGTGTCCCCATTGTTTTAATCTATGAAACCATGACCTGTGGAGTCCTCAAAAATAAACTTATCCAAATTTTACTACTATGTAAGAAATGAACATATTGTACACTACTTTGTTTTAACCATAAACTCTGTACTTTGAACTTTACCTCGGGTTTTGAATCAATACATAGTTCTGCCTTCGACTCTCCGTCTTCTCCGCCATCCCAACTGCCGTCGATCAATTTTAATCACCTGCTTTCTATCTCAAATTTTTGCAGGAGCACCGTAGTTCTTCCTACGTACTTTGGTCGACCTCCGGCAACGTCAACATTGGAGAATTAGTACTGGAGCAGTCTTCCCGCAGCGCCTCCGGAGTCTATTACGTTTATTGTGGATTTTTGGATCTTTTTTTTTCATTTTTTTTGATTACAGCTTGATTCCACACTGTATTTTTGGTACAAGTATGGAATTTTCAGCGTGGATATCGGTAGCCCAGAATTCGCAGGCCGACCATAGATATCAGGTGTGTATCGGTGAGGGCTCGAACCCCGGACCATATGCATGGTCGGCAAGAGTCCTAACCACTGTGACACCGACGCACAGTTGTAAACCCAAGTAACGAAACTTTAATATATTTTTCCCGTAACTAAGCTGATTTGGTATTTTATTTTCTACTTGAATTTGGGTAACTAAGCTAACAGAGTGAAAGGTCCACCACAGACCTCTCACTAGTATATATGATGTTTACGACTAAGCTTGTGCAAAGCCATAGCCATGGATTGTAACGTAGCCCAATTTACGAGACTGCTCTTGATAGATTATGTCCTTAAGTCCGGAGATGTACTCTTGAACTTTCTATATTAGCCTTTCAACTGAATGTGACGTATTTATCGAAGGTGACAAAGAGGAAATATCATTACGGATTGGTTGGCGTTTCAGGTTAGATAGCACTGTATCATGCGATCTACTCTTAATTAATATTTTATATGAAGATCTTGAACGAAGGAAAATTCTTTACTTTATATTAACACTCACGAATAAAGCGATCGTTTTATTATGGCTTTACACACAAAACAGAACCTAAAATTGTTTCATACCGATAAAGTTTGTTTGGATTCAATAAAATTAATGTGCATGCGCTATTCTTCTTATGGGAAACTGTTATAACTGCACTGAATTAAGGTAAACCCCGTCGCCAATTTGTTATAACTGCAGGGAATTGAAGGAAGACGTTTTCACCTTATTCTGTCTGCGCTGAACTAATCTGCCTATCTGCTTGTCGTACCTTCCGATTTAGTAAAGCACGCAAATATCAAAAGACAAAGGCTGGACTGTGACTGTGTATTGAAGTGCAACAACGATAAAGAAAGCCATGGTATTTATACATTTTACAACAATATGGACAGCTAACAGCATTTGAAATAATTTATCTTAATAGCCAATAACAAAGTGCGTGAGAGATGATAATATACCATATGTGCGAGGTTGACAGTCAGTAACAAAATGTGTGGGAATGATAATATACCATATATACAAGATTAGCAGTCACTACCAAAATGTGTGAGAATGATAATATACCATGTATACAAGATTAACGGTCACTACCAAAATGTGTGAGAATGATAATATACCATATATGCAAGATTAAACAGTCAATACCAAAATGTGTGGGATCCTATCAGAAACACTTCAAATCAACACACTCAGACATACATATGCTATCCTAATTTGAAGTTGAATGGCTAAAGGGTCAATCAGTGAACCTTTTAATCAAAAGTTCAACCACAAGTTCGATCTCTGTTAGGGTTCTGATAGAGCACCACTGAAGAGTCTCAAATTGGAACAAAACAGTTGTTCACTGCTTCTAAGTCTTCGTTTGTACAAGGGTTAAAAGTTAAAATGGTTGATAGCTACATACAAAGAAGGTCTAGTTGGAATTGTGAGCTGATACACACCTAAATCTTGTTAAGTTTACTAGACGGGTTCAAAAAAGAAGGTGCACTTATGTTGAGAAATATGGAAAGCTTATAAGATATACATGCATTTGGTTGGTGTCATTTGAAGAGCGCATTAATTCACTCAAGCGTAGTCAGACGCCATTTTCACACTTTATTTGTTTTGGTTAACACGGACAGACTAAAAGTTCCTTGCCCAGTCGTAACTTACCAGATAAGTTAACACAACACTGCTTACCTGTAGGTAATTCCTCAGAATTATTGGCCACAGCATTCATCACTGAACATTGGACGCAAACCCTCATTTTTTTTATTCGATTTGTTTAGCTGGAGGATTATATTTAAGCATCCGCGCCATTTTGTCACGCCATCGTGTTATGTTCGTTTGTTTGCTTGTGGAAGATTCCTAGCTAGTTAAGCAATCATATGGCACTCCTATTTGGTACCAAAATATACTTCGTAATTTGGATGATCAATTCTGATGTTTTGTTTTGCCTTTGGTCTACCCGGAATGAATACTGAAGAAGTTGTGGGTATTAGTTCTTGCGCTAGTACACTTCGTACTATCCGTGAGCGTCAACACCCCCAGCCTCTTAATTTATGTACATTTAACCTTGACTCATAGTTTGTCAAACATATTCCTGTTGAGAGTACCCTTGTGTTTCACTATCCGTACTCAAAAGTAGTGTGAGCAGGTAATTAAATTAGTATTAGTAAAAATACGTTCAAATAAGGCTAGACAAATGATAGGAAATGTCAGTTCACCTGTGGAGTCCTCAAAAAATAAAAACTTATCCAACTTTTACTACTATGTGAGAAATGAACATATTGTACATTACTCTGTTTTAACCAGAATCTCTGTACTTTGAACTTAACCTCGTTGTTTGAAAGAAAATATAGTACTGCCTACATCTCTCTGTCTTGTCTACCACCTCAACTGCCATCGACCACTTCTAATTACCTACTTTTTATTTCAAAATTTCGCAGGAACACCGTATTTGCTCCCTACGTTACCTTTTCCGACCTATGGCAATAATGATATTGGAGAATTGGAGATTGGAGCAGTCGTCGCACAATACTTCTGGAGTCTGATAAGTTAATTGTGGATTTGGACCTTGTAATAACTCCAAGTAACAAATTTTAATACATTCTTCCGGTCACTTAATGGATTTGGTATTTTCTTTATTTCTATTCCAATTCGGGATGTTAAGCAAGCACAGTCTAAGGTCCGCCACGCACCTAAACTTTGTATTGTCACACAACCACCAGAATTTCTGGCATATTTTTTTGAGGTATTTGTTCAAAAGTTCAAAAAAAAAACTTATCACAGTTGAAAAGAGACATAATCAAGTATCGTGACTAATTTCTTCATTGTGTAGTTGTCATCATATTTTGTGTGTACTGAATAGTAATTGATCCGACAGTGTATAATAATTATTGACCGATGCATCTAAGTAGTCAGAAACCACTTATTTTAAACAATAAAGCTACCTATGCACAGCACTTTTTCTGACGTATTCTCAGCCTCTTTGACCTGTCTTATATCTTATATTCGTGTTTGAGATTTATGCGTATTTTGTTTGATGTGGTGTTACAGTAATGATAATAATCTCCATCGTTTACTGCATCCAGGATCTTGTTTTGTCTGAGCTAAAAGAGCCACTTTAGAGTGGTCACTTGACATCTACTGGTTTCTTTGGAAGTCTTACTGCTTGGTGTAATTTTTAGAGATAGAATTCATTCCTGTTGGGAATGAAGGAACTTTGGAGATAAGATGAGATCCAGACATTTCCTCCTCATTAACTCTATTGTTGAGGTTTCAAGTAATAAGAACCTGGTGGTTGTATTTTGCAATGATTTCGTAATTTTATAATTTTACCTCTGTCCTCTTTATTTAGATGCACTGTCACAAAGGCGCAAAATCTATATTCTTCTCCCGTTAGTTTGACCTCATTCTGAGGTGTTATAGTCATCACGCTACAGTGTGCCATGCTGAGAAGTCTGCCATTTGTGCATCCATTATACAAATCTGCCAGAATAGGTGGCTACACAGTACTCCTGAACCTTGCTTCTGATAAAGGCGGAACGGTGTAGGAGCTCAGGAATTCCTGAGTTCTGTAAGCACTTGCTAATATTCTTGCTGAATTTCCTGTGTTCAACAGCTGTAATTAGTTAACCTAGCCTTTTCCTGAGTACGGCTTTTCGCGTCACAGAAGGTTTTGTCTACATAGTTGTCGAGTAACATAGTTAAGATATTTCTGTATTTTAGAAATAAAGTGTTACTACTTTATAATACTTGATATCCAATATCATTTTTACGAGCTAGTGAAAACTAATTTGTTTTCCTTGTGCTCGCTTCTTGATTGTGACGTAAAGGTTCCTGGTATTTGGTAAAGTTCTGCGTAGCTCGTCATGCTATTCGATTGTCATGGCTTTTGTTAACTCCAGGAGGAGTGGTGCTGGGATTAATTAAATGCTCTTTGTAGTATGCGGTGTGCTAAGACTTTGTTGCTACTGTGAATGCAGTTGATCCTTTCACCGGTGAGTACTCCTGTCAGTGTAGTTGAAGATTGAACGATCAATTCATGGTTGTTTGCTCAAAACCAACTTCCCCAATTTTCGCGGAGGCATCAATACGACAGTCATCGTCTCATCGGTCGCTGTTCAGAAAGAAGTCAGGAGACAACTGTCAGAAACCTTAGTTGTAACATTGTTTATATGTTGGTGTTACAATAAAGAATTCTCGAGTGGTCAATCGGTGTTTTGGTTTTTGCGTCCATTATTACTAAGCGTTTCTGAGAAACTTCAAGGAACAGCGTGAGTCCCAGCGTAGCAAGAGCTGGGCATTGACGGTTTACGAGACGTGGCTGACACCTGTGGAGTCCTCAAAAATAAACTTATCCAAATTTTACTACTATGTAAGAAATGAACATATTGTACACTACTTTGTTTTAACCATAAACTCTGTACTTTGAACTTTACCTCGGGTTTTGAATCAATACATAGTTCTGCCTTCGACTCTCCGTCTTCTCCGCCATCCCAACTGCCGTCGATCAATTTTAATCACCTGCTTTCTATCTCAAATTTTTGCAGGAGCACCGTAGTTCTTCCTACGTACTTTGGTCGACCTCCGGCAACGTCAACATTGGAGAATTAGTACTGGAGCAGTCTTCCCGCAGCACCTGGAGTCTATTACGTTTATTGTGGACTTTGGATCTTTGTAAACCCAAGTAACCAAACTTTAATACATTCTTCCCGTAACTAAACTGATTTGGTACTTTATTTTCTATTTGAATTTGGGTAACTAAGCTAACAGTGTAAAAGGTCCACCACAATAATTGGTGAGCCCGTTTCGAACCTTTTTGTTTCGATAGTTAACTCGTTTTGAACATTTTTGTTGCTATTTTGGTTTTATAAACTCGCATTGCTTTAATTTTTGTTACCACAAGTTTTGATATTTTGTATATCTCTATACTTAAATATTTTTTTTGACAATGGCTCCATATAAACCTACCACTATTCCCGAAGAACTTCATAAAGGCGAAGTGACACAGAACTCTCCTGTTACCGCCTTGCCGGATTCCACATCTATGAAGGACGCACCACTGTTTTGGTTACTTTCCCAGTTAACATCTCAAATGCAAGACTTACGACTGGAAGTGTCTGAGCTTCGAGCACAAAGGAACCAGTCACATACGGTATCCAAGCAACGGCGATCAAGATCTAGACGACGTTCTAGAACACCGTCCCAAAGCCGTAACATTTGTTGGTATCATAGGAGGTATGGGCATAATGCCCTGAAGTGTCTTCGACCGTGTATGTACAACAGTGGTAACACAATTCAGGGAAACTCCCCAGCCAGACAGTAATGGCGACGGCTGTTACTGGCAATCACCCCAGTCGCCTTTTCTATGTGAGGGATTTGACTACCGGCACATTATTCCTGGTAGATACAGGCGCCGAGGTCAGTGTTATTCCTCCCTCACTATCCAGGCGATCAGCCAAAATACCTGGAAAACTTTCACTCCGTGCTGCCAACCAAACCAACATACAGACGTATGGCGAACAGTCAATGATTTTAAACCTAGGACTACGCCGACGTTTCACATGGATCTTCATAGTAGCTGACGTACGTCACGCTATACTAGGTGCAGACTTCCTAAGTCACTTCAATCTGTTAGTTGATATCAGCAAGAAAAAACTGGTTGACAATTGCACCCAACTCAAGATCCACGGTATTACATGTGACTACTCTGTTCATAGCATCTGCATAGAAAAGCCGGAGAGTGAAATGTTCTCTGCTTTATTGCAACGATTTCCTAAAATCCTTAAACCGCCATACAACGTCGAAGATATATCTCATACAGTTACGCATAAGATCATCACAACAGGACAACCTGTGAAGGCACGTCCACGACGGTTACCACCCGATAAACTAGCAGCAGCTAAGTCGGAATTCGAACATATGATGCAGCTAGGCATCATACGACCATCTAACAGTCCATGGTCTTCACCTTTGCATATGGTACCTAAAACTAATCACGACTGGCGACCATGTGGAGATTATCGCGCTTTGAATAACGCTACGGTCCCAGACCGTTATCCAATACCTCATCTCCACGACTTCTCCTTGACCTTACATGGAAAGACCGTTTTTACTAAAGTTGACTTGGTCAGGGCATATCATCAAATACCAGTCGCTCCAGAAGACATTGCAAAAACAGCAATTATCACGCCTTTTGGATTATTCGAATTCTTGAGAATGCCTTTCGGACTAAAGAATGCTGCTCAAACATTTCAGCGTTTTATGGACCAAGTTACCCAAGGTCTTGATTTCGTCTTTGTATATATCGACGATGTCTTAATTGCCAGCTCATCGATGGAAGAACATATGCAACACTTAAGCTTGTTATTTCAAAGGTTTGAACAATTTGGAGTTGTTATCAATCCAAAGAAATGTATTTTTGGTTCCCCTTCCATTGAATTCTTAGGACATCGAATAACTGCCGAAGGCATCAGACCTACCGAAGATAAGATAAAAACTATTAAGAACTTTCCCGAACCTGATTCCTTAAAGAAACTTAGACGTTTTCTCGGGATGTTCAACTTCTACCGACGTTTTATTCCATCATGTGCCTCCATAGTTCAGCCACTGACCGACCTACTTAGATGCAATTCGAAGAAATTTCAGTGGTCTGAAGAAGCAAAAGCAGCATTTAATAATGCAAAAGATGCCTTATCCAACGTTGTAATGTTATCTCATATCAACCCAGAAGCTTCACTCATTTTATGTACAGATGCATCGCAGGTAGCAGTGGGAGCAGTTTTACAACAAAAGTTCAATAATGACACCACTCCACTTGCTTTCTTCTCCAAGAAGTTGGAACCTGCGCAAACTCGTTACAGTACCTTTGGCAGAGAACTGTTAGCCATCTACCTAGCAGTGAAACATTTCAGCTTCTTACTACAAGGTCGATATTTTACTATCTTAACCGACCATAAGCCTCTTTGTTATGCTTTCACCACTTCGTTGGACAGACACTCTCCGAGAGAAGCCAGACAACTGGATTACATCTCACAATTCTCAACAGACATCCAGTTCATCAAAGGAGATTCCAATATCGTAGCCGATTCTTTGTTTCGATGTGACGTTAATCAGCTATCTTCGATAGATATTAGCTTAGACAATATTGCCAAGCTGCAGAAAAATGACGCCGAACTACATACTTGTAGACGAAACTCCTCCCTACAGTTGCAGGATGTACCTATTCCCCTGTCTGATACAACTATCGTCTGCGACGTTTCAACGGGCGTTCATAGACCTTTTGTTCCACTAAGTTGTCGAAAACCTTTGTTTGAACATCTACATTCATTGTCTCATCCTGGAGTGCGTGCTACGGTCAAGTTAATCAGCGAGCGTTTTGTTTGGCCCAAGATGAACTCCGATTCTGGCGGCCTGTTTGACATCTGGGCTACCTTTTTCCTGCATCTACATATTGCATCTAATAAGTCATGTTTTCATTCCTAATTTTAATAAAATATGATCACAAATCGCATAAAATACAGTAATTCATTCATTAAACGTTTTAAACCATATGACTTTCATGCAACTAATAATGCATCTAATAAATCTAAGAGAAAACATCACGCTGGCTGGCAGCGTGCACTTAAACAGACACCTTTATATCGTACAACCATTCCTGTTATTGTCACTTCAAACTGCCGTTCACTTCCCAACAAAATTATGCATCTCCAGTCTCTCTTATCATCTGATACTTATCACAATACGGCGATTGTTGCATTACAAGAAACATGGCTCCATGAACTCTATGATGACAATCTGGTTTCCCTAAATGGTTTTACATTGTTTAGACAAGATCGACTATGCTCCAGAAAGAAAAGAGGTGGAGGTGTTGCAACTTTCATTCATTCTCAATGGTCAACTTCAAATAACGTATGTTTTTCTTACTCTAATGACTTTATTGATTGTATAACGGTCAAATGCCGCCCGAAACACTTATCCAAATTCAAATACGTCTTCATCTCTAACATTTATGTTACTCCTGGCTGTTCTGCATCTGATCTATCTGATTTTGCTGATGAATTCACTGAATTCGCCGTTACACATCTTGAAAACTCTTTATCAGTTGTCACAGGAGATTTTAACTGCTGTGATTGTTCTTTCCTCGTATCATTAGGTCATGCCAATATTGTTAAATTCCCTACTCGACTTGATAAAACCCTTGACCTGGTGTTCATTAATGATGAGGAAATATATGAAGTACGCCGACGTGCTCCTATCATGAACTCAGATCATTGTATTATTCGGATATTACCTAAGATATACAGCAGATCTCACTTTAATATCTTCTCAAATCTGTCCAAGAAAACACAGCAAAGGTGTTACTCACAAGAAAATATGCTCAAACTAAGATGTATGCTAAATGACACTAACTGGGAACTTTTCAACGAACACAAACTGGATGATACTATTTCCAATTTGACTGACTATCTTAAATTCTGTCTTGATATATGCTGTCCAAAACAGATAATTTTCAAAAGAATGGATCGTTTTTCTTCCCCTCATCTCAAAAAACTTCGTAGAGAAAAAGAGAAGCTGTACAAGACAAAGAATAAATCTGGTCTTAAGAAGATAAACACCCAAATTAAATCTGAAATCAAGAGACTAAACAACATTTATAATCAAACAATACTATCTTGTAAAACCTCAGAAAACATATGGAAGCTTTTTAGAGAAATTACTGGTTGTGGTAAGCATAATAATTTTGCCTCTTCTATTGATGTAAATACTCTCAATAGATCTTTCATCCGCCCTCCAAATGTCCTTTCTGCCTTCAATTTAACTAATAACACGACCAGTGACTTTCATCGTTTCAATACTTCTGATGTTCTTAAATGTTTGAAATCTCTTAAACCTTCCCAGAGTCTAGGCCCTGATGGTATACCTGCCATTGTTTTAAAGAAATGTGCTGATATTTTAAGTAACCCACTTACAAGCATTTTCAATACTTCTTTTTCTAATAATAATGTACCTTCTCTGTGGAAAGATATTAAAATCATCCCTGTACCCAAGTCTGGTTCTGGAGATAGTGTTAAGTTTAGACCAATTGCCATTACCTCTCCTTTTTGAAACTGATGGAGAAATTACTGTTACAAAAACTCATTCCCTCCCTAAGCTTCTCAAACGATCCAAAGCAGTTTGCTTACAAACAGGGTAGAAGTACTTTGGATGCTGCTGCTGTGTTTCATCACAACATTGTATCCTCCTTAGACAAAGGGGCCAAGTATGTCCGTTGTACTTTCCTTGATTACACATCTGCTTTTGACTCTGTACCTAGAGGCCTTTTGTTAAACAAGCTTAGCCTTACACAAACTGAGTCCTGGGCTATCAACTGGCTGCACTCTTACTTCTCCAATAGGATGCAGTACACGGTATATAATGGTGTAGCTTCCTCTCCTTTGCTTACTGAAGCTGGTGTTCCTCAGGGTGCTGTTCTCTCGCCGTTTCTCTTTTCCTTCTTCTTACATGACTTACCTCTCTCAGACGAAATCAACTTCGTCAAATATGCAGATGACCTGACTGTTTCGCTTCCCGTTAAGTCTCAGTCAGACTGCTTCAAATTAAATAGCTTCCTGTCGGACATCAGTCAGTGGTCTAAAATAAATGGCCTAACGCTGAATCCCTCAAAATGCCAGACTGTCGACTTCTCCTTTAGGCATAAACGAGATCTACAAACACTAGTAAGCACTCATGATGTCTGTAGAATTGAGGGGACTATAATTGAAACAAAGTCTAATGCAAAATACCTCGGATTAGTTATATCTTCCGACCTTACTTGGTCATCTCATATCCAAATGATTTCCAAGAAAGTGTTTCGTCTAACCTACTACATTAAGAAACTCAGACTAACTGGAGTCCCTCAACCTCTGCTTTCACAATTTGTCAACTCTCGTATCCTACCTATTCTACTTTACTGTTCCCCGTTAGTCTTTCCTGGGTTACTGAAAAAGGATTATACCATCCTGAGAAGGATGTTGAAGGTAGTTAGTAGGACTAGCGGTGTAAAACTCAGTCAGCTCGTCACAACATTAGTGGATAAGCATCTGAATACATGTGAGAAATGGTCTAAAACCATACTCTCTGACCCCCAACACCCCCTCTATTCCCAACTCTCTCCTTGCATCTCATCAGGTAGAACCAGAAATCAGTATAAAATAATATATGCTCGCACAACCAAGTATAGGAACTCAACGATACCATATTTGGCCCGTGTTCTAAGTGACAGAGACAATGTTAGGCGTGAAACCTATGACTTGCTTTGTTGTTAATAACATAATTTTGGCCCTTGTTATTTCCCCCTTACACTCTCTTATTTGTACTCTATAGTGAACAACCTTCTTAAACATACTTAGCTGCTTAAAATTATTATCATTGGCTTACATTTTTATTCTTTATTCTATTCCTTCTTTGTACATCTACTGGGTCCGACTATATTATCACTATGATTATTAAAAATTGTCCCGTCATTAACCATCATGTAACATTAGTTTTGTGGTTGTTCTTTGTTCGGCACTATTTAACTGACAATCTTGTTTGTTATTGCCACTATCACCATCTTAAAAATTTTGTATTATGCATGATTCCTCACACTACCACTACAAACAACCGCATTAGTACTGACAATAAAAAAAAACAACCTGAAATGTTTATCTTATGATTGCTTAGTGTTGTTCAATCAAATTAACTGATCATCTTGGCTATAAACATTTTTTAAGAACATCTCATAATTTCCCGTATGATTATAGCTGTTACTGTTCACCACGCATACACATATCGTAGCTTCCACTAACCAATACTGAAATATTTTTTTTCATTATTTGTGTTGATCTTCTTTTTTACTCGGTATTTTTATTTGCATTTTTTTTGGTTATTTCTGTTTCTTTTTTTGGTTTTTTTTTATATATTTTATTTTTTTTATAATACTCCTTTTAAATGTACGATGAAATTAGATGCAATATTGTAGATATGTGCTGAAAATTCCACACTGTACCACAAGTACTGTTTCTGGAATAAAGCGAAATTGTTATGTTATGTTATGTTATGATATTCGGAAATGGACCCGCCAATGCTTGCAATTTCAAAGATCCAAGGTACATCATCATACCGTCACACCTCCAAAACAGTTCAATTTACCGGATAAACGATTTCAACACGTTCATATAGATATTATTGGACCATTACCGCCATCCAGAGGATTTACTCATATACTTACTGCTATTGAGCGATTTACCCGATGGGCTATTGCTTGTCCACTCAACGATATATCTGCAGAAAATATCGCTTTGGTTTTCTTAGATCGCTGGGTGTCAAACTACGGAGTACCCACAACTATTACAACAGATCGAGGAGCTCAATTTCAATCAACTCTGTTTCGAGAGTTTACGAGACTCCTTGGAGTGAAACATATCTCCACTACAGCTTATCATCCTGCAGCAAATGGTCTGGTGGAACGTTTCCATCGACAACTGAAAATCTCTTTAATGGCATAGACTGACTCATCTAAGTGCAGTGAACACCTACCATTAGTTCTCCTCAGCATCCGGTCAACTGTCAAAGAAGACTTGGGATGTACACCAGCTCAACTTGTGTATGGTACTACCCTCACATTGCCTGGTCAGTTAGTTCCGTCTAATGATTCAACTGGTGTAAATATCTCCGACTTCACCAACCGCCTTACCCAGCATATGCTTCAGCTTCGACCAGTAGCCCCTCACCAATCACTTCAGAAAGCTCAAGTTAATAAGAATCTACTCACCAGCAAATTTGTATTTGTTCGCGTCGATGCCATTAGAAAAGGTTTACAACATCCATATGAAGGTCCTTTTCTAGTACTTAAACGCACCGATAAATACTTCACGCTGAACAAACATGGTAAACCGGAGACTGTTTCTATCGATCGTCTTAAACCAGCGTACACCGACAGCGAATATGAAACACTACCAACGCCGGCACCAATAAACAATCAGAAAGTCAATGCAACTCCAACTCTCCCGCTCCTCACACTTCCCCCTGTACAGACACGCAGTGGACGGCAGATCTGTAAACCTGCCCGCTATGTTCATTTTATTGACTGACATAAAAAAGAAAGTACGTTAACCTCATTTAGACATTCTTCTCATTACTATTGTTGTCGAGATTCATTTCATTATAACCATAAATATTTATTAGTATTATTGTTTGCTGTTCGTTAACTGTACTGCAAGCACACGCATTCACCAAGTATATGTATATATCTATTTATATATGAATTTCACAAATGTTAACGAACATGTCATGGTTTATTATGTACATAAATTTTTTATTTAAAATTATAACAAGTTTTGATTTTTTTAAATTCCTGAATCATGCATGCATGTGCTAAACTTTATACGACACGGATGCATTCCATACATCCTGATCTAACTTTGTATCCTTATTGTTGACATTGTCCCTTATTTATATTGCTTATATTCATATAATCGTCCACGAGGACAGTACTGATGGTCCTCCGGACCTCTAAGAGGGGGAGTCCTGTGGAGTCCTCAAAAATAAACTTATCCAAATTTTACTACTATGTAAGAAATGAACATATTGTACACTACTTTGTTTTAACCATAAACTCTGTACTTTGAACTTTACCTCGGGTTTTGAATCAATACATAGTTCTGCCTTCGACTCTCCGTCTTCTCCGCCATCCCAACTGCCGTCGATCAATTTTAATCACCTGCTTTCTATCTCAAATTTTTGCAGGAGCACCGTAGTTCTTCCTACGTACTTTGGTCGACCTCCGGCAACGTCAACATTGGAGAATTAGTACTGGAGCAGTCTTCCCGCAGCACCTGGAGTCTATTACGTTTATTGTGGACTTTGGATCTTTGTAAACCCAAGTAACCAAACTTTAATACATTCTTCCCGTAACTAAACTGATTTGGTACTTTATTTTCTATTTGAATTCGGGTAACTAAGCTAACAGAGTAAAAGGTCCACCACACACCTCCGGTATCGTCGTCAAAAGAAACGAGATAATTATAGTAATAATAATAATAGAAATAATTAGTGTAGGTTATTCAGACTAAAAGACAGAAAAAGAACGGAAAAAGTAAAAACAGACAGCTTATTGATATCCAAGTTGGTACACATATATATAAATGTATATTTATATAATATCAATAATAATTATTATAGTAATAAGTGTAAGTGTAGTAGTGTGGTGACTGACTATTTCTATCTCTGTATTGTTGAAATACTTACTGTTGATTGTTGATATGTTTCTTATATGAATTGCATTAGAATTCCGCCCTCTGTGTTTTGTTTGGATTCTTGTAATTCGGTCATCTCGAAATACTAATGCTACGATTACAATTAATTACAACAACTAGGCGTCGCAATGGAACTAAATAACCTAGGAAAATTCCCTATAAATGGTTCACCGCGGGAGATTGCTGATTACCTTGAATGCTTCGATGCGTGGTGCATTTCAAAGAATGTTCGGAATGACAAAATACCAGCACATTTCATCACTGCTATTGGGCTAGATGCATATAGCCTAGTAAAGAATCTGGCGTTTCCAGATAAACCTATTTCTCTGTCATATGTCAAGATTCGTGAACTTCTGATAAATCACTTTCATGTAACTACATTTGAGACCAGGGAGAGGACTCAATTCCATAAACTGGTTCGTGCTCCCAATCAAAATATAAGGGACTTTATTCTTCAACTCTAAATACAAGCTTCAAAGTGTAACTTTGGAGATCAGCTGCATACTCAACTACGTGATCGTCTAATTGCTGGAATCAATATTCCTAAGTTAGAGAAAGAGTTGGTTTAGATTCCTTCTTGTACCTTTCAAACTGCTAAAGATTTATGTATTACATATGAAGATATCAACAGTGAATACTCTGATCCCACTACGTCAGTATCTGATGTCTTGTTGTCCAAAGTCGAAAATATAAGTGTTCATGGAGAGCGATCCAAACTGTCGTCCACAGGTAACAGAATGCAGCGAGAGATCAAAAACATTAAACCGTGTTTTTCCTGTGGAAAGTTACATCTACGAAGCACTTGCCGTTTTCGGGGTGCTAAGTGTCACAAATGTGGTAAAGTTGGACACATCAAGACTGTTTGCAGAAGTTCGAATACTTATGTTACTCAGAATCCTGATAATTCTTCCAATTTATCTGGTAAAATGCAGTCGATGTCTCTTTCAACTTTTCCCAATACTCAATCTCATCTAATGAGAACCTTCACTACAAGTTCAGGCAAGTCCCATTGTTTTATAATTGATACTGGGAGTACTGAATCTATAATTTCTAAGAAAGATTTACAATCGATTTGTAAGAATGTCCAGATAGACCCTACTACTAGTTCAATTACAGGCATAACTGGTCATAAATTACCTCTTATCGGTGCTACTAACATTTCTTTGAAATCAGACAGTGGTAATTTTGTAAATATTCCCTTTCTTGTTAGTGAATATGGTCCATCTTTATTGGGATTAAAAGCCCTTAGATTGTTAAATGTCGAAATCTCACTTTGTACTGAGTTGTTTGATGAATCTTTGTTCAGAGAATTACTTCTCCAATGTTCAAAGAGTGTAGGTGGTATGAAGATTCAGCCCATCCATCTTGAAATAGAGGGTGATCCTATCTTCCTGAAACGCCGATTAATTCCATATGGATTGCGAGATGCAGTTAAGAAAGAGTTAGACAAGTTGGTTGAGCAAGGCATACTTATGCCAGTTGAGTCTTCAAATTGGGCTACTCCTATTGTTACGCCACTAAAGGCTGATGGAAAAACACCTAGAATTTGTGGTGACTACCGCCTTACACTCAATAGTCGTCTACTACAGCAAAGTTGCACTACTCTAGAAACTGAAGACATTCTCTACAAGCTACATGGCTCAAGATACTTTTCCAAAATAGATCTAAAAGATGCCTATTTGCAAATTCCTCTTGATGAGGCGTCTAGTGCATTAACAACCATTAATACTCCATTTGGATTGTTCAAGTATAAGTTCTTGCCTTTTGGTTTAAAGGTTTCACCCGCAATATTTCAAAATGTAATAAATCAGATGATAGATGGATTAGATGGTGTTGAGTCATACCAAGACGACATTATAGTTCATGGTCCTAATATCGAATTGCATAATGAACGTCTTTTAAAACTGTTCAGGCGTTTATGTGAGAATAATGTTCTTGTTAATCCATCTAAATGTCATTTCACTTTGTCGTCTGTATCATGCTTGGGATACACAGTAGACTCCGAAGGTTTCAGACCTGATGCTAGTCGTTTGGCACCTCTAATTCAAGCACCGTCACCTAATAATATGTCATCGTTGAGATCATGGATAGGTACTCTTCAGTTTTACTCCAGATTCATTCCCAACTTCACTCAACGGTTATCTCCACTTTTTGAGATTGTCTCCAGTAAACAGTTTAAGTGGGAACAACAACATGAGAATATCTTGCGAAAAACTTTGGAGTTTCTTAATAAACAAGCTTTCCTAAGACCTTTTTTGTCGAAAGATAAGTCTGTTCTCACTACAGATGCTTCTCCTATGGGTATAGCTGCAGTACTTGAGCAAAATGGACAACCTGTTATTTGTATTTCAAGACGTCTAAGTAAGAGTGAACAAGGGTACTCACAAACCCAGAAAGAAGCTCTAGCAGTTGTATGGGCAATAAGACGCTTGCACAAGTATCTCTTTGGTACTAAGTTTCACATAGTTACTGATCATCAAGCTTTGAAATTCATTTACAATCCAGAAAAATCTTTGAATAAATCATCTGCTGCTATGGTTCAAAGATGGAGTTTAGAACTAAGTGCATATGATTACACTATTGAACATAGATCGGCAAAGGATATACCTCATGCAGACTTCTTATCTCGTTATTCATTATTTGAAAATGCTGCTAATGATACTGATTGCTTATTAGTCCAGCCGTTACCGGTGGATCGAGTTCGACTTATAAATGATACTCGGAAATATTACGGATGCGTTATAAATGCAACAAAAAGAGGTTGGAATGTTCAGTGTAAGCGAAGATTTCCAGACTTTTATAAGCGAAGAGATGAGATTTCAGTCCATCCTGAAGGATTTCTATGTCTGAATGACAGAATTATTATTCCTCCAACATTAAGATCTGCGATTTTGGATGATCTACATTCTGCTCATCTAGGAGCTGATAAGATGAAATCATTAGCACGCCTAACATGCTGGTGGCCGGAAATTGATGCTGACATTAACAAAAGATCAAAGAGCTGTTCTAGCTGTTTACATAAAATGTCCTATGGGAAGTCATCGTGGACACCGTGGCCTGCATCTTGTGAGGTTTGGCAGCGTATTCATGCAGATTACTGTGGTCCATTCTTAAATTCATATTATGCTTTAGTTATTGTGGATTCTTATTCTAGATGGCCAGAAGTCATCATTACAGATAGTCCTAATGCCAAATTCACTCACAGAGCGTTGAGAAAGATTTTTAGTCGAGAAGGAATTCCAGATGTCTTAGTTACTGACAATGGTACTCATTTTACGGAGAAGAACTTCAATGATTGGCTCAAACATATAGGTTGTCGTCATTTGTACACAGCACCACGTCATCCTCAGTCAAACGGGTTGGCAGAAAATTTTGTACGAACATTAAAGAGTGCTATAGCATCAATGAGTCCTCAAAATTTTGATGAGCTAGAGAGATGTGTGGATAACTTCTTACTTCAATATCGCAATGCGGAGCATACAAGTACTCATGAAAGTCCTGCAAAACTATTCAAATCTCGAATTCTCAGAAAGCATCTGATGTCCACGACTTCTGATGTACATTATTACAGAGGGAATGATTATAGACCTTCTATTGGTATCATACTACAAAGAATGGGAAATCGAATGGTGAAGATATTAGACATCGAAGATAATTCAGTTCATAACAGACACTTGGATCAAGTGAGAATAAATGAGGTAGGTCGTTCCGATTATGATTATAATGACTCCGCTACTAATCCTGACTTTGTAGATAATTCAGAAATAAGTCTAGATGATACTGATGGAAATAATATCACAGAATCAGTTAGAAGATCGCAGAGACTGGCAAGCAAACCGCGATATCATTATAAATACGCAAGGAGACATTCGACGTGTGGCGGATGTGGTGATTGACTATTTCTATCTCTGTATTGTTTAAATACTTACTGTTGATTGTTAATATTTCTTATATGAATTGCATTCGAATTCCGCTAAATACAAATTCCTGAATTCCGCCCTCTGTGTTTTGTTTGGATTCTTGTAATTCGATCATCTCGAAATACTAATGCTACGATTACAATTAATTACAGGTAGTTAAAGTAGTCAGGAGAGAATGCAAAGAGGTATATGGGATTTCAAGGGGATAGGCCATTTGAACTCAGTCCTTGAGATACTGCATGATTGCCCAGCCTTGGTTTAAAGCTGTCGACGGACAATGCTTCAGCTACGTCTACCGGTAAGGAGTTCCAGGGACGGCAAACCAGTAGGGAAAATGAGTGGGAGAGCACTGGCGGCTTCGCCCTCTGGTGAACTGTCTTTCTTGGAAGCCCATTCACACTTAATGGCAGAACGCTTTTGTTTGGGTGATTCTGCGCATTTGTTATATTATAGGCAGTAACCAAGTCCTCCCTAAGCCGACAGTGACTAAGTGTGAAAAGACTGAATTACTTTTGCCGTTCATCACACGATTTGTTTCGGATACATATCACTTCTTTTGTCGCCCATCTTTGGATTGTCTCAAAAAGGTTTGTGTCTCTACTAAGTAGTGGGGATGCAATGATATTATGAACTTCAAGGTCCGATCTGAGGTATGTTCCGTACAGTCTTAGTAAAAGCTCAGGAGTGAGTGCACCTAGATTTCTGTGTTAAGTGCACGACTGCATATTTCCTCTCTGAATCCTCCTTAAAATTCACGTTCGTGTCCATTTTTCAGTTAGAGCAAGATCAAAGTCACGCTCCGAAGTTGTGCAGGATAAGTTTTCGTTGCACAGGGCGAAGTTTGCACTCTGCGGCCTAGAGGTATGTAACTTAAATTTTTGCACCTTTCTAGGTTGAAAGTCACACCACTGGACACCACCCAGTCTTCCGAAAGCTCCCTCTCATTTTGCTCTTGGTATCAAACCACCGCTGAAGTACAGTGGTCAAAAGTTCTTGGGAGTTGAATTTTACACTAAGCAGTCTTGGGGAGTTAATCAGTGTGAGGTGAGCTGAGTGGCGTAGCCAGATAATCGAGATTGCTCCAGAAGCATTATGGGACATCTGAGATGACAGCCATCTCGGTTGCTGTACGTCATGCATGTGTTTTCGCAAGCAGCGCCAGTTTCCAGCTCTGGAACACGCCGTATCACCGTAGATACAGAAGGCCTCAGTTCCAGGGACTCCCTCCCCGTCTGCCTGTTAGCCCGTGGCCTATCATGTCTCACTATTATGTTAGAACTCCTGTGGACAGCTAATATTTCAACAAGTAAGAGTATTCCTTCAGCCTCTTCTGTAGAGTCTAGTGTAACCCTTAATGAGGTTACGTTGAGGTGCTCGAACACCCCTATACAGTCTGCACTATTTCGCTGAAATGACGTTCAGACCTAAATTAATGCACGAATTGGACCACTATTCTCGATCAGACAACGTATTGTTCAGGCAAACTATCAATGCACACGGGTACATTAAACAGGATAAGGGATTCGATCGACCGACCCCATACGTAGGTATGGATTTGGCTGCCTGTCCTCCTTTTCGGAATCGGTCACATTAGAAATTCTAAAACGTCTTCGCTAACTAGCCATGCTTGCTAGTGGATGCAAATGATGCTTTGGCAATTCTGTCTTCCCCAGATGTTGTCAATGGAGTTGAAGATTGAACGATCAATTCTTGGTTGTTTGCTCACAACCAACTTCCCCAATTTTCGCGGAGGCATCAATACGACAGTCATCGTCTCATCGGTCGCTGTTCAGAAAGAAGTCAGGAGACAACTGTCAGAAACCTTAGTTGTAACATTGTTTATATGTTGGTGTTACAATAAAGAATTCTCGAGTGGTCAATCGGTGTTTTGGTTTTTCGTCCGTTATAACTAAGCGTTTCTGAAACTTCAAGGAACAGCGTGGGCCCGAGCGTAGCGAGAGCTGGGCATTAACGGTTTATGAGACGTGGCTGACAGTTTCTGATGGTAGAAACAGATTCTGGCCGATTCAGATAGCTGGTAACAGTTTGGACAGTCGGCGTTCATCTTTCCTGGTGCCGGTCAAGTCCTCTTTGAGCAAGCAATATCTGGAACTCTTTTGGAATCGGGTCAAGTTCAACAATGCCTGGGTCAAAGAAGGGACAGAGCGTCTTGGATGCAAACAGGAAAGTAAGTCATGGTGACTTGTCTGTTAATTGTAACGATGTGTCTGATGTTAAGCATGACATGGTTGATGTTATTGTTTCGCCGATCAGGGATAATAGGAACATCAAACTCCCTAAATTTGAACCACGGTGTTTTGATGGAAACCCGGCCGATTATTTACAATTTGTAAAGGAGTTTGAGATCATGTTGAGTGGTTTTTTATTAAACGATGAATTGAAGTTAATGTATTTGATGAGATATTGCACTGGAGATGCTGCAAGAGCTATACAGTTCTGTAAGTTTATGAAGCCAAAGGAGGGCTACAATGAGGCTATGAGCATATTACGTCAAAGGTTTGGAAGACCTTCGATGATTGCAGGGAAATTATTCGAGGCTGTTAAGGGTAATGGTGGTCAATTACAGGATGACTCAAAGACACTCACTGAGTTTTTAGATAACTTGCTAATTTACAAGAATGCAATGATTTCGATGAATCGCATGAGTGACCTCAACTCGAGTTTTATACTAGAAGTAATAGCAAGACGCCTACCTACTCGACTGCAAAGGAAATGGGTGAAGATGAGCTCCCGTATGGAGGATGAGGGTATTGAGCCAAAGTTTGATGATATCCTGAAACTGGTAAAAGATAGCGTCAATCAATCTATGAGCAAGTTTGCCAGTCTATTAGATCTCACCCCTAGAAAAGAGCAGTCTGAGGGCAAAATGCAATCATTGATGACGAATAAGCCTCAGAGAGGTGGATATCGAGAAGGCTCCATGATGTCTAGTAATGCATATAAACTTAGTGAGTGCAACAGGTTTCGTAGTACATGCTCAACAGATAAGTTACAAGATGCAAGAAAAACGCGGTTGTGTTTCACACGTTTGCAAGAAGTGCATACAGAAGTGAACTGTGAACCAGTGAGCAAGTTCAGTGATAAGCTAAATGTAAACTCCAGGTCTGACTCCGAATTGTGTGACGATAGCGGTGCGGTCAAGAAGTCTGTAGTTACAACTGGTAAGCCATTGTTGAATAGAGTATCACAGAATAGAGTTACTGCTTCAGAGTGCAGTTCTGACTCCAAAAGTTTACAAAGTATAACTAGTCAGAGTGAAGATATAAAACCTTTAATGATTTGTGAGGAGTAACCAAAATTGAAAATGATGAACTTGACGGTAAATTGAATATTTGTGATAATGATCATGATACTTCACATTTGTCTTTGGTTGATCATGATGAAATGGGGGGAATGCCTACTACCGCTAAGTTAAATAAAGTTTCTGTACAACTTGAACGTGAAGTGGAAATAAATGCAGTTGCAGAAGGCATGCATACTTGTCAAACCGTCAGTGTAATTGATCAGCGTGAAGCCCACCTATCATCAGATGCTAGTGCTAAACCTGAGCTGATAGTAAAAGACACCAGTGGTGGTGGTCTTGCATGTAGACAACTTTCGGAAAGTCGAGCAACAACAGCTTTTGATCCACCGCTAACTTCATCAACTGGTATCAATCGGTCATCGTTGATGTTGTCATCCACAATGAAACAGACACCCATCAACTCAAGTAGCTTGTGTAATTGTTAAATTGACTTGCACGAATAAAGGCATTTCTAGTTTCAAGTTACTATTTGAATGTTATTATCTTTGGTGTAAATTACTCTGTTTCTACACTTGGTTGATGAGATATGTCGTGTGTTTGTTGGTCATCTATGTTCTCCGATACAATGACATGGGCGTGTTATCGTTCAGATTTGAGGATATAGCTCATAGAAGGAAGTTAGCAAATGAACTCTGCGACGATTTTCCAACCCAGAGCGTCAACCTGAGAAGGGTTGTAGGCGTACTGCTGTAAGTCCTACAATTCTTCAAAGGTTAGCGCATCAATGAGCAGCCCAATGTGCTCGGTGTGTGATTTTGTACATATGTTCATATTGCATATACTGAATTAATATCATCTTTCATCTATCTGTTGGTAATTCTGTTTGTGTCCGGACGACTTCCACTTGGATCATAAACCTGTGAAGGAACGTAGGCGTACTGCTGTAAGTCCTACAGTTCCTCAAGGGTAGTTTGCCGTGCCAGAATACACAACATTTGATGTGTTGATTGTACATATGTTTGTGTTAAATAATTGTGTGAGTTCCAATAATTGTAATTGTTGGTTAATCTTGTTTGTGTCCGGACATTCCACAAATTACAATCGTCAACCTGAGAAGGGTTGTGGGCGTACTGCTGTAAGTCCTGCAATTCTTCAAAGGAATTCCATCAAGACATGATCGGCGAGGTTGTTTGTACTATTTGTATATACGTGTGGTGTGTCATATCAATTGGTGTTTTTGGATTCATTGTGTTTACTCGTTGTTTTCGTACCTTGTTTATATTGCATAATTTTGTTAAAATTTTCGTCGTGATTACTTCTGAAGTTGTTTCGAGTCTTCTACATCCATGAATGAATTGATTGATGTTAAGGACAGCAGATGGGGCGTATACGCCGGGGAGGCTAGGCTATTGCTGAGAATGAAATGCACACGGAGATAATTGTTAGCTGCGGTCCGACACGCCGGGGAGAAAGAGTGTAAACGACTGAGGCTCGCATGCGTCACCGCTACTAGAACTGAGGCAGAATGAGTGACAAGCGATTTCAGTGGTAATTGGTAATGAGTAGATAAGAGGATGTGCGTAGAGTATCGTGAGGTGCTGCCATGGTCACGTTGCATTCTGCAAGAGTCATTCTAGCAAGTTGTGTTTGTGTTGCAAGAGGATGCTTTTAACTGGAAGCGGAGGTCGCCATTGATGTGTGAGATTGTGCTGTGAGTATGCTTGTGGTGTGTTGGCTTTTCTGTTTGTTTTCCATTTTAGCTCTGTCCGTGTGACCCAGGTTCTCGCAATGGCATCCAAGTCAACGTGTATTGGTCGTGAAGGAAAAATGGGTTGGATCCCTTTTTTGCCGGGGAGTGTCAATGGAGTTGAAGATTGAACGATCAATTCTTGGTTGTTTGCTCACAACTATAAAGAATCCTCGAGTCAACAATTTGTGTTTTGGTTTTTTCGTCCGTTATTACTAAGCGTTTCTGAGAAACTTCAAGCGGCAGTGTGAGCCCGAGCGTAGCAAGAGCTGGGCATTAACGGTTTACGAGACGTGGCTGACGCGTACAGTAAACTGAACATAGTAGAGCCAGGAATAAAGACAACTCTGGAACACGGGGATATGAAGCAGAAAAGACCTACAGTAGGCTGAGCCTCAAAACGCTACATCTCGGTTTCGCTCGCGAAAGAGTGCAACAGGGATGGGACAAATGAATGAAAATGAAGGCAACCCAACTGATAAATAGCAGGCGCCAAAGAAACAGTTCTCTGATCACTTTAATGAACTCTTCAATCCATCGACGTATGAAATTCACCCAAAACTTGCAACAACACTCAAAGAACTGCCAGTAAACACTATCCCTCCGAATAAAGCGCTTTTTGAATGCTATAAATTTACTGAAAACACTACGAAACAGAATTCCGCCGGAAGCATTGAAAACGATCCAAACATCTCTGTGCAAATTATCGTCGGCAGATGCACTTTTCAACATCCGTAAGTGTTATATTCCCCTTTCTCTAGTTGGGGGAGCATAAGACGTAGGCTGTCTACCATCTTGGGTTGACCAGGCTAAAGAGTCAGCAGGTAGGGTGGCTGGAACTCAGGTCTGGCAGAGCTGACACCCACACATCAGTCATGAGCACCATGTCTAGTCGACGCCAGCTAGAAACGAGTTCGAAATCATTCAAGCAGCCTAACTAGCTGGTTTTTCAGACCATAAGTGAACTTGAGCAAAGCAGAAATGAAATAGTTACCAGGATATGTGCTTACTATCCGTTATTTTTCGGTTGCCTTTCAGCTGGATGTAGCCTGAAAAGTAGAAAGACATTTACTTGGAAGATTTGCACGATACCATGGAGTATATGGTAGAATTGTAGATATGATGAACCTGGAATGATTTAAGTTTTTGATCTGATTTTTTTAATTTTTGGTAAACAGATTGATTCCACACCGTATTTTCGGTACAAGTATGGAATTTTCAACACGGATATGGGTAGCCCAAACTTTGCAGGCCGACCATAGATATCAGGTATGCGCCGGGAGGGGATCGAAACTTGGACTATGCGCATGGTCTGCGAGAGTCCTAAGCACTGTGCTGCCGACGGGGACAACTTCGACCAGTGAGGAGGCTCAAAAAAGGCGCATAGTTGTAGAAACGGCTTATATAAAAGTAATGCAATCATAATAAACAGATACAAACGATAGCGTTCGAGTATATGTTGCAAAAACCTCCCAGCTTCTCATGGGAGTCTTCATAGTCATATTAAGCCAGTTTCGGTACATAAATTCATCCAGGTAACTGTAAATCATGGGATTTCTCGATCCACTAACCGCTCTTATACGTCTTTTTTGACGACTACAAAAACTTTCGATGGAATTGATATGGGTTCCATCCAACAACATGATGAATGTACCCATGAATCGATAATTGACGGTATCCGCTCCATTCATCTGTATGAATAGTCGACCCGGCAACACCAAACGCTTAATAATAGGCACTAATACTGCTGCACTGCGATTGGGAATCGCTTCTATATACCCTTTGCGCAGTGTCGTGTCGTAGATACCCAGTATCCACTGCTGGTTTGCTTGCAATCTCCCGCGGTTGTATTTCCTTTTTATAGGTTCCTATTGGATCTGTAAACTAAAACACAACGACAAACCTTCTCGAACTGACTTCCTCCTTCGGCACTCAATACATCTGTATGCAAGGCCATCAATGGCTTCTGTGTATTTCTGTATATGCATAACTCCTCCGCATTGGCGAATTTTCGATCTAGCTATCAGTCCGTTATCCAAACAGTAATCGAAAACATGATCCGGAGCGAATTTGCAACGCAAAAGGTGTGAAGCATCCATGATTACTTCCGGAAATGATACAGTCAGCTCATTCCTTGCTCAAGGTCACTTTTTTGTTTGAAGGCCGTTTCGGTTTGGGCCGCTATTCTTTAGAGTCACCATAAAAAATTGTATTCTTCAGGAGTTAAAATGAAAAATCTGTACAAAGTATGTAAACAAATGTTTTACAAATAATGTATATTGCCTTTATTCGTATTCTTTCGTCCTCCTTTAACCTGTACACGATTAAACCATTCGCGCCTTCGATTTGCCCACCAGTGGTTACCAAGGTCAATGAGCCAACGTTCAATGTTCATATTCTACAACAGATGTACTGTCTGAAAGAAAGTTTGACAAACATTCTTTTGGAAATATTGTTCGGCTCATTTTACACATTTTTCGCTGCGCTGGTACTATGGAGATTGCACGACTCCTCGTATATGTCATGTACGTGTACTATCAACGACGTATCATCCCTTACTGTGCTGAAGACTATTATGTGTGAGCTCAGACACTTACCGCTGGAGGCCATGTTGTTATACAGAGTTTCTTATATCACTTCCGACGACGTATTGCCAGAGAAGTTCTGTATGACTGCAATGTGGCTGGCAGCCGCATCATCTAGTATGTATTAGCAGTTAGAAGATATCAAGGCTACTGAGAATTTATCTATATAATCCGTCCTTCGGCGACCCGTGGGGATATAACAAAAGCGATCAATTCTTCAGTCTTATTAAAGTTCAGAATTAACGCACGCATTTGCTATTCCTGAATCTCTGCTCATTATGGTAATATCAAACGCCTCATTTTCTAATGAAGATTTACGTTACTTATAGGACTTGTGTGGTTGTTTTGTGCTTATATCATGTAAGAAGGAGCTTGAGTTTGGATTAGGTGTAATCTTAGTGGAGGCTTTTCATTCACGATGAGTTTTTGGTAACCTGCGATGGTAGTTTAACTTTCCAGGTTAATGTATTGATTTATCTGATAAGGTCCTTATTGGTAGTAGTCGTAATGCCGTCGGCTACAGGAACCAAAATATAGCAGCTAACCAAAGTAGCTATCAAACATTTAGTCGAGCTTTGTGGATCAACAACTTACATTCACCTTGATTGAGAACCAAACCTCAAGATACATCTCTTGCTGCCGCGAGAAACCGGTTTCGACTGAGACATTAGGCTTGAGTATAATCTAATATCCTGTATGTACTGCAAAGTTAATCAGTGTGGGTTCTAAGTAGGGTCGGTGTTTTTAGTGGCATTTATCTGGTTCAAAGTTTTCAAAGTGCCAATTCAGCCTGATTATATCTCGAATGCTTGAAGGATGCTTGTCTACTGAGGAAGAGATCCAAATATTTGGATAAGTTGTGGATAATTATATCTGGTCAAAAACTGTTCACATAAAACTGTTTAGAATATTGATGAGTACATTACTTCTTTCATGGGGTATGCATGGAAGAGAGCATTTCCACGTTACCTGATTGGGGATTATCAGGTATTCTGCACGCATTATGGTTTCTTCCTCGGACCAGACTGTCAATCACCTCTCATAAACAGTTAATGCCCAGCTCTCGCTACGCTCGGGCCCACGCTGTTCCTTGAAGTTTCAGAAACGCTTAGTTATAACGGACGAAAAAACCAAAACACCGATCTGCCGCTTGGGATTTCTTTATTGTTACACCAACATATAATAAGAATAACTGAACTAAGGTCTGTGAACAAATATTACAATAATAAATCATAAGATTACTTCTGACGATGTTTTACTCTTCTTTCTGAACAGCGACCGATGAGACGATGACTGTCGTATTGATGCCTCCGCGAAAATTGGGGAAGTTGGTTGTGAGCAAACAACCAAGAATTGATCGTTCAATCTTCAACTCCATTGACACTCCCCGGCAAAAAAGGGATCCAACCCATTTTTCCTTCACGACCAATACACGTTGACTTGGATGCCATTGCGAGAACCTGGGTCACACGGACAGAGCTAAAATGGAAAACAAACAGAAAAGCCAACACACCACAAGCATACTCACAGCACAATCTCACACATCAATGGCGACCTCCGCATCCAGTTAAAAGCATCCTCTTGCAACACAAACACAACTTGCTAGAATGACTCTTGCAGAATGCAACGTGACCATGGCAGCACCTCACGATACTCTACGCACATCCTCTTATCTACTCATTACCAATTACCACTGAAATCGCTTGTCACTCATTCTGCCTCAGTTCTAGTAGCGGTGACGCATGCGAGCCTCAGTCGTTTACACTCTTTCTCCCCGGCGTGTCGGACCGCAGCTAACAATTATCTCCGTGTGCATTTCATTCTCAGCAATAGCCTAGCCTCCCCGGCGTATACGCCCCATCTGCTGTCCTTAACATCAATCAATTCATTCATGGATGTAGAAGACTCGAAACAACTTCAGAAGTAATCACGACGAAAATTTTAACAAAATTATGCAATATAAACAAGGTACGAAAACAACGAGTAAACACAATGAATCCAAAAACACCAATTGATATGACACACCACACGTATATACAAATAGTACAAACAACCTCGCCGATCATGTCTTGATGGAATTCCTTTGAAGAATTGCAGGACTTACAGCAGTACGCCCACAACCCTTCTCAGGTTGACGATTGTAATTTGTGGAATGTCCGGACACAAACAAGATTAACCAACAATTACAATTATTGGAACTCACACAATTATTTAACACAAACATATGTACAATCAACACATCAAATGTTGTGTATTCTGGCACGGCAAACTACCCTTGAGGAACTGTAGGACTTACAGCAGTACGCCTACGTTCCTTCACAGGTTTATGATCCAAGTGGAAGTCGTCCGGACACAAACAGAATTACCAACAGATAGATGAAAGATGATATTAATTCAGTATATGCAATATGAACATATGTACAAAATCACACACCGAGCACATTGGGCTGCTCATTGATGCGCTAACCTTTGAAGAATTGTAGGACTTACAGCAGTACGCCTACAACCCTTCTCAGGTTGACGCTCTGGGTTGAAAAATCGTCGCAGAGTTCATTTGCTAACTTCCTTCTATGAGCTATATCCTCAAATCTGAACGATAACACGCCCATGTCATTGTATCGGAGAACATAGATGACCAACAAACACACGACATATCTCATCAACCAAGTGTAGAAACAGAGTAATTTACACCAAAGATAATAACATTCAAATAGTAACTTGAAACTAGAAATGCCTTTATTCGTGCAAGTCAATTTAACAATTACACAAGCTACTTGAGTTGATGGGTGTCTGTTTCATTGTGGATGACAACATCAACGATGACCGATTGATACCAGTTGATGAAGTTAGCGGTGGATCAAAAGCTGTTGTTGCTCGACTTTCCGAAAGTTGTCTACATGCAAGACCACCACCACTGGTGTCTTTTACTATCAGCTCAGGTTTAGCACTAGCATCTGATGATAGGTGGGCTTCACGCTGATCAATTACACTGACGGTTTGACAAGTATGCATGCCTTCTGCAACTGCATTTATTTCCACTTCACGTTCAAGTTGTACAGAAACTTTATTTAACTTAGCGGTAGTAGGCATTCCCCCCGTTTCATCATGATCAACCAAAGACAAATGTGAAGTATCATGATCATTATCACAAATATTCAATTTACCGTCAAGTTCATCATTTTCAAACTCTTTAATAACAGAAGTAGACAATTTTGGTTCCTCCTCACAAATCATTAAAGGTTTTATATCTTCACTCTGACTAGTTATACTTTGTAAACTTTTGGAGTCAGAACTGCACTCTGAAGCAGTAACTCTATTCTGTGACACTCTATTCAACAATGGCTTACCAGTTGTAACTACAGACTTCTTCACCGCACCGTTATCGTCACACAATTCGGAGTCAGACCTGGAGTTTACATTTAGCTTATCACTGAACTTGCTCACTGGTTCACAGTTCACTTCTGTATGCACCTCTTGCAAACGTGTAAAACACAACCGTGTTTGTCTTGCATCTTGTAACTTATCTGTTGAGGATGTACTACGAAACCTGTTGCACTCACTAGGTTTATATGCATTACTAGACATCATGGAGCCTTCTCGATATCCACCTCTCTGAGGCTTATTCGTCATCAATGATTGCATTTTGCCCTCAGACTGCTCTATTCTAGGGGTGAGATCTAATAGACTGGCAAACTTGCTCATAGATTGATTGACGCTATCTTTTACCAGTTTCAGGATATCATCAAACTTTGGCTCGATACCATCATCCTCCATACGGGAGCTTATCTTCACCCACTTCCTTTGCAGTCGAGTAGGTAGACGTCTTGCTATTACTTCTAGTATAAAACTCGAGTTGAGGTCACTCATGCGATTCATCGAAATCATTGCATTCTTGTAAATTAGCAAATTATCTAAAAACTCAGTGAGTGCCTGGGAGTCATCCTGTAATTGACCACCATTACCCTTAACAGCCTCGAATAATTTCCCTGCAATCATCGAAGGTCTTCCAAACCTTTGACGTAATATGCTCATAGCCTCATCGTAGCCCTCCTTTGGCTTCATAAACTTACAGCACTGTATAGCTCTTGCAGCATCTCCAGTGCAATATCTCATCAAATACATTAACTTCAATTCATCATTTAATAAAAAACCACTCAACATGATCTCAAACTCCTTTACAAATTGTAAATAATCAGCCGGGTTTCCATCAAAACACCGTGGTTCAAATTTAGGGAGTTTGATGTTCCTATTATCCCTGAACGGCGAAACAGTAACATCAACCATGTCATGCTTAACATCAGACACATCGTTACAATTAACAGACAAGTCACCATGACTTACTTTCCTGTTTGCATCCAAGACACTCTGTCCCTTCTTTGACCCAGGCATTGTTGAACTTGACCCGATTCCAAAAGAGTTCCAGATATTGCTTGCTCAAAGAGGACTTGACCGGCACCAGGAAAGATGAACGCCGACTATCCAAACTTTCACCAACTGTTTGAATCCGCCAGATCTGTTTCTATCGTCAGAAACTGTCAGCCACGTCTCATAAACCGTTAATGCCCAGCTCTCGCTACGCTCGGGCCCACGCTGTTCCTTGAAGTTTCAGAAACGCTTAGTTATAACGGACGAAAAAACCAAAACACCGATCTGCCGCTTGGGATTTCTTTATTGTTACACCAACATATAATAAGAATAACTGAACTAAGGTCTGTGAACAAATATTACAATAATAAATCATAAGATTACTTCTGACGATGTTTCACTCTTCTTTCTGAACAGCGACCGATGAGACGATGACTGTCGTATTGATGCCTCCGCGAAAATTGGGGAAGTTGATTTTGAGCAAACAACCAAGAATTGATCGTTCAATCTTCAACTCCATTGACACAGACATTGCTGAACTTTTGAGTCATGGAAACTGACAAGATTTATGAGTCATGCTATTACTAAGGTTCTCGGTTGCGAAATTTTAAGATAACTATTGAATTGTTTCCACCGACCTTGGGAGTGAGCTTATATGTTAAAATCTTCACGTAAACGGTTTCCTAATTTACGACATGTCCCGGAATGCTGCATGTTACTAGCAGAACGCCCACCTTATTCCTAATATCCTTAAACCCCGAAACTTCAATGTTGCAGCTCGAAGTGATTTTACACATAACTTCGACCAGGTTCGCGACAAAAAACTAAAGTGATTGGGTTTCCATAGCTGATTATGACCAGTTTGGGATAATGCCCAGAATATTATCGCCTTTCGATAGCTATATCCTCTTAACTGCAAAAAGTTAGACTCCGGATGTCTGAATTCAGCCAGATTAATAAGACTGATTTATGAATTAAGTGTTGGAAATAATCTACGGGTGGTTAAGTAGTAGACTAGATCTACAAAAGTCATCTACAAAAGTTACCAAATAGAGCCGTCTCCTCACCATCATATCGCTTAATTCTGTTCAGTATTGGCTCATAATGCTAAATTACGGTTATAATAGCGTAATTTTAGTGACGAAGTATTTTCACAAGAATGGGTGTTTACAAAGTAGTGAAAATGATCTTCATTATTTAATGCACCTAAAAACATTGAGAAAAATGACTGAGAAGGAATTACCACATACTTATATAGCTTTTGGATAGAGGAAGAGAGCGGCCAGAACGGCTTATTTGATTCATTTGGTCATATCGGCCGTTTAAAATGATTGCCTGTTAGTGGTCCATATGATACATCATGACTTTATATCAGCTTGTTTGATATATCCAAGTTATCACAGAAACACTCGTTACAGGAACATTGTTTCTCTCGCCGTTCTGTGAGTAAGTTTAGATATCCATCTGCTCATTTATTTCCCACAGTTCGGTAAGTTCATGGTGCAAGTATGTTAAAATTGTTGTTGTAGATATATTTAATAATGTCTTTGCCATGTAAGCAGCTGACGAGAAGGTAACGAAATAAAAGATGGTACCATTTTATTCTGCTAAAACTGTAGTTCTTACTTTGTTCAAACCCTATTTATGTTGTCAAACAGACGGAAATGGAATCTCAGAACCTTCAAGCTTTATCAGAGAAGTAATAACAGAGTGGCCAGATTAAACCAGCCAAAAACCAATAATTAGTAAAAACCATTCATCAGCAACTAAAAATGAGGTCACTTCAGTCAGGTGGATTCAAAGAGCATTGAATACATATAGGCGGAGGTTTTGATTGTTGCGTCACTCTCTTAGGGTTATGACGATGTGAAATGAATTTCCTATTGTAAGTCGCATGTAGGGATAGGATGTAGTATTTATATGAAGGAATAAACATAGTGCATACATGAAAAATTGGGGTTCTAAAAGCTAAGTATATTTGTGCATTAAACCTAAATTTATATAGGTTATGAGCAAGGTGCATAAATCTTGGCTGTCATATGCTCTAGTTCTCCCCACCAAGGATTTATTTTTAAATGATACAGTGTTGTGTTGTCTAGTGATGCAAGTGGATAGAGCTAAGATCCTTGATTACAGACCTCTTCCCTTAAAGTGTAATTATGTTAACAATTGTTGCGCCAATCAAACTTAGAGAGTTAATGGTGTAATACGTAAGATTAAGAATTTATGGTTGTAACGAGTATCACTATGAGGTTCTAATGTAGATTTGAAATGCCTTGTTGTGCATGCCGCATAAATCAGCTAAGCTTTTCCCCTGAGTAGGAGATATCGGTTCAGTCTAACTCCTATTCGCTCTAAGGACAAAGTTAAATTATCATGGTCAAAACCACAGTAACCTTGAACAACCAGTCAGCTTTCAAATGCGAAAAGGTCTCATAATTGTTGAAAATATCACAGAAAAGTATTTCAAACATTATATTTCACTGTATAGTTGTAGCTTGTGTTAAAAGGACGTCCTTTAGTCACTACACAGATGATCTGTAGCAAAATTTTACCATTCGCGATATCTCCATACATCTCCGTATCTACTCTCCTTCCAAGTTCAAAACGGCAGGCATGGTTTAATTTGGAATGACTTTTCAGAGCACTCCGGTATCAGACCGGTTCTTGAGGGTCAACTTTTTAAAGTCCTTTACTTTGGCTGTGATAATTTAACTTCGCCTCTCTGAGGCTTAATATATGTATTTTTATATTACAACTGGTGGAATGCCTACTGCCTCATCACCTGTGCATGTTGAGATTCCTCGATAACTGCCTCGTGTATTGCATCTAGTGTTGTAAAGGATGATTTGTAGCCAATTGATTGAAGTGACTAAGGAAAATGTTTCAGTTTCACAGTGTTTCCCATAATACACCTATGTTAATATATTAGTCACAATATTTTATCTGTTGGTGCTATGAAATGAGTGTCAGTTAATGTAGAATTTCCTCAGAAATGTTGGATCACTGGTCACTCACTTTCATCATGCGTGTTCTAGTATTTCCAGTGACGTATTATTTATCGTGTTTCTTTGCAGTATAGGATCTCACGTCAGTATCTAATAGAATTAAAAGTTGAGACATCTTGAAAGAATGGCTTGTAAGGGACATCTCTGATGGACTAAAAACAAGGTATGCAATAGTTGAAGCCTCTCATTTGTTTTACGAAATTTCAAATTCAAGGGACCTGTAAATTAAAAAATCGAACTTAGACTTCTTAAAGAAACAATTATACTGTGTAAATAGTGCTTTATTCCCCTTATGATTGAGGATGGTTCAACTATCCAACAGTGCGGACGTGCAATTACCCACTTTGTTCAGTTATAGGACTTTTACCACCACTAACCCTGGTAGTTTGTAGTATGGACTGTCTGGTGCAGGAATATATATATATATATATATATATGGAGTTGTGATGTCATCTCATTAAATACTCATTGAACAATGTAATTCAGGCTTGACAAGGAAAAGTGTTTCTAACAATTTGAGTAACCTATGTCAAATAGTGTACAGATGATCCTTTTAAAGTTGAAGAAATGGGTTCTAGGATAAACTCAGCCAGTAAAACATGAGGGGACTTTCGGAAATTATTGTTTTAGGTCCGCCGTATAGTTAATATTCAGTGGTAAACTGATAATTTAACTTAGGATTTCACTGAGCTTAATAGAAACTCAATACAAAGTTCAGACTGAGGAAAGAAATATTGATTTTGGGAAATCAGGTATTAAGAGCGTAAGAAGTCAATAAATCTCTGGAAAAGTGACTAGAAAATGTTGAGAATAACTTGGGGAAAATAGGTGTGGTTTCCAGCATCCCTTGAGTTATTAGTAACCATTTAAATTCAGAATGGATGGTAGATGTGTCGCAAACTGTTTCAGATGTGGATAAACTCATAATAAACCTAGTGGACCATTTCCAGGAGCATTCAAGTAAAAGGAACTGGTGTTACCAAAGAATAAACGTACTAAGACTTCAAGTATTGGACTTACATTGACTTTATGATACTTACCTAAGATGGAATGCAGTAGAAATTATACCTAAACTTTTAGGTAAGGTGTGGTACCTATAAGTCTGCATCGCTCCAGATGACCGAGACGTGCGTTACGAACGCCATGTATCTGTGGTGCCATGTTTTCATTTGATTGCCTCTCGCCTTTTCTTCAAACTTCACTTAACACGCTATACCATGGGGTTATTTAGGGTCGGTTTAATCTGTATGGGGAAATTTAGTTTGGCATTTGAATTGTTTTTGTATTTTCTCTAGAAAATATATTCATTTTACTTGACTTAAAAATACAAACGTGGCAATTTGAACGACTACTTAGTAAAACTAGAGCCTGTGTTAAGACCTTTTTTTGTCGTTTTCATATAACTGCTCACTCAAAAAAGTTGAACTCTGTTTTCTCTGTACCATGATGACTTGTACTTGAATTCAGTTTGTAATCACGATGCTGGTTGGTCTACGTTTAATAATGGTGATGTGAAATAAATAAAAAAGAAAGCATAATTAAGATGTCCTTCCGGTGTTTAGTTGTGTGTTAAGTTTATTGTCTAATTTATGTACACCCTGTCGAAAACTGGTTTCTGATATAGCTCAGCAGCTGCTCACAGATTTATGCACCCACATGTGAGCAATACTTTCTACTGAGCTGCTTATAATGTTATCTGGAATCCAAAGTTTGCTCACCCACATCTGTCGATATCATCCATATGTACACAAACGATCATTAAAAAATTTCAGCATTATCACTCAGAAGTTCTGAGGGTTAATAGGAGCGCAGATTATGAAGCAGTAATTAAGCGACTTTACTTTTTTCTGTGCAGCAAAGTTTCAATAGTGACATGTTGGAGGTCATGTGAAGGGGAGAAGGTGAAAAATTGTAAACAGTCGTGGAGCAATTTGAATGTGATGGATGGCAAAGCGCTTAGTGTGTTGCTGAAATCGTGTGTGTCTCACTGAGAATGCATGAAAACAAAAGTCTATTGAGATTCTTCAATCTTTCTTATCCTAGCCGATAACTGCTATCTCGAGGTAGTGACCCGGGGCGTGTAAATTGCATTAACTGGAACTAATATTCCTCTAGAAACTACCCTTTCAGAAAGGTGTACAGATAGCGCTTAGAATAAAGGCAGTTATCATTGTAGTGTGATTTGTTTACACTGGGTTCTGTGGATGAAGTCATACTACTGCGGATAGGGATTTAACAGAAATAGGCATTTTCCACCAGATAAGCAGGATGGCAGTTGTGTTACGTCTCAGCTGTGGAGAGGAGGGGTTCAAAAACACTCATCCTGAAAACAGCACACCCCAACTTACCTTGTGGCGGACCGATCCGTAGATATTATTACAGGCACAGTTGCAAAAAGCATTTCAAAAGAGGCCGTGTGTAACCGGCATCAAGTAGTCATTCCTTGAGCTCTGCAGTCATTCAAGAGTAGCGCTCCTTCAGTCCCAGGTAATCTAAAAAGGAATCAAATTCCATGGTGCGCGCAGCCAACACACTTTCATAAAGACTTAAGGCTTTCATTATACATATATAAATCTTCCGCGCTCAGCATTAGGATTATTATTATTGTTTCTTTTAATTCCTAGAGGAATATAGGGCTTCAGCCACGCGTCTCCATTGCGTTCGGTTCTCTGCTAAAGTTTTCACCTGGCTCCAAGTCGGCTCACATGCTTTCAACTCCTCTTCACATGATCTCCTCCAAGTCACCCTTGCACTGACGACCAACTCTCCACTTTCTTTCGGGTTCCACTCGAGTAATGGCTTGTCTAATGATGTCACTTGATGGTTTCCTCAGAGTATGGCCAGTTCACTCCACCTCCATTTTTTCCTGTTGAATGGTGCACGAGCTTGCCTTTGTAACCGGAAAGTCCTGAGTTCGAACCCTGCCGATGATTCCCAAAGTATAATGAAACAGCATTTGGAACGTGATTCAACTTCTCACACTAATGCCTAGTCAGTCAGTGCTTATGTGTCATTCAGAAACTTGGAGGAGCGCATCACGAAAAGCATGTCGAACAGGCTAATGGAGACTTTTATCAACAACTGCTACATGCATTCACTGGCTCCATACTGAAGATCAGATCGCCGACCAGAGACAATTAACAACAACGAACCAATCAAAAATCTATCGCTCAACAAATATAAAGCAGGAAATGGAGATTAGAGAGGTAAAGATGCGCCATGCCATCGCTCAAATGGGGCACCAAGTAGGCAGCGACGAGTTGGGCGTTTAAAAGTGATATGGAGAAATTCGTGTAAGTAGGAGGAGAAGGCGAAGGAAGACGACATAAATGCTCACGACCAGGCTGTTCAGTCAGCTGAAAACGACTGCAGAGAGAGAGAGAGAGAGAAAGAGAACTGAAGGAAGCAAGGAAGGAAGGTGGAGAAGAGCAGTTGAATTTGTGTATGATTCACTTAGAAATTCGAAGGGAATTACATAGAAACATGTATATTTTTTAGAGGTCTGTCAATATAATATCAGATAACTTCATAACTCACTATTAAAGTATCACTAATTAACGGAATTCATCCAAATAAGACAAACACAAATGACATCCATCAGCTTTCACTGTTTAAATACTATTGTATAATTTTATTTTTTTTTTTTGATTTTTTTATGTTAAAGTTATGTAAAGTACACATCATTCCAAGAGATTAAATGCTGATTCGATGTCATTTGTTTTACGGCATAATGTAGTGTAGTGAGATACACTCGCCTCATATATGTGTATATATATATATACATCATTTGGTTATTGGTATTCGACGGAGTATATATATATATATATATATACATAACAGAAAAACAGTAGTAGGATGGCACACACACTACAAGAGTGCATCTATAATTTCTGTGTGTGTCACCCCCTCCCTCCCTATCTCTCTCGCGCGAGCACTGTATATCTATTTTAGGTGCGTACTTGCCATACACCAATGTACTAATATATATATATATATATATATTTTTTTTAAATTTAATAACTCAATTATTGATTAGGTCTTTCATTTTTTTGTTGTTCACATGACTTGAAAGGTAATTTATAAACAAAAATGCATATATATATGTATATGCATTTAAGTAATTGTGTATGTAGAGATAGATTCGCCTATTCAACTTGATCGAAGCACTCACTCACTCACTAGCTAACCAACTAACTAGCTACAAGAGAAGCTAATAATGATGGTGCATATCACCTTTAATCATTTTTGGCGGTCTAATCTATTTTTTAAAGAAACCATACAAACAAAAGGCCTCTCATCATCATCATCATGAACAACAAATCAAGAAAAAAATCACACGACTTCTTTTCTTGTTAAATCAAAAATAAATAACACACACACAATAGTGTCGTTTCTGTTGAGATATAAATTCTGATAGCTTAATTTTATAGAATTACTTTCAAAATTTCTTACCTGTAGTGTAACACTAGTTGTTGTTGTATATTGTGTATTATGTATATGCAGTACATCGACATTGCCATCTCTTTCATCATCATTAGTATTTTGTATTACAGAATATAATAAAGTTTTTATTTAAAAACGTGCTCAATCAACTGTTTTATGTGCATGTAGGTTACATAGCCTTTTGTTTTTTGTAGTTTTCACTGCATATATAAAGATGTATTGGGTGTCTTGTTTTAATTAACAATATTTATATGTATATATATGTGTGTATACGATACTGCCACTAATGCTTAAGTTGTATATGATTACAAGTACAATCATCATCACTTCACAATGGACTATGTATTTAATCTGAAATTATTATCACGATTTTTCAGTGGGAATCGGTTATGCAGTAAAACATTCAAGCCGAGGAAAAACGCCTCTGAGCACAATAGTAGTAGTAATAATAATAACAACAGCAGCAACAACAACAATCACAGCAATAATAATAATCATGATAACAATAATAAACAGCATGATATATTACCAGAGACAGCTGCTACCCTTGGAAGTGGAGATTTAAGGCTAGCTGTTCGCCTACCAGAAGGGGAAGATCTACACGAATGGATTGCTATAAATAGTAAGTCTTTCTTTTGTCTCTATGTGTGTGTGTGTTTATCGTTGTTTCTCATTGTTGTTTGAAAGCCAGTGGGACATAGTATTATTATTATTGTTGTTATTATTTGACCTTGAAAGGGCATCACGTTGAGGTGTTTTCTTCTTCAAGGTTGTATTACTTATTTTATATGTGTGTTTTCTATGAATTTATGGTGTTCACTTGTGAGTTAGTCAGTGAAGGGTTGTGGAGTAGCTACATTGATTAAGGAAATGGATAGGATGTGCATGATGCAAGCCATTGCCTGCCTCGATGAGTTAGAAGGAAGTTAAGGATGGCTAAACCAAGCTGTGCCATCATTCCATGAAGTCTTCAACTGATTAGTATGCACCATGTAGGAAGCTGAAAACTGCCCCTTGTGTTGAAGTCCTCGAGAGGATAAGAACTTATGACTGAAAAAAGGTTGGTGATATGGTTCAAAATCATTTTCAACAGCGCAGATGCAGTCTACCTTGTCCTCTCATACATTTCTTTTCAATGTAGTCCTTTTTTTTAAAGATTTTTTCTCTACTCTTTTGTGTGCTATACGGACTGTGGCAGTTTTCAATGCTGCACTCTTTTGTGTAAAAGGATGTGTGTACTGCTCAGCAGCAGCAGCAGTTCGCCCCGTCATCCTCTATAGCTTTCAGTGAGACATGGCCATTGAAAGCGGAAGGCATGAAAACGTTGGCTAGCTGTCTTTGATCATAGGTGCCTGCGTTCTATTTCCCTTGTTAAGTGGTATAATATGAGAGGTTGTGGAGTCACATTGATTGAGATGGTTAGGAAGTATGCTACACATTCCTATTTTAGTCGTTGGCTTCCTCGACGACAAGCGGTGTTAGCTAACTGACATAGGATGGATCAGGTTGGAAAATACCTAGTGGTGCTCAAACCAAAAAATAGCTTCATCAGTCAATGAAATCCAAAACAGTTATTTTGAGTCAGCCAGCCACACAGGGATGTGTAGACTTCTTGGCTTGTTGGGGTCCTCGGGAAGGTGAAAACCAATGAAAGCTGGAGACAATTGGTAATATGGCTGGCTCAAAATCGTTCTCAATGCCTGGTGCAGATGCATCCACTCCTTGCAACTTATGATATCCAATAAAACTCTATGGTTCCTGCATTTTACCATTCTTTTTTGCCTCATATCTCTGTTTACTGTCTTTGTTTTTGCATTTGTTTTTACTTTCTCCTCTTGCTTTGTGTGCTACATGGAGTGTGGCGATTCGAACTGCTGTACATCGGTGGAAAGTTCTATGTTGAAACTAGTCAGTCAGTTAGTGCAAACTTCCACGTGAAAAACTTGGTTAGTCAGTTGGTCAAGTATACTTGTTAATGCCGTAGTAGTTTTTGAAATTACTGGGTAAAAGCTACATAGACTCATAGATTAAGATTATGACTCAAACATCTCAGTCGACTTCTCAGGCTTTAAAGTTAAACCTAATTCTCATTATTAAATCACACGATAGAGTGGAAAGGGTTCGTTTTTGGTTTTATGCCTTTATTTTCAGCGCATTCCTGTACGATTAGCTATGATTCACTTGAAATTTCGTACACATGGGGGGGGGATTACGATCTCATTTCGTTTCACGTGATCTACATGTCACCGTTGGATACCCATTTGGGTTTCACTCTAAGGCTTGATTGGTGTGGGATCTGATTTGAAAGGTTGTTTTCTCAGATGATGTCTAATCTATCTGCATATCATTCTGCATATTTGTTGGACATTAAATTTCTTTGCTGGTCCGCTGTCTCCTGAAGTTCCTTGTTGCTTATCCACTTCAGATACCTGGCTGTCATTCGATTTTCATCATCGAGTGAAGGAGACAGATTGTTGGTGAAAGTCAGCACAAGCCTGTTGAAAATGCTCTGGACCATATAGAATCACTGAATGATTTAACATTAGCGGACAGAATTCTCATTCGATTAGCACCGGACTAGTCCGGGGTTTCAATCCGTCTCTACCTTCTTCATTCCAGCTGAATGAATCGTCTCTCAGTCAGCATGGGTTACGCGTAGCCTGGTACATAAGATAGATCTATCCCGGATCATTAGATTCAAACTCTAAATATAAACTTTTATTAATGCTGTTTTAGAGTGTAAATGCAATTGTGTTAAGGGTTTTATAAAGTAATACAAGAATCTGTAGTCGCTTACTCAATGTGCGCCTTTATGTGTATAAGCTCTAGGTATTATTTATATAAAATACAAAATAATCGAGCAAAGAATATCCTTTTCGATAAATTCCTCTTCCGGCTCTACAATTATATGCATATGTTTATATACACAGAATATTCTAGAATAGTAGTCAATAACAATATTAGTGCTTTTTTTAAATAATATCGATTTGTAAAGTATGATCACAATGGAATTACAATTCATTAAAGATGCCTAAATTATCATAAGATATATAGAATATTTGATATAGGAATATCAAATGAAATTAGGAAATTTCCACAACACATTGAGGATGATTCAAACCTGGATGACCAAGGTAATGATAATGTCTGCACTAACTTCTTTTGGATGTATAAATTAGGCTTGTTAATATGGATACTTAACAGCCAGCCTCAGCAATATTTAGTAGTCGATCTCTTAAGGCAACATTGAGATTCGTAGGGTATGCGGTAAATGCCCCTGAAAGCATGGTTAACGACAATCTTGTGTTCTGTATCCACAAATGAGATAGAGTAGCGCTACGAATAGATTTTGTTTGTCCTTTGCTTAACCAGGCAGGGTGATGTTCGGAAATTCAAGGGGAAACACGCCTAATTGTACGGCCTATGCAACTAACTGGCTCCACAGGATTAGTTCAATTGGTAGATACACATGGAAGAGGTGAAATTAGGCAGTTTGTCTTTTACTCCGAACGCAGAGAAGGAGTGGTTTTAAAGACACAGCGTAATTCATCAAAGGGAATGCTCTTTTTACTGCATTTTTAAGGCGCTGTGTTAATATCTTGCTGATGTTGTCCCCAAGGAAATGCATCTGTAAGAATAAAGCCTTTTTGGAACTGTTGGTAACTTGGGCTACTTTGGTTTCAGATTCATATTCTTATCAACAAACTTTTCAGGATAACCATACTTTCAAGGTCATTTACCGCATACCTACAAATCTCAATGTTGCCTTAAGAGATCGACTACACAATATTGCTGAGGCTGTGGGGATGCATATTACAAGTCTAATTTATACATCCAAAAGAAGTTAGTGCAGACATTATCATTACTTTGGCCATCTAGGTTTGAATGATCCTGAATTTTTGTGGAAATTTCTCGAATTTTATTTGACATTCTATACGCTATTAAATTTTTATCATTATTACTATAATTTAAGCATCTTTAATGAACTGTAATCCCATTGTGATCTTACTTAACAAATCGATATTATTTAAAAAAAAACTAATATTGTTATTAACTACAAGTCTAGAATATTCTGTGTATATAAACATGCATATATAATTGTAGAGCCAGAAGAGGAATTTATCGAAAACGATATTCTTTGCTCGATTATTTTGTGTTTTATAGATGTCTGAATAAAATTTTGTCATATAAAATAGGTTAAACCAAAACTGGCATCAAATCATGCCGTATAAGGGTTAATATGAAACACATTGGGAAGTCAAATCTTTTGACTAGATCTAGGTCGTATGAGATGTTAAAAATCAATGTTTGTTGATGGGGAATATAACTTGAAGGTATTTACAAGGATATAGGCATTTTAAATAATCTCTATTCTCTAATTGTTCAAAACTGTTAATTACAGGGTAGATGTAGAGGGTGTAGTAATGCGACACGTCCCTTTGTTCATATCTGTATTCCTTTTCACTCCTATTGGAACATGCAGCCTTGAACTCGACTTTGGAAGGTTTCAGTAGCGGTTGTGTTGTTAGTCAGACCACCCCCCCCGCAACACCCCAACCTCACATCTTTTTTTAAACTGGCCTACTATCATCGGTTAAATGAAGTGTAGAGAAGTGCGTCAGCTGGGAATCGACCCCGAACTAGTTGGCGTGGCTGATAAAAATCCTACTAATTAATTAACCAATGATGACATATCTCTTGCTCATGGTTAATTTGGGGACGGAAATTTATGGACTACGCCTGTAGTATTTTTTTTTTTGACGGACTTAGGAGATGAGTGAGTTGTATAATTAGGAGGCAAAGAGAGCAAAGAGAGTGTGATGTCACTTCAAAGTTCGAAGGTATAGAAGAGTTATAAATAAAAAGCTAAGACCGAATTGGTTGGAAACAACAAGATCAGCACGATGATAATAGAGGAGCCGTGTTTTCCATATCTGAATTCTTAAACCTTCAACAATACAATAATAATAATAATAATAAATTTACTTTTTTCCAAAAACAGTACTTGTGGTACAGAATGGAATTTTCAGCATTAATCACAATATTTTATCTAATTTCCTCAAATTATAAATAAAAATTAATCACACAGAAAATTTTCCACATTTACAATAGAGGTAGTGTCAGAAACATGCAGCATATAAAATGGAAATAGCAATAATAATGATAACAGCTAGGGTAATAATAATAATAATACAAGTGAAAATTGCCGTGGGCTTGTTTCACACAGTATTGGCAATGTGGTATAGAAATCCTAACATGTTTAAAAATATTGAATATAATGTTCTCTTTACATGGATATGGTGAGGGGAAAAACAAAGATTACAGCAGTCATGGAGATAAGTTGGTGTTTGCAATTATGAGAGTAAAACAAGGAAGCAACAGGACCGTAAATATAATCGAAATAATAAAAGTAAAACTTGAAGGTATATAAGGATGGATGGATGGAGGAAATTGTTTATTTACTGGATGAAAAAAGGTTAGTTAATTCTTGCCTGACACTATTTTCCCTATCACATAAAATACGTTCCAAGTATGGTATCATAGAATTTCTATACTTAGACGTGCGAGCATACAGTTTTCTGAAGTTACTTCTTGTTCTACCTGAGGAGAGATGCAAGATGAAAGCTGAGGGTAAATTAGATGCTCCAAGTCATACGAAATTCCTCTAGCAAATTTATTACACGAAGTCAAGTGCCTATCGACAACGACGTTAACTATGTGGTCCACTGGGACACCACTCACCCTACTGACAGTCTTCAGCGTTCTACGAATTGTGACATAGTCTTTCTTAAGCAAACCGGGAAAGAATAAGGGTGAACAATAAAGAAGAATTGTTAGGATGCAAGAGTTTATTAAATGTAAGAGGAGAGTTATACCCGAGTGCTTTAACTTCTTAATGTAAAATTTCAGGTGAATATTTTACTGGAGATCGCTAAGACATGGGAAGACCAGGAGAGATCAGAAGACAGAATAAGTCTAAGACACTTAATTTCTGATTTGATTCCTATATCATTGTCGTCAATCTTACAACTGTCATGAGAATCGATGACTTCTTTTAACTATCGTTTACATCTTAAGCGTGAATTAACAGTTTGAAGGATTCAGTTTAAGACCGTTAGACTCAGACCTTTTACTGACTCCCAACAGAAAGTTATTTATTTTGGTACCATCTAGCTGGGAGTTAACAACCATTGAAACTGTTAAGTCATCAGCGTACTTCACAAAGTTTATTTCATCAGAGTGAGGCAAGTCGTGCAAGAAGAAAGAAAAAAGAAAAGGAGAAAGGACAGCACCTTGAGGAACACCAGCTTCAGTAGGCAATGAAGTGGAAGACTTCCCTTTATACAAAGGAGGCGAAAGCATATTGTCTTTGGCTGGTGTGTCTCCTCAGGCTGTAGATCATTTTCAGGGAGGACCAGGTTGAACATGATGTTCAGCTGTTGTACTCTTTTTGAAGGCGCTACTACCTTTCTGTACAACCATACGGGTTGGTGTCGTTGAACCCTTTGAGAAATAATGCGAGATTTTTTCTTTCAGGCTTCTACAGATCAGTAATCAATCGGCGAATATTATTATCTCAGCGATGTGAATACTCTTCTCAAAGATGTTGAAATTCTTTTCTTAACTACATCACAGGTTATGATCATAAAACTGAACATGTAACATGTTGTAATTTTTAGGTTGTAAACAGGAAACAGTTAGGTAAATTTAAGTGTGTGTGTGTGCAGACACTTTACCTCTCAATTAGTTATGTTCTCTGAGCTGGTTGGTTTAATTGAGGAGCTTGCGTGGTCCTTCTGAACAATATCTTCAGCTTAGCTCAAGTTTTAGCATAAAACGGACTGATTTAAATTCTCCAGGAATGATAGAATTACGTCTCTTAGCAACCATCTTCGTGACTGGTAGTCGATTTACATATGTATTGATCAATTTTTATTGACTTGGATTTTGAAATTTCTCATCACATGATTTACGTTTTATTAGTTGGTAATTTGGTGTATATTAACATGTTTTTTAATCGCCGAGTGATTCGCTCGAGTACCAGGCTTCTAGGAATTCTCTGGCGTTACTTTTGGTGTTTCCTCTGTCGCATCAGAATACAAGAACACGAATTAGCTGTAAAAAGACTGATATACATTCTTTGATATCGATGCATGTGGATAATTATGGACATCAATTTTATGATTGGGACAATGTCGGAATTTTAAACAGAGAAAACACCGAAAGTGCTGCCAGGGAATTTCTAGAAGCCTGGTACTCAAGCGAATCACCCAGCCATTATCAAACATGTTAATATACACCAAATCTACCAACTAATAAAAAGTAAATCATGTGACGAGAAATTTCAAAATCCAAGTCAATAAAAAGAGATCATAGATATGTAAATCGACTACCAGTCATGAAGATGGTTGCTAGGAGACGTAATTCTATCATCCCTGGAGGATTTAAATCATTTCATTTTATGCTAAAACTTCCGCTGAGCTGTAGGTGTTGTCCAGAAGTACCACTGAAGCTCCTCAATTAAACCGACCAGCTCAGAGGCACACAACTGATTGCAAATCATCCAACTGAGCTACAAATCTTCTCTATTACTCTACCTCTCACTCATCTTTTTACTGTTGTTCCATAAGTATGTGCTTGTGTATGTTTGTGTATATGTGTGATGCCTTCTATTATTAAGCAATACAGACAAGGTGTTTGCAATTTGGATATTTATTTACTTGGTTACTACCTGCCACTAATACAACTACTATTGTAACTACTTCAATGTCCATTGTGTTTACTGTAGATGTTTATATTACCGTTTCTACTTTCTTAGTTACATTTCATTAGTATGTTTGCTTTTTACTAAATTAAAGTTTCTCAAACGTTTAACTTAGCATTAACTATTTCGCTTTATGCAAATTGTTGGTATTAGATGGTTGGAGGCAATCGACAGGAAGCCCCCACCTGACCTAGGCTTAGTGCTAGTTGGCACTCACCAGTCAGCAAGGCGTATCTGCGACTATCTTGAAGGAACTCGTGTCCCTTCTGAGATTCGGACCCGCGTCACCCAGTGCCGCCTGTAATCAGTCAGTCAGAGATGTTACCACTGAGCTATTGGGGCTGGCTAGCGGTTGACCTCATGTAGAACTTTGTAGTGGGTATTTTCATTGGACACTAGTAACTAGTGTGGCGTGTCTAGTGTTTTCTTTGGTGCAGGCTGAATTCTATTAGTCAGGTTTGCAGTGTGACCACCATTCCACTGGGTAGCTCGCCATCACGGTGCACATTGATTTGATGATATTAGATGATTGGAGGCAATCGGTGGGAAGCCTTGGACACCACCTGGGTACTCGGCAGCATCGTGTATCTGCAACCTTGAAGGAACTCTTGTCCCTTCTGAGATAAAAGTCACAAAATACTTTGCAATTACTGTGAGTTACATCAACTACACAGGTCAAATTAGTGGATCAGGAGTAGTCAGATTTTCAGGACATAAGAATTTAGCAAAGTTTAGAACGATTGATCCCACGAAGATAAGTCATTTAGAAGAAAACTCAGCAATCGCACTACATGCATTAACACACAATCACACAATAGGTTGGGTGGGACATAGTCAAAATTCTAAAAAGTAATATAGGTAGGTGGGTTGAGAGAGATTGATTACTGAATACTGTTTCATCGAGTCTACAGCTGACAAATGTAATACAAGTTAATCAAGGCAAATACGAGAGATATGGAAGATACTATTACTGCCAGTCAAGTCAGAGGATAGTAAATAATGTTAAGGTGTATTCAATTCACACATGATAACATTCTATCAAGCTACTTATATATGTCACTGTGAAAACATCTTATTTCCCATCTGATTGTATTTTATAGATAATATTATTATTTTCGAATGCATTTCATCTTATACTGATTTAATTCAAATGTCTAATCATCAATTTTTACTCGTGTGCATATAAATGACGAACCAAGAAAGTTGTGTAAGTAGTGCCGCGATATGATTATGAGCAGCAATAATTTGTGCTTGAAACGTGGTCATCAGTTAATATTACTGTATAACACCACTGTGTGATTTATCATGCTAAAATCTTGTCCATAATGGAGTTATACTCTACCACCACAGTGTCCACGTTTTACACTTATATCAATAATAGATGTAATATAGTATTATATACTGAAAATTCCACATTTTATCAAAAGTACTCTTTGGGATAAAGCCATTATTATTGTAATTTTATATTTGGGCAGTGAATATAACGTGGAGACCTTTCGAAATCATGAAGTGTGTTGATTTATACAACCTTAACATTACGTGTTCATAAAACTCCTCATCCATCATTCTATAGAATGTAGAATGCGGTGTGTGTGTGTGCCAAGTGTTTGGCTTCCTTCTGTGCAGTTCAAGAATTCTGTTAACAGTTTTTAGCGTACTGTATATTTGGACTTTAGTGAACATAGAGAAAACAGAGGTGATGAAGATTCCTGGCCAACACCAACAGCAACCACATTAACAGACAACAATCAGCCAGCATAAATGGGAGGAACCTGAAAGAAACAACCTCCTTTACCTACCTTTCTACCTGGGAAGCATCGTTTCAACTACAGGCGGACGGAACTGACGAGGATATCAAAGCAAGGATCGGAAAGCGAGACAAGCTTTCATTACTCTCAAGTCTGTGTGGAGATCAATACTCAGCACTCAGCATCAAAAATAAGGTCCGGATTTTCAACTCCAACATGAAGTCAGTGCTACTATACGGATTAGAGACTTGGTGCGTCACCAGCAGCTGCCTTCGCTCAATACTCAAGAGCAGATGGCTGACCAGAAAATACCAGTAACAGGGACCATCAAGGTACAGCAGTGGACAAGCCCTTTAATGGAACCCGAAAGGGAAGTGGTGAGTTGGTCGTCCCACGGTGGGGTGACTTGGAGGAGGTCATGTGAAGAGGAGATGAAAGCATGTAGACAGACTTGGAGCCAGGTGAACACTTTAGCAGAGAACCGAACGCAGTGGAGACGCGTGGCTGAAGCCCTATGTCCCTCTAGTAATTAAAGGAAATAATAATAATGTTAGTCATATAACACAGCGAAGGGAAAAGATGTTATTACACAGTGGTTAGGACTCTCGTCGACTATGCACATGGTCCGGGGTTCGAGGCCACGCCGACGCACACTTGATATCTATGGTCGGCCTGCGAATTTTGGGCTACCGATATCCACGCTGAAAATTCCACACTTGTACCAAAAATACGGCGTGGAATCAAGCTGTAATCAAAAAATAAATAAATAAAAAATTATATTATGGAGCTGTAGCTCACTAGTCTAGTCGCTGCTCGACTTTCAAACAGTCGGTCATCGGTTCGAATACCACTCGAAATACACTGAGGTTTGAGCGGTCGGACTGTAAGTATTGTGGCTCATTATATCAACTACATGCCAATGCCAGTGGTCGTTGAGTAGTAGTAGAGTATTCGATGCAAATTAGGTCCTTCTTCATGTCATCTATTATTAAGAAAAGTAGATAAAAGACTGCTTTGCTTATTGTGTTCATCGTTATTGTTTCTGTTTGATGATGCCTAGAAGTGTTCGTTATGTAACAGGCTGAGTGCCACACCTATTGTGTAAGGGTTGATGGTACTATACTACCCAATTGCCGTAGTTGAAGTAAGCGGAGCGGAGGTCGAACCTATGGGTCATTAGCGGCTGACAGACACGAGCGTTTAAGCCACAACGTGCCACACCACATCTCCACTCACCTAGAAGTACAGCTAATTACCCATTAGCTGTCAAAGATTCATTACCTCCATCTATTTTGCCCAATTTATTCGTTTAGAAATGTTTGCACTGAAAACAGATAAACGGGTTACAGCAAGGTTGTCAAAAGGATAACAGAGATACAAATGAAACGTACAGATAGGTTGGTTCAGTAAAAAAAAAATAAAAGTAAACATATCAGGGTATCAAAATCTTCTGGCACATTTTTCCTGAATAATTCTTTCAATATGCAAAAGATTTAAGAAACACTGGTAGATTATACTCCCGGCCGATAACTGCTACCTTGTCGTGGTGGTCGGGCTTGAATACTGTAATGACCCAATATACTAAACTGACTGGGACTCTGTCCCTGCAGGTCCTACCATGTCAGGAAGGTTATTTGGATAGCGGTTGAACTAAAGGCAGTTACCATGGGGTACATGGGCTCCAGAATCCAATCGGATCAAATGGCGTATGAACCCATATGGGTCACCGGCGACGATGGGAATGCAGCTTCTGACGCTGCTCCGCTGCCTTGCGGATTAGACTCCAAGTCAAAGGCTCGGGGGGGGGTGGTCCCTTAATAAGGTCACCTGCTTCGATCTGGGCGCCTGGGCAGTATCTCAGCCCTCACACAATGAATTGAATGAAGCAACAAACAATCAATGAAACTTATCGCGTGCTATTACACGTCTTCCAATTTCCTTCTTTCTTCCCTTCCCGATGATAGTTAACGAATACTGTTTGAACTTGTTAAGCATGACTGTTTTCCTTCCAGATGAAGTTATCTATCCGTTCTCTACTTATTTATATTGTTTTCTCTTCTTTCTTTTTTTCTTTTGATCTATGTTGTTTTATTATTATTGTGTGGCGCATCCTTCTGGGTGCCATATTGTACCAAGTTTTTATACGTTTAAATAAATAAATAAATAGGTAGATTATACTAAAATTTTTTATTCATAAAAATACTAAACGTGATGTTAAAATATCAGCCGCCATTTTTCTTCGTCCTTCGTGGACGAATTTGGCTCAAAGCAGTTTTATATGCTTTAATCGACCGCTTCCTCCCAATCTGCTCAGGGTCAGTTACATATGTGGTATATCTATGATGAAATTAAATAAGAATACTAGTCACACGAAGAACATGACACCACAACCCATGTCATTGACTATATTGGTTAGAGTCACATAGGCTCGCCGGAGGCCCACGGGATGTCAAGGATCAATGGTTTGAGACTGTTATGGTACATAGTTCAAAATCTTTGTTTAAGTTAATTTTGTATTTCGCATTGGCTGATTATGTTCGACTGAAATTTCCGATATGTATGAGGGGTCGAGAAGGTGTCTAGCATTAGAATCCAGGATGCGCATCTCGTTCTACGTTGAAGTGGTCAGTTGGGGGATTTACTTGCATTCCCATTTAGTGATGGTGTTCTTACTGAGACTTGAATGCAGTGCCTATCGGATTAGAGACCGAACCTAAAAAGGACAAAATTCTCAACCTTCATTCCACTAATATCCACCATCATACACCAAATAACCTAGTTCGAGATAGTTTGTAATGTCTTAGAAGTACTCCTTCCTTGTTATTGTCAGAACTGTAACAATCCCCACCACTTTCCCTCTGACAGCTAGAACTGCTGAAGTTTTGTGCAGTTTCACGTTTTTAAGTTAATCTATTAGCTCTATTGGTGTTTGCCTGGATGTTTAATCCTAAAATTTCACTGATTTGTAGTAGTAGTTGGTTAAAACTCAACCACCTGGAACAAGTTTTTCATATGCCAAGCTGGTGGTTATGACTAATGATGGTACCACATAGTTTGCCCAGGTTGATTTAGGCGAGGCATAATTCGAATCCATGACCCACTCATTGGTTTTCGTTGGTAGTCGAGTGCTTAAGCAAAGAAGATACATTATCACCGAAAATTGTTGTTAAAATAGCAAAATATTGACACACAGGTCTTCTTATTCACAAGTTAGTTCATATGATTAGTTCATTCATTCATTGGAGAATGATGCTCAGGAAGGCTTAGGACGTGTGTGGATGGTTGTTACTACCCAGCTACCCACACCGTGGAAGTTGATTGATTCTTCGGGAACCTGAAACAGAAAGAGAGGGCTAGTGTTGCATGACCGCTGAGCCCAGAGGACAACTCCTTGAGGCTGACTAGTCACACACCGCCTGTATGGAACTGGTTTCTTGTTTTGGTTCCGTATTATAAACTTACTGTCGGTTACGGACCACTGTAGATAGGGTAAGTTGGAATGTACAATTTTTGGGGTCGGCCTTTTCTAACCCCCCGTTTTCTCCAGATTGGAGAGACAGCATAGGTGGCTTGCATGCTGGTCATCTAAGGGAAACACCTTACTGCTGTTATATTGCTATTCCCCAGAAGTACGACTCTGCTCACAGACCCCCCCCCAGCATAGTGTAAAAAACAAAATCTTACACTATGTCGGTAACTGTTTTTAGTCTAAACAACTTTCCTGGCATGGTATGATCTGTAGGAACAATATTTCCAGCCAGTGTAGCTTGTTGTATCATTGCGATATGCAATTGCGACCACCACATCAAGGTAGCAGCTATTGGCTGGGATATTACTATTCTTTTTGCCTCATATCCCTGTGTACTGTCTCTGTTTTGCATTTCTTTTTGCTTTCTTCTCTTGCTTTATATGCTAAATGAGGAGTGTGGCGACTCGAACTGCTGCACATCGGTGCAAAGTTCTACGTTGAAACCAGTCATTCATTCATTTTGAAAGGAATTTCTTTCAACAGAGAGCGGGATACTTCCTAGTTGTGTTTTTATAGCAGTTCATATTCAGGTGAATAAATAAGTGTTATGTACTCGTCGGAGTAGTTAATAGTTCTGACGCGGAAAGAGGGAAATCAGAAGACCGCCTTGTTCACGATGATACTTGTATTTTCCAGACAAGGCAAATAAATGTCACACAAGTGTGTGAGTGAAATGGTACGTAGTGTACGAAAAGTGTGAACAAGTATACAAAGCAAGAGTATATATGAAAATGTCTAATACACATGTACCAATAAGATAGACATCTTACCATGATTGGTTGTAATGTCATGTGATAACAAGGTCATACATGTTTATTCAGTTAGTGGACAGACAAAAGCATATTGTCAGTTATAATGAAATATCGATCCATATACACATAGCAAAATATAACAGACTGTCAAAAACAAAACACACATCATGTGGCTACATATCAATAAGCTCCATTATGCAGTATGCATTCACAAAATAACCGGTTATAACTTTAGGATTTTACTCCTCTAATTCGACATATTTCATCAGTTTATACAGCGGTGTATATTAGCACAAGCCTTATTTTCTGCTGGGTCTTACTATCATCAGACAGTGAAACTTCAAAGCTTATGAAGCCCTTTCTTACGCGCTACATCTTTAGTGCCTAATTTAGTGTACATGGAAAATCCATTCCGGGTATCCTGACTAACTTATGTGTGGATTGTGGTATGTGTTCACCTGGAAGGGTGAATGCGAAAGTTTTGCGTTCAAATCACATCCGGACCGGTGAACATACTGGTCTAGTTAATTTTAAGGGAGCTGGAAAATCCTGTTTGAATATCTACAGAATACGTGCGCCCCAGAATCCGATTGCATCAGACACCGCCGTATGAACCTCTTTTAATCACTGGAAACCATAGAAGCGGCATTTTTGACGCTGCTTGACTGTCTTGTGTCAAGATTAGATTTCAAGTTGAAGTCTGGCAGGGTGGGGAGCTGGCCTCTTAAAAAACCACCTTTTTTGGTCTGAGTGTGTTCGGTCAGTAAGTATTTTAACCGTCGCACAAAGTATGATATTTTTAATAGCGCAGCTCCTGGTGGCCCTAATTTACCCAGTTTTTACTTTATTGATAACTGATAATAATGTGTGTGTGTGTGTGTGTATACAGTTACAGACAAAAAACATATGAGTCTGCAATTTGATGTCCATTACCACTCAATGTGATTACTTCACATAACAGATGTTGTATACAAAAGCAATAATTATAATTTTCAAAAGAATAGATACTGAACAAAGAATGTTCTTTTGGATAACGCCTTCCTCATCAGGCTCTACAGTTATATATACATTATAGTGAATGAATGAATGAATTAGTGTTATGAACAACATTATTGTTGTTTAAATAACATCGAATCAATAATATCAATAGATTACAGCTCAATAGCTTCAACATAAAATAAGCTGAATGTCAGAAAAATTAGGAAAGATAATATTGCAAATTCATGAATTCATAGTCTCTACTGAAGGCCAGCCAGGGCAGTAGTAGGGGCTGGCTGGATTTGCTTCTTTTGAACACAGTGCACTGGTTGTTTCACGCGGATGGCGATAGCCTCTGCTGTCTGAAGCATGCGGTACTTTGATGTTTTTGGAAATTTACTAGGCACCGGTAGATGATAGAGATGGATTTTTCAATGCTGGCTGGCTTTGTGGCCGGTTTGCAGCAGATGGCCCACTATCGAACTTTTAATGGTTTTAACTACACCTTTATTTAGCCATAATGGGAGATGTTCTCGAGTGAGCATGAAAAATCAAGTTCCTATAGCAACGGTCAGTATAACTCGCTCCACCTGAAGCTCAGTTCAATTGGTAAATACAATTTAAAGTGGTCAACTAGTCTAGGTACTTCATCTTTCAGTCGAGGTAGCACCATCGGTCGTGTAGAGAATAAGACGTGTAGTTCGCCAGCAATGAAGGTTCTTTGAACTGATTTTCTTAATTTCCTCGTAATTATCTCACTTGGTATATCGCCCTTGAATTGTAGTCGTATATAAAGAGGCTTCTCGGTTATGGATAGTGAGTAGTCCTTTTCCGCTTTCTTTGTCATGTGCTTCTTGATAAATTTTTCGGAATAGCTATTTTCGCTCAAAGTATCATATACAATGCTTAATTCATCTTCAATTACTTCTTTTGTGCATATAGCTCTAACTGTGTATCTGAGGGTTTTCACTAAATTCCTTTTATACTTGATAGGAACGAAGCTGTGAAAATGTGTATATTGTCCTGTCCAGGTACTTTTCCTATGCAAATTTCTTTTTATGCTACCATTTGGTTTTCTTGTAAGTAAGACATCCAGGAAGGCAATTCTATCTGTCTTGGGATTCCTCTTTGCATGTGAATTTCACAGCTGAATGTACTTTACTGAATTCAGTAATTATTGTACTCCTATCCGAATCATTATCACAAAGGATGAAGGTATCATCCATACACCGGCGATAAAATGAGAACTTACTGATTGAAAACATTCACATCAGTAGGAGAAATATTGAAAACCGCAAAGGTTTTCCTGGATAACTGTTTCGTCCTTGGGTGGGACTCTTCACCATTGCACCATCCACTAATCTACACCTAGTGGGATCGAATCAAGGATCATCAAGTAACGTCTTGGTTATGCTATTTAATGCGAACTGGAAGAAGTTTGGATTAGTGATAGGCGAATGGATTCTGTCCCAGTGGCTGACTGGTCAAGAAGGTCACCTTATGAGCTGGGTCATAGATGCAATCAAACAAAATCCCTACAAAACCAATACTTGAAAATTATTCTGACCCTGTTATAACTGCACTGAATTAAGGTAAACCCCGTCGCCAATTTGTTATAACTGTAGGGAATTTAAGGAAGACGTTTTCACCTTGCTCTGTCTGCGCCTGAACTAATCTGCCTATCTGCTTGTCGTACCTTCCGATTTAGTAAAGCACGCAAATATCAAAAGACAAAGGCTGGACTGTGACTGTGTATTGAAGTGCAACAACAATAAAGAAAGCCATGGTATTTATACATTTTACAACAATATGGACAGCTAACAGCATTTGAAATAATTTATCTTAATAGCCAATAACAAAGTGCGTGAGAGATGATAATATACCATATGTGCGAGATTGACAGTCAATACCAAAATGTGTGGGAATGATAATATACCATATATGCAAGATTAACAGTCACTACCAAAATGTGTGAGAATGATAATATACCATATATACAAGATTAACAGTCACTACCAAAATGTGTGAGAATGATAATATACCATATATACAAGATTAACAGTCAATACCAAAATATGTGGGATCCTATCAGACCCTCTTTAGTGACTGGCCCTATTCAGGCAGCCGACCTGGGTTTCTGGCGGGTAGCCGTGACCAGTAGGTTACAGCAGGTTGAAGATGAGGCAGTAACTCATTGAAGAAGACCTTGCGAAATGGTTGCGCTACGTCGTGAATTGGCAGAAGTTAGAATTCATGGGCTGGCCGTTGGATTGGGTCCCAGAGGCTCAGTGGTCTACAAGGTCGCCTTCGAACGAAAAAGTCCTGGGTTCGGACCCTGTTGGGTGCGTATTGCTGGAGAGTCTCAAGCTAAGACCAAACAGCTGTCCAGTACTCCCAGGTTTTCTAGTGAATCTCTAACTGATGTCAGCTCATGATGAAATCCTTCATACTTCTGAAGAGTTCTGGGCGCGGACGAAACAGTTGTCCAGTATCATTCCTTGGTTTTCGATGTTTCTTTAACTTATATTACTCACTTTTCGGCATCAATCTTGAGATTAGTTTATCATAAATATATATGTATGAACTGTAACTATAAAATATGCACATATGTCTAATTAGCTAACTCAAGCCATCTGTTGTATATAGCATCGTTATAATCGTTATGCATTATTCTTAGCTGGTAGAAAGTGTTTAAGTTATAAACAATGTCGATTTATTTTTTCATTTTTTTTGTTTAAAAAATATGTTCTGTTGAAGAAAAATCGATTTCTCTAATTGTACAATCGTCTTCATCGTCATGTTTTGTTGGTGTGTGTGTGTGTGCGTGCGTGTAAATGAGTGCGAAATATGCCTGTCTATTCAAATCCATGTAATTAATTAGTTAATTAATGCGCTTGCGCAATGTATGCATGCATGCATATGTGTTTATCTATGCGTATTCTGTGTATGCATATCGCCATGTTATGTTGTATGTATTTTGACATAAAATTGAGGTGGGCTTCTCAACTTATGAGAAATGTACCAATATGTTTGTGTGTGTGTGTATGTACTAGAGAGAGAGAGACAGAGATAAAGAGATCAGACTGGTTGATTATGGTGGATAAAATCGATCATGAGAAGTTAATCCATGTGGATTCATTTATTAGTAATGGGCTGTTGGTTTCGTGTTTGTGTGTGTGTATGTGGTTGTGTTCGATGATTTTTTGTTCTCTAGTTTGCTCGATTAGGTAAATGAATATGTGAGAATATGAAATAATAAATCCACTCACACAAGCATTCGATTATACCATCGTGTTTCATGTAAATTAATTGCATGCTTAGAATGTGTATCGCTTTTTGGTTATAGGATTTCATCATGAGCTGACATTGGTTAGAGAACCATTGGACAACCAACCAGGGAGTACTGTTTCGTCCTGGGAGCTTGAGACTCTTCAGCAGTACGCACCCACCGCCAGGGTTCGAACCCAGGACCTTCTGGTTACAAGGCTAGCGAGCTGGTATACCATTAAGCCACTGGGATCCGATCCAATGGCCAGTCCATGAATTCTAACCTCTGCCAATTCACGATATAGCGCAACCGCTAGCCAATGTTATCGCTGGCGAGTATTTGTCCCCACATCCGACCTGCTGCACCCTACTGATCAGGACTTCCCACTGGAACCCCAGGTAACTACCTGCCTGAATAGGGCAAAAGGTTCTCTAACCAATGTCAGCTCATGATGAAATCCTATAACCAATCAACTAAATCCCTACAAATCTCCAATACTTAAGTATCGCTTTTTCTTATTTATTTGTCTGTTACATGAAAGATTGTTATTCTTATCATGCTTTCAAGGTAGATAGATATCGTCATGAACTAGTAGTATTATCGTCCTAGTTTTTAGACCGTGTAGCAGTGTGTACCCATGATCCCCACTAGGACTCGGACGGACCCCAGGGCTTTCAAACCTTAAGGCCAAGCTGTTGATCACCCCATGTACCACGCTGAATTTTATCCAAAATCTTGAGGTTCTTAGGAGGTCATTCAATTCTGGCACCAATAGCGCTTAATCATCAATAGGCGGCCTATCCCTTTGATCTGGGTTCAAATCGCCGTAGGGCAGGTTTTTACGTCCATAGTTTGCCAAGAGTAGTCACGAAAGAGTAGGACGAAACAGATGGCCGAAGCTATTTTTTTTTCAATGGTTCCTTATTTAATTGGTGTCCGTTGAAGACAAATTCTACCCTAAAGTTTATTATTATTATTGTTTCCTTTAATTCTTCTTCGTTTTGTCAGTTGATATTTATGTGATTTTAATTTGTATTTTTGATGAATTTGGTGATGTGCGCCTGTGCTGTGAATAAAAATAAAAATTCTGTCAAATATTGAATGGTTGAACAAGGCGTATTATTATTAGTATATCCTTTAATTCCTAGAGGAACGTATGGCTTCAGCCACACGTCTCCATTACGTTTGGTTCTCTGCTAAAGTTTTCACCTGGCTCCAAGTCTGCTCACATGCTTTCAACTCCTCTTCACATGATCTCCTCCAAGTCACCCTTGCACTGACGACCAACTCTCCGCTTTCCTTTCGGGTTCCACTCGAGCAATGGCTTGTCTAGTGATATCACTTGGTGGTTTCCTCAGAGTATGGCCTCCAATCCACCTCCGTTTCTTCCTGCTTATTTGTTTCAATCGGTTCCTGGTTGGTTCGCTCATTACCAGACATCCCTGTTGCTGATCTTTTCTGGCCATCTGATCTTGAGTATTGAGCGAAGACAGCTAGGTGTTGATGAAGGTCTATAGTTTGTTTGAGGTGCTCTTTATGACGCACCAAATCTCTGACCTATAAATTAGCACTGACTTCACATAGGAGTTGAAAATCCGGATCTCACTTTTCCTGCTGAGTGCGGTTGACCTCCACACAGACTTGAGAATAATGAAAGCTTGTCTTGCTTTTCCGATCCACGCTGCTTTGATATCCTCGTCAGTTCCGTCCGCCTGAAGTTGAAACGATGCTTCGCAGGTAGGTAGGTAAAGGAGGTTGTTTCTTTCAGGTTCCTCTCATATATGCTGATTGTTGTCTGTTGTTGTTGCTGTTGGTGTTGGCCAGGAATCTTCATCACCACATTGGTTTTCTCTATCTTTACCTGAAGTCTTATCTTTGATGCCTCTTCTACCAACTTGTTACTTTTCACTTGCATATCTTTAAGTTTGTGGAAAATCATTACCCTAAAGAAGTTAATCCCAATGCCCAAAAATCTCATAATTTGTTTTGGATACTTGTTCGTTGTGGCTGTTATAGTTGTTTGGTTGTGTGTGTGTGTGTGTGTGTGTGTATGCAAAGTCTAAGGGGAGCAGGTTTCCCTCTTTTCCTCTCTCTCTCTCTGTCTGTCTGTCGTCTATGCTTGTCCAGCACTATTCTTGTTTTGTATTATTATAACATTTTCTGAGCTGAATGGCCTAATTTCGCAGTTTCCGTTCAGCGTTTAGACACTGTATCATCTGCAGTAGTAAGTTACTGGGTGTGCGAATCTTTCTGCACTTACTTCAACTTGGATGACTAGTTAGTATCATTAGCTCTTATTACATAATAAATGGCCATGTGCGTCGGTGGTTCACCGATTGAATACTTGCCAAATCACGCACGTGGTCTGAAGTTCGATTCCCGGTCGAGTGCGTCACTCCTTAAACCTCATTCAGCCTGGTAACGACAGAATGTTAGGCATTTGTCTAGAAACCTCATCCCGTGAAAATGCAACTGCATAGCTGAAGCTTGAAGTTGTATGTTCCACTCGGAACGCAAAGGAATAAAATCAATCGATAAATAATTAGTGCCAACTCATAGCCTGACTGACTGACTGGTTTCAACTTAGAACTTTGTACAGATGTGCAACAGTTCGAATTGCCCCACTCCCTCCTTGTAACACACAAAGCAAGTAGAGAGAGAGTAAAGACAAATTCAAAAGTGAGATAGTAAATAGAAGTGTAAGGCGAAAAAATGATAATAATATGGAAGAACAATAGAGATTTATTGGATATGAGGAATCACAAAGAGTGAATGCATCTGCGCCAGTCATTGTGAATGATTTTTAACCATATCACCGATCGTTTCCAGTCTTCATTGGGACCCCAACCAGTCAGGAAGTCTACATCTCCCTCTACTTGGCTGGCTTAAACTAACTGTTGTGGATTTTATTGATTGATGCCGCCAGGTTTTGGTTTGACCACCACTTGCTAATTCTTTTCCAGCCTGAACCATCCTATGTCAGTCAACTAACATTGCCCGTCGTCGGGGAAGGCGATAGCTAGGATAGGAATGCATAACACATGGCTTAACCATCTCAATCGATGTACCTAGCACTCAACCGATACTTAACCTCAATATTGCTCACCCTGTTATACCTACCACCTGACACGGGAGATAGAACGTAGACACCTATGATCAAAGCCAGCTAGTCGGCCTTTTCATATCCTCCATTTTCAATTACCAGTATGTGCCACTCATAGCCAAAAAAGAGGACACTGTGAACTGTGAACCAGTATACACGCCGTTTGGTCGACAGTCAGTGGAATATCACGTCTACTAAGTCAGAGATGGCGTAAGTCGGGGGGAGCATATGTCAGATGAGCCTTCTGTATCCGTGCTGAGATTTTTTTCAGCGATCAAGTCGCTAGCATTGGCTGATGCAATTTTCCAAATAAGTGAAGTGGTCGACACGCTCGATCAGTCACTTCACTCCCGCCTATCTTTAAGACAATTGAAGTAAAAGAACACACAAATAATCCGTCTTAATTTATAAGTTTTCTCTAATCGTGTCAGTTTCTTTATTAGATTATACCACACAGTACAGTGATCTCTAGGATTACCCTCTCTAGAAGATGTTCCGACTACATGCCTCCTTGTTGACAATCATATTAAGTGTAACTTGATTACTTCAAAACTTCTTAATTCTTGGAACATCGGCTTCTCAATGGCTTGGACATGTACTATGAATAATATCCCAACGACTCCTATACGATTCGCTTTTCATGATTCCTTGGACTGGGTGGGAAAAGCTGGGGAGGGGTCGATCAGTGTCGTAGGATGAATGATAGTTGTATTACGTTAGCATCTACTGGTGCGTCACCATCAATTCCTGTGCAGTGGGGCTTCATAAGATAATTTGAATCAGTATCACCTTGAGATGTTATCAAGTATGGCTGAGAATCCTCTGTTTCTGAAAGTAACATGGAGCAATGAACCCTCCTTTGGATGGATGGTCTTGATAAATATGCTCAACTGTGTTGAGCCTGTTGACCACTTCACTTATTTAGGAAGTTGTATCAGCCAATGCCAGCGAGTTGATCGCTGACGAAACCTCAACTTGGATATAGAAGGCTCATTTGACATATGCACCCCCCCCACCCCAACTTACACCATCTCTGGCCTAGTAGCCATGATATCCGACTGGCTGCCGACCAAAGCGCGTGTGTACTGCTAAGCAGTTCGCCCCATCCCCCTTTATCACTGAGAGTGAGACATGGCGATTAAAAGTTGAAGACATGAAAAGGCCCGCTAACTGTCTTTGATCATAGTTGTCTGCGTTATATCTCTCATGTTAAGTGGAATAATAGGGTAAGCTATATTGAGGTTATGCATCAGTAAGGAAGGGGAAATCAATCGACGAAGTTGTGAAGTTACATCGATTGAGAAGGTTAGACCATATGTTATGCATTCCTATCCTAGCCATCGCCTTCTTCGGCTGACGGTCAATGTTAGCTGACTGACATAGTATGCATCAGGTTGGAAAAGAGAAAGCTGGTGGTGGTCAAACTAAAACATGGCTTCATCTGTCGATGAAGTCCATAACAGTTAGTTTAAGTTACGTAGGGAGGTGTAGACCAGCTTCTTGGTTAGGTTCCTCAGGATGGTAAGATGGAATGGAGGCTGGAGACAGTTGGTGATATGACCGGCTCAAAATCGTTCTCAATGGCTGGTGCACATGCAATCACTCTTTTTGACTTATAATATCTAATAAAATTCTATTGTTCTTCTATATTACTATTCGTTTTGCCTGAATCACACTTCTGTTTATTATCTCACTTCTCTTGCTTTGTGTGCTACATGGAGTGTGGCAACTCGACCTGCTGGGACATCTGTGCAAAGTTCTATGTTGGAACCAGTCAGTCATGCTCAAATGTTTATTGCTGATGCAGTAACCGTAGAGTTCTTTTACATATCCAGGACAAACATTGAATCAATCTAGCCGCACATATTCTCAGTTGATTCGGCAAACGAAACATTATCATGTAATGGCAGCATGTTTTGATAATCGGAACACCATTTTTTTCTTCTGAAAGTTTCACTGTGTCCTGTTTGTTGCTTTGAAGCGTGGGCAATCTTAATTGGGTGCACCTGTGTGTGTTATTTAACGTCTTTCCTTTATGTTGATGTAGGTAGTTGCCTCTTTGCTGGTGTAACTTTGCACTATCTGAAGCGCGGGGGTCTTCGAAAGAGTAAATCACGTAGTCCCGAAGACTCATTCGATGACAGCATTTGAAACTGGCCATGTATACACTATAGATCATTGTAAAAATTCGTAACTTATCACGGTGACGCAGAAACATTTGTGAAATGATATGTGAATCGACAGACGGTTGAATTCGTCGACTAGTGCATCGTATTCAGCCCCATCCTTTTTAGGGATTTCTTTATCAGTACGCATCCACAAACCCACAATTGATGAATAGGACCCAGGAGCTCAGATTACGAAGTCAAGCTCTCTGGTCATTTAACGACTTTCTACTATCTTTTTTCCCCTGGTTTATTGTAATATATGTGTAACACTTGGGCACTGTGTTAGTAAGTAATTCCATATTAGTTTGTTTATTTGGTGTATCACACAGTGAGTGAAACAGTATTATTTACTGGATGATGAAGTTTCGATCACAATTCATTATTGTTCATAATCATAACATCAATTATAATCACACGACTTCGAAACTTGAGTTTTATAGTTTTCTTTGCTCTCTGCTATTCGTTGTCGTTGGGGTGGTAGGACTTTCCAGATGTCCAAATGGACAGGTGTTGAATCATTCCTATCACATGTATTTGTAGTTGATTTGATAAACAAAGCCTCTGTTATCAATCTCTCCCTCCACTCTGTTACATTAGATTTTAAAACCGTCATCCTATCCCATTCTATTGTATGGTCGCGTGTAACTGCATGTAGTGGGTGCTACAGATGAACTATTCTCTAGATTTCTTATCTTATTTGGGTCAACCGATGTAGATTTCGGTAGGTTTTTATGTTCGGCTAGTCTGACTGTCCCTGTTCTACTAGTTTGACCTATGTATTTAAGCTGAAAATCATTGCAGGCAGGGTATTAGATAAACTTAATTGTTTTGTTTTAATGGCTCCACAAGACTGATCCTTTTACCGACAAAGCTTGATTCTAATTGAGTTTAAGGGTTTGAATGCCAGCCACTTTTATTCCTGCCTTGTTAAGTATTCTGCGTAAGGTGGTTTCCAAAGTTCCTTCCTTGTATGCAATTACTGTTGATGACTTAGATTCTTTATTGTTGGTGTCGTCATTAATATTATTATTATCACTATTATTATTACCATTATTATTATTATCATTACTATCACTATTATTACTATTTATTTTCACATTTACTTACATATTTCCTGACTAATATATCCAGGTAATTATCAAGTTTCAAGACTTCTTTTATGTGTATCATTTCCTGTCTTAGATTTTCCTTGGTACTACTTAGTTTTTGTGCTCTGTCACTTAAATATTTCACCAATCCTATTTTTACTGACATAGATTGGGTGCGTCAGTGGCACAGCGGTTAACACGCTCGCCGACCATGCACATGGTCTGGAGTTCGAGCCCCAGCCGGCGCACACCTTTACCTCACTAAGCCAGTAGTGAGACTGGTGAGGAGGAAAGGTTGGGCATGAGGCTAGCAACCCCATCCTGTAAAAAAATCAACACTGCTACGGAATCTTCAAGCCTATAGCTTGGAGCCCTATGTTCCACTGGGAACATGAAGGAAAAAAAAGATTGGGTGGGATGATCAGAAGTCCAAATATCTGTTTGAATGTGTGGGTTTTCTGTAGACACTCACTAGTGTTTAACTTCCCATCTTCTTTCCTTTCTACTCTGTAATCTAACATTGGAAGCTCCTCTTCTTGACTTTCTAATTCATAAGTGAATTGAATTGCCTCTACCTTCGAGTTGATGTGTTCGGAAAAACTATCTATATCTTGTGTTCTAAGTAAAGTGAATGTATCATCTGCATACCTCTACCATACTTTTACAATACATGTGTGTAATCCCCAATGTTGTCATCAGATTTGAGAAGTCCACTCATCTCAGCATTGTGTAATCTTTGTCAGTTCGCTGACTTTTCGTTCTAGCCTAGGCTTTGTCTATGTTGTCTTCAATTTTAGTGATATTTGGTGGACTTTGTGATTCAGAGTCAACAATAGTTATCATTTCAGTGTTTGCAAGTGAAATCTTAGTGGGAAACGCGTTGGAAGTCAACTCAAGGGTGATATGTGAAGAAGAGATCGTGTGACCTAGGAGATATTAGCTTCTGGGTAACGTGATGAAATAGAGATGTGCTTCTAAAGCCCCAGGTTCTGCTCGGAACCCCGCGGGAGTAGTAACAATAGTTATAATAATAATACTTTCTCAACGTTTAAGTAGCTTGAAAACCTCTGTTGAGTCATGAAAAAGACGTAGAGGCTTTCATCAAAAAGAGTTACTCCTTTCAACAAGATCCCACGAATAGCAAGGAGATGCTCACTAGCGACTGGCCCTATTCAGGTAGGTAGTAGTTACCTGGGTTCTAGTGGGACGTCGTTACCAGTGGGGTGCAGCAGGTCAGGTGTGAGGAAAAATACTCGCCAGTGATGACATTGGCTAGTGGTCGCACTATGTCGTGAACTGGCTGAAGTTAGAACTCATGGACTGACTGGCCACTAGATCGGGTCCCAGTGTCTTAATGGTCTACGAGCTAGCTCACCTTGTAACCGGTAGGTCCTGGGTTCGAACTCCGTGGTGTGGGTACGTACTGATGAAGAGTTTCAATCTCCTGGGACAAAACAGCTAACCAGTACTCCCTGGTTGGTTTTCCAATGGTTTTCTAACCGATGTCATCTCATGATGAAATCCTGTTACAGATCCTTTCTACTGGTATAAACAGCATGATTTATAATGCATTTTCAGAGTAACAAAAGGAATGTTCCGTTTAAAATGTTGTAAACTTTTGAATACTAGTCAAGAGATCCTAAATTACGTAACACGGAAAATATTAATCAGGTAAAGAACTAAAAATAAAATGAACTCAGTCAGCTTTGAGTCACTTAACATAACCGATAGGATTGAGTAAAGTTCAAATCAAATTTTAAAATTTTTAAAAAAGAGTCAAGTTAATTAATATCAGTAACATTGGAATAAAACAATTCCAACAGTGGTGTGAGTGAACACGGGCAGTAATTTTGCTCAAAATATTACCAATAACAAAACTTATCATTGTGTGTAAACTATTAAAATATAATTATACTTTATTTGGGTCAAGTTAAGTTTAACATCGCTTGTCGTCGAGGAAGGTGATGGCTATGCATGCGTAACACATGTCGTAACCATCTCATTTGGTGTTACTTCACAGTCTCGTCTATTGATTTCCCCTCCAACTCACCTATCACTCGACCGATGCCTCACCTCAATATTGCCCACTCTATTATACCATTTCACACGGGAAATAGAACGCAGCCAGCCAGCCAACCTTTTCATATCTTCCCCTCTGAATGGCCATGTCTCACTCAAAGCCATCAAGGAGAATGGAGTGGACTGGTGAGGAGTACACACATCCTTTGGTCGACAGCCAGTCGGCGTAAACTGGAGTATGCGATACTAGCTTTCTGTATCCGTGCTGAGATTTCGTCGGCGATCAACCCGTTGAGGCATTGGCCGATACAACTTCCCAAATAAGTGAAGTGGTCAACACCACTTCACTTTCTATTTCTACCCTCTCCCCTAGCGGGTCGTAAACCAGACAAATAGGCAAGGTTGGACTGAGCATGAGACTAGGAACTCCACTCTGTAAAACAAAACGTCACTGTTACTGACAGTCGTTCAATTCTTAATCAAACTCTTCATCAGATCTATTTTTATTTTATTTTCTTCCTTTAGCTGTAGACTTTTTCAATCAAATCAATATGTTATATGGAACATTGATAGAATTTTGTACAGATGACACCTGTCCAATTATGTCAGCTGGTCCAAAATATGAATATCATTGGGCAGATGGACAAACAGTTAAGAAGCCTTTAAAATGTTCTGCTCCTCATTATATTGATTGTTTAATGATATGGATACAAAAACAGTTGGAGAATGAAGCGATATTCCCTTCAAAAATTGGTGAGTTCATTCACTACTAATTGTCATTTTTAAAACTATATACTACTGTTTGAGTCATTCATATCGCGAATCGTAGTGTTCTTACCCTCCCTATCTGTTATCCAATTTGCATCAGCATCCGAACATTGTAGGTGGCCAGCTTGAACGCGGCACGTGGTTTCAGGATATCTGTGTTAGATGTCACATTGGGGACAACCATTTTGAGGGCTACTCACTAACGCCTCGAAACGACACAGATAGGCTAGGAACCCAGAGAAAGGCGAAAGGCTGTCGAAGGTGATGAAGTCAAGGTTAGCAAAGGTAAAATACAGGGATCTATGTATAAAAATAAAAATAAAAGTAAGGTTGGAAAAACATAAGTTACTTGAGGCATCATTATTACTTGAAATCATTTTTTTCGAACGCGCGGAGAGTTTCAAAAATAGTTTGTTGTTTTACTTCATTTCTTGTGTGAGGGCTGAGATACTGCCCGGGCGCCTAGACCGAAGCAGGTGGTTTTCTTCAGGGACCACTCCCCACGAGCCTTTGACTTGCAGTCTAATCCGCAACGCAGCGGAGCAGCGTCAGAAGCTGCATTCCCATCGTCGCCGGTGACCCATATTAGTTCATACGCCATTTGATCCGATTGGATACTGGAGCCCATGTACCCCATGGTAACTGCTTTTAGTCTAACCGCTATCCAAACAACCTTCCTGACATGGTAGGGCCTGCAGGGACACGAGTCCCAGCCAGTTTAGCTTGTCGGATCACTGCGGTATTCAAGCCCGACCACCATGGCAAGGTAGCATTTGTCGGCCGGGAAATCGTAGTGTAACAATAGAAAATAAGACACGGAAGCCAAGGTACATATTTCCAAGTGATTAAACCGCTGTTTATATATATATATATATATATATATATATATATATATATATATATATATATATATATATATATAGTTTTATATTTTTTTAATCAATCATTGAGTGTGTGGCTTTGATTTACATTTAATAACGTGAAATAGAATATTCAAATGCGTATTGTATTCTGTAGCTAATGCAGTATTGAACTGTGGGAATATGTGAGAATAATATTCCGTTGGAACACACTCTTTTCTGTATCACACCACCACACTCGTCTCCCCCTCCCATCAAATACTTTCGACTGAAGTGAGTTCGGTCTTCTTGATGCTGGCGGTTTTGTTAGCTTGTCTTGCTCTATCCATTTCCGGAGCTCACTACCGTTCACCAGCTTCCCTTTGTTTGCACATCTGATGGTACCTACGTGGCCCCGTCTCACTGTAACCATATATCTGGTCCCTCTCACTTTGGAAGCAGTTTGCATATGACCCTGGCTGTCGCTTATTCACCGGTGTTTTGCCGCCTCACACTATCATATGCTGCCGTCTCCCGAACTCCCAGCAGCGTTCCATGTAATAGCCTCTTCGCTGACGGATCTTGGATGTCATTCAAATCCGCAACAGACTCGAAGTCCTGCCAGAAGATCTATGTGTCTCCTTCTTCAAAAACTTCAGGGCGTAGGCCTTCAATTTGTCGACAGGCTGTGAGACCAAATGTAATAACAGAAGGTAAGACATGGAAGCCAAGGTATACACTAAGCAGAAGATCTCATGCGTTTTAATCTGAATCATTTTAGTTCCCCATAGGAAACTGCAGTAAAATCTTACCCCTTGGACTGTGTAAATTCCAAGCTACTTGCAAGTAGCATGTTCCAGAGCCTGTTCTTATTATTTTTACATCTCACCTAGAATCGTCATCGATTAGTAACCAAAATAACTATCGCTGTTCAGTCACACCTATTGACAGAAGTCTTTAAACTAAACTTACTCCTACTGCTGAGCAAATCATTCCGCGTGCATTGTTTTATTGTTCTTTAATTTTGATTGGTTAGAGGATTTCATCGTGAGCTGATGTTAGTTGGACAACCATTGGAAAACCAACCAGGGCGTAGTGGACAGCTGTTTTGTCAGCCTAGTTTGGGATTCTTCATCAGTATGCACCCACCGCCAGGGTTCGAAACCAGGACCTTCTGGTTACAAGGCGAGCTAGCTCGTAGACCATTAAGCTACTGGGACCCGATCCAATGGTCGGTCCATGAATTCTAACTTCTAACAGCAAATCAGCTTGTGGAACCTCACTTTATCCAGGTGCTGCACTTGTCCGGATTCATCACAAAGATGTATCTATCACCGTAGATACATTAAATTTACAGCTACAATTGTGCTTTTTATTCAAAAACGAACAATGACATGTCGTGTTATGATGAAAGCCAGGTGGTGTTATCAGGCCAAGATGCGGCGAGAACCCAATAGGCTAAACATTTTAAGCTAAATCACTATAACTGACTTCAGTTTGGCGAATGTTAAAAACCAGCTGGGAGTACTGGACAACTGTGTCGTCCTTTTTTGGGACTCTTCGTCAGTACGTACCCACGATCCCACTGAGGATTGAGCCGAGCATTTTTAGATTGCGAAATGAGGTCGTTGACTATCCAACCAATGGGATCAGATATAACGACCCATGAATTTTCTAACTTCTGTCACTTCGCGATTTTTAGCGCCATTGTCACCGGGGAGGACTTACACTCGACCTTATGGGCTACAATGGTCATGGTTTCTCTCTCAGTAGAACTCAGGTCACTTCATACATCATAAGTTCGTTGTGTGCGTATAGGAATGACCATAGATCCTCGTGACGATCACCAGAAACTATGACTAAAGACTAGTTGAATGCATTACAGTAGTGTGGCATCGATGTGTTGATACCATACCTTCATGTGAACTTTCCTTCTTTTATCCTATAGCAGTATTGTCACCTGTAGGTGTATGGTTTCCGTCTCTGACCCTTCTTATCGTGTACTTGATGCATACTTGTGTAAACCAACCTCTGACCGAATCACGTGGTTCTTTCGAGGAGCCATCCTTTGAGCTTTTGACTTGAAGCCTGATGCACAAGGTAAGGTAGTAGGGCAGCGTCAGGAGCAAAGTTCCCATGGTTGACCATGACCAAAAATAGTTTCATGGGCTATTCGATATGTTCAGATTCTGGAGCCCATGTATACCATGTGTTTGAAATAACAGTTTCGTAGCTTCCCTAGGTTGTAGACCACGATGTGAACCAGTCCTTTCGTAAGCCTCAGACTTTCGCATTCATTGCTTAACGTTTGCGAAGAACATCCCAACTGCGTGAAGCCAGTCGTGATCGGGACTCACCTCACAGAAGAAATGAACGCGTCGCCGCGTAAAAGAATTCCGAAGTGTGTCTACCCTCAACCTTACCAAGCCGTTTATATGGGGCTCTCGAACTTTGATTAGTAGAGCAGAATTCGAAACTCGCCACCCCCATGTTAGGCAATAAGCACCGAGACCGGTAAGTCACATCACTATTGCTGTCTTTACTGCTAAGAGCTTACCGCTTAGTATTTGGGTTCACATATCCCCTAGCTTCGTTATTTGTCTAACACGGTTGATGGCAATCTGCATCATTACGCACAGTTTGGCAATTACACTGAAGACACTATATTGGCAAGGCCGCATGTCAGAAAAGTGTTAAACGTGATGCGCAGCTATTTGTCCAGTAAACAGATCATCAACCATATGGTATATATGTATACATATGTATAATTCATTTCAATGTCATTTTTCTTAACACATATACAAACTGTTATTTGGCAAAGAAATGCTATATATATATACCGTATCATATTACTAAAAGCATGCATGCATTGTTTTAAACAATTTATGGATGTATGTCTTGGCTTATTTCTGTTTCAAGAAATATATACAGAATAACACAGGTGCACATTTCCACTTTATTTAGTTAATAATTAATCCTCATTAGTATTGATGTAACTCTTGAGACTGTGGTGTGTGTGTGTGTGTATTATAGGTTCCTTCTGTTGATGCGAACTCCACACGATATGAGCCCACAGTCTAAAATGAATCTAGATACCCTCAGCTACTTGCGGTTCATAATCATGTCTTTGTAGTGTTTGGTTCTGAAGGTAAGGTAAGCGGAAAGAAGTACGCTTTTGTCCCGTAGAAGTATTCTTATCAATCATGAATCCGAAACTGTCTGTTTGTTTCGACATAGAACTTTGCACCGATGAGCAGCAGTTCAAGTCATCACACTCTCTCAATTCAGCACACAAAGGAAGAGAAAAAGCAGAAGAAATGCATAAATGAAACAGTAAACAGAAGTGTGAGACAAAGGAATAGTAGTAACGAAGAACAATATAATTTCATTGGAAGTCATAAGTCACAAGGAGTGGATGCACCTGCGCCAGCCAGCCTTTGAGAACGATTTTGAGCCATGTCACCAATTATTTCCAACCATCTGTTTTTATCGTCCCGAAGACCTCAACCACTCAGGAAGTCGACATCTTCCTCCGTGGCTTAAACTAACTGTTGTGGACTTCATTGACTGATGAAGCCATGTTTTGGTTTGACCGCCGCTGGCTAGTTCTTTATCCAACCTGACCCTATATCAGCTAACATTTCCCGTTAGTCGAGGAAGGCGATGACTAGGCATACGTAACATATGTCCTAGCCATCTCAGTCGATGTAATTTCACAGCCTCGTCGATTGATTTCCCCTCCCACCTACCTAGCACTCAACCAATGCCTAACATCATTATTGCTCACCTTATTATACCACTGGCATATGCGAAACTAGCCCTCTGTATCCGTGCGAAGATTTCGTCAGAGATCAACCCATTGGCGTTGGCTGATGGTACTTCCCAAATAAGTGAAGCGGTCAACGTGCTCTACCACTTCACTCCCTACTTCTAAACAAGGAGTCAGTCTAGTCCAGTCCTGTAACATCATCTTACATATGACAGCAGGAGCGAATCGCATGCCAAACATCGTAGATTGCAGGTCAAGGTGTTCAGAAGACTCTGCTTTATTCTGTCAGCGTCCTCGCCTAGAAGGACTATATCGTGTGCATATTCTAAGTCAACGAGATTATTCCCTGGGGTTTTTAAAAGCAAGCTTTCTCTATCTCAAGATAATCGACTTTTCCAATGTTGATTCGTTAGGAATTAATTGATTTCAAGTTTAATCATGAACTGGCATCAATCAGAAAACCATTGGAAACCAAGGAGTGCTTGATAGGTGTATCGTCCCTGCTTAGGAATCTTCCGTATCTAGGATGCCAGATGAGATTGCACTAAACTATAATGCTACTATATGTAGTAATAGTAATAATAAGATGAATCACTTTCCGACGCATAATAATTATCAGTATCTTTATCATGGTTCATGAGGAGAGGGGAGGTGGATTATTGAAGCTAAAACTTAAACAACGGCGATCAGCAACTACTACTACATGAATACGAACACTTTCAGTTATGATTTCCACGAGGGAGCTAGTGATTAATGTTCTTTGCAATATTACGTAACAAATTAATATGGTTAGGGTAAATATATTGATTAGTCTCCCTAGTCCTTGGTGTTCATAAACTCAAGCGATCAAGTTCAGTGATTGGCCATCGTGACTTGCAACCAGTAGGAAACCGTACAACTAAGTTTTTTGACCGTCGGCACTCGTCAGCAGAGCTATTCTGTCTCACCTTGTGGAGACAGAACACAAGATTGACTTTAACCATTCTTTCAGGGTCATTTACCGCATACTAACGAATCTCAATGTTGCCTTAAGAGTTCGACTACTAAATATTGCTGAGGCTGGCTGTTAAGTATCCATATTAACAAGCCTAATTTGTGCATCCAAAAGAAGTTAGTTCAGATATCACCCTTTCCTTGGCCATCTAGGTTCGAATAATCCTCAATTTTTGTGGAATTTTACGAATTTTAGTTGATATTCTATTCGCTATTATATCTTTATTATTGTTATTATTATATAAGCTTCTTTATTGAACTGTAATTCCACTGTGATCATACTTTACAAATCGATATTATTTAAAGAACACTACTAACTACTAATCTAGAATATTCTGTGTATATGAACATATGCATATGTAATTGTAGAGCCAGAAGTGGACTTTATCGAAAAGAATATTCTTTGTGCTCGATTATTTTGTGTTTTATACATCTCATAAGACATGAAATGTTAAGGTTAAGTAAAGAAAAATATTCAAGTCATCCTTTAGACGTTTCCATTGAACTAAATAAAAGCATATTTAATGTAATCGATAAACAGACAGATATTATTAGCATGGAATCACAGAGATACTACGTAATACTACAGACTGACTAAGCTAGAGGGCGTCTCAGCAACAAATGAAGAGTAGAATTTAAGAAAAAAAAAGAAAATCAACTGAAGTATAACAATTAGAATAAGGATATGATCTCAATTTTCATCTGTACAGTTGAGATACTCTGTAAAGCGCGCGCTCACACACACACACACACCAACTCCTGATTGTGTCACCCTGAGACTTTAGCTACACCAAGATATTGTCCACTTAGTACATTTGTTTCCCTTTTAATTGAATTTAAATTAAGCAAGGAAAACAGTGGCTGTTTGTGCAGAATTATATAGTAGCATCATTGCCTATTTTTCGTCACCTTCTCATTAGCTCAGCTACTGACAGGCCGAAGTCATTATTAAATATATCTACAGAAACAATTTTAACATACTTGCATAGAGTTCATTTTTGAACAAAAAATCAATCAACATATGCATGCAATAATTATATATATATATGTATATATATTGAAAATAGACCCAGAGACAACAGCGGACTTGATGACGCCACTGTTGGAGAAGGTGTGGAAAGAGGGCAAAGTACCCGAGGATTGGAAGAAAGGATACTTATTCAAACTACCGAAGAAAGGAGACTTAAGTCAGTGCAAAAACTGGCGTGGAATTATGCTTCTGTCCATTCCAAGCAAAATACTAAGTCGCATCATCCTGGAGAGAATCAAACAAGCCAACCTGGATGAAAAACTTCGACCGGATTCAGGAGAAACAAATCATGTATTGATCAAATCGCCACTCTACGGATCATCATTGAACAAAGCTTGGAATGGCAGTCACCTCTCTATCTCAACTTCATCGACTTTGAAAAGGTCTTCGACACCGTCGATCGAGAGGTGATTTGGCAACTACTTTGCTACTACGGGGTGCGATCGACAATTATACATCTCATCCAACAATTATACGACAATGCTGCATGCGAAGTAATCCACAACGGGAAACTTACGGAAGCCTTCGAAGTGGGGACGGGAGTGAGACAAGGTTGTCTACTATCACCAATGATCTTCCTGATTGCAATTGATTGGATAATGCGACAGACAACGGCAACCAACGAGGGAACAGGCATAAGATGGACTCACAAAAAAAAGAACTTGGAGGATCTGGACTTAACCGATGATATATGTCTGATTTCCTACAAACTGGAAGATATGCAAGTGAAAAGCAACAAGCTGGCAGAAAAAGCATCAAAGATAGGACTTCAAGTGAACATAGATAAAACAGAGGTGATGAAGATTCCTAGCCAACAACAACAACAGACAACAATCAGCCAGCATAAATGGGAGGAACCTAAAAGAAACAACCTCCTTCACCTGCCTACCTGGAAAGCATCGTTTCAACTACAGGCGGACGGAACTGACGAGGATATCAAAGCCAGAATCGGAAAAGCAAGACAAGCTTTCATTACTCTCAAGTCTGTGTGGAGATCAATACTCAGCACTCAGCATCAAAAATAAGATCCGAATTTTCAACTCCAATGTAAAGTCAGTGCTACTATACGGATCAGAGACTTGGCGAGTCATAAAGAGCATCTCCAACAAACTTCAGACCTTCATTAACAGTTGTCTTCGCTCAGCACTCAAGATCAGATGGCCGGCCAGAAAAGATAAGTAACAGGGAGGAATCTCTGGCAATAAGCGAACCAACCAGGAACCGATTGTGAAGCAAATAGGCAGGAATAAATGGAGGTGCATTGGATTGGCCATACTCTGAGGAAACCATCAAGTGAGTGACATCACTAGACAAGCCATCGCTCGAGTGGAACCCTAAAGGGAGGCGGCAAGTTGTTCGTCCCATGGTGGGTTGACTTGGAGGAGGAGGTTATGCGAGGAGGAGATGAAAGCATGTGGACAGACCTGGAGCGGGGTGAAAAAGTTGGCAGAAAACAGAAGGCAATGGAGGTGCGCAGCTGAAGCCCTATGTTCCTCTAGGAACTAAAGGATACAATAATAATAATACATTATGATGAACACTTGATCCCGAACAATAATGATTATACACAATGGAAACTTTCGGTATTACGTAGTTAGTTACCAGGTCAAGGAAACCCTGATAACCGTTTCTTTCTGTATGCCTAAATCGGGTTTCAGCCGCTTAATGGAGATTCCTTTGGTAAACTTAAGGAGAATTGAACTCTTTTGCCTACTGATAATTTTGAATGATCTTGCGACGTCCACCTCATGCCCCCTTGTCAAGGAGATGCCTTGTGATGGCACTATTTAAAGCAGTTGTTCTCTTTACACATAGACCTTTCGGTACATATTCAGAAAATTGTAGGTATACCCTTCTTTCTGTTCTTCTAATGTAACTGCTCCCGCAGATCCATGTTAATTTGTACATACAGTTGGATTTGACATGATTAGTGTGCGTATCTATCGACTTTTGACTGCATTAAAGAGCAGGTTGTTCGATAGACTGGAATGGGTATAAGACGTTATGATTTCACTACTCTCTGCTTTTCAGTTAAAATAATCTAGTTCTCCGTATAAAAATGAGTTGTTGAGGTGTCGGTTTTACAGACTGATTTTATTTATAAACAGCATGACGTTTGAACGCGTTTATTCGTAATGTGCAAACGAATGACCCTAAAGTACTAGTGGCCTTGGCATTTGAAGTGTTTGATGCTAGGTTCTGTTGTCAATGGTAGCTTTATCATTCATTGAAGAGCAAGTACATTTAAGATGATTTGTTCCGAATAAGCGGGGGGGGGGGGTCTTGCATTCCGTCACTAGCTCCTCGATAACTGTGTATTGTTCTTCCATATTACTATTCTTTTTGCCTCATATTTCTGTTTACTGTCTCTGTTTTTTCTCCATTTCTTCTTACTTTCTTCTCTTGCTTTGTGTGCTACGTGGAGTATGGCAACTTGAACTGCTGCACATCGGTGTAAAGTTCTACGTTGAAACCAGTCAGCCAGTCAGTCATTCTTTTCAAACGCCGATACATTATCGCTCAATGCAGTCAGCCTGGGACACAAGAGCCCCCTCCCCCCCATATTGTCGAATGGGTATCATACTAGTAGTAATTATTTAGACCAAAATAAATTGGTCTTAATTGATATGTTGGAGGTTTTCTGAATTCTCAAACAGGTTTAAAAGCAGAATTTAATTTTTGGATGGTGACTAGCACTGGTTGAATCCAGGATAAAGTTCATTTCGTCCTATTTGGGATTCGTCTGGCAGCTGGATGTACCTGCATTTCCCAGTGAGTGATGACTATGTTCCCACCGTAGCTAGAACTCATTGCCCAGACATCGAACATCGAAGCATCTACACAAGAAGCCGATAGACATGTCAACCTGAGACCGAACACTTCGGTCCAATGATCAATCGACGGGAAAAATCTAAAAATCCAATTAAAAGTTTAGAAATAGTCGAACTTGTGAACGTGATGTGTACGTATGAACGTTAAGCATGTATATGTGCGTGTGTGTATGTGTATGAAAGAGAGAAACAACAAGCTATGCCTGACTTCCACAGTATTTAAATTCCAAGGGAAAATATACAAACAAACTGAGGGAGCTGCCATGAGATCATAAATATCCCCGGTTGTACCAGATATATTCATGGATATATGGGAAAAGATAGCGATTGGAACGTTCACCCCTACCCCACGTCGAAGTATGGTGGAGGTATGTAGATGACACATTCACTGTACTTAGAACACAAGATATAGATAGTTTTTTCGAACAGATCAACTCGAAGGTAGAGGCAATTCAATTCACTTATGAATTAGAAAGTCAAGAAGAGGAACTTCCAATGTTAGATTACAGAGTAGAAAGGAAAGAAGATGGGAAGTTAAACACTAGTGAGTGTTTACAGAAAACCCACACATTCAAACAGATATTTGGACCTCTGATCATCCCACCCAATCTTTTTTTTTCCTTCACGTTCCCAGTGGAACATAAGGCTCCAAGCTATAGGCTTGAAGATTCCGTAGCAGTGTTGATTTTTTTACAGGATGGGGTTGCTAGCCTCATGCCCAACCTTTCCTCCTCACCAGTCTCACTACTGGCTTAGTGAGGTAAAGGTGTGCGCCGGCCGGGGCTCGAACTCCAGACCATGTGCATGGTCGGCGAGCGTGTTAACCGCTGTGCCACCGACGCACCCAATCTATGTCAGTAAAAATAGGATTGGTGAAATATTTAAGTGACAGAGCACAAAAACTAAGTAGTACCAAGGAAAATCTAAGACAGGAAATGATACACATAAAAGAAGCCTTGAAACTTGATAATTACCTGGATAAATTAGTCAGGAAATGTGTAAGTAAATGTGAAAATAAAATAAATAATAATAATAGTGATAGTAGTGATAATAATAATAATGGTAATAATAATAGTGATAATAATAATATTAATGACGACACCAACAATAAAGAATCTAAGTCATCAACAGTAATTGCATACAAGGAAGGAACCTTGGAAACCACCTTATGCAGAATACTTAACAAGGCAGGAATAAAAGTGGCTGGTATTCAAACCCTTAAGCTCAATTAGAAACAAGCTGTGTCGGTTAAATGGTGGATCCTGTGGAGCCATTAAAACAGAACAATTTAGTTTATCTAATACCCTGCTGGAATGATTGTCAGGTCAAATACATAGGTCAAACTAGTAGAACAGGGGCAGTCACACTAGCTGAACATAAAAACTTATCAAAATCTAGATTGATTGACCCGAATAAGATAAGAAATCTAGAGAATAGTTCAGCTATACCAATAAATACATGCAATTACACAGAACCATACAAGAGGATGGGATAGGATGATAGTTTTAAAATCTAATGTCACAGGGTGGAGGAAGAGATCGATTGATAACAGAAGCTCTGTTTATCGAATCAACGGCAAATACATGTAATAGAAACGATTCAACACCTGTCCACCCAGATATCTGGAAAATTCTACTACCCCAACAACGACAAATAGGAGAAGACAAAGAAAACTATAAAACTCAATCTTCAAAGTCGTATGATTATAACTGAGAACGTGATTATGAACAGCAATAAATTTTGTTCGAAACGTCATCCAGTAAATAATACTGCTTCACTCACTGTGTGATATATCTAATAAACAAACTGATATGGAAGAAACAACAAGAAGTGACGGACCGGATGCGGGGTATTTTTCCACCGATTCAAAGAATTGTTCGTTTAAATTTAACCATGACCTTAATGTATGTAACAGTACTTCCGGTGTATACAGTAAAGTCAGTAAGCTTAAATAATTGAGATAGTATATCAGCCATTTGTTTACGCACACCCACCCATACTAACACACATATTGATAGTATGTAAAAATGTGAAAAGTGCAAATTTGAACAGAACTTGTTTTGAAAGTTATTCAACAGTGTGTGGGTGTGTGTGTGCGCATATGTTATTACTCTACCGTAGGTCATTAAAAAAAACCCTGCCTATAAATATTTCTATATACACGTGTTCTATGTATTATAATTATATGGTCAGTTTATGCGCCATTGGACATTGAATGGATGCATAATGATGATCGTGATCATGATCATCATCATCATCAGACGACGCCGACTATTCATGAGGACATTTATCTGCTTATTTTTGTTTGTTTGTTTGTTTGTAAATTTCATTTGTCAAGGTCAGCGATTGTCAGTGTCCTTTTTATTTGTTTGTCCTTATTTGTCATGCCATTTTTGAAACAAAAAATGTAAATTGTTGAAAATATGCATGCTGAATGGAATGAATGAGCATAAGGCTTTAAGATTTAAAGTTTCCTAAGCGATGGTGTTATTGTCCAGCTACACCTAGCTAACACTGTTCTATGTGGTAAGGCAGCGGTGCTGGATATGCTCAACCTATGTTGTTCTAGTCATCTCGATGGATGTCACTTCACAACCTCCTTGCTTAACACTGGACGCCTAACCTCAATATTACTTAGCATATTATATCACTTATCACGGGAAATCAAACTCAGACACTTATGAAATAAGATAGCTAGCTACCACCCAGCCAGCCAGCCAGTCAAACTTTTCTTATAGTCCACTTTTAATGACCATGTTTCACAGCCATAATGGACAGACTGGTCGGCTGCTCAGTACACACATCTTTTGAACGAATCCGTGCTGAGATCTCGACAGAAATCAGTCTATATTAGGGCTAATACAGCCTCCCGAAAAAGTGAAGCTATTACCACGCTCAATCACTTCACTCTGTATCTTTATACTAAGAGTTGATACCAATCAGTCTGCTAGCGTCATCCTATGTCTAATAGAGGTGAACCACATGTCAAATATGTCAAGATTTCTGCTTAGAGTGCTCAGAAGACTCTGCATTTTCAAGTGTTGGTTTATAGGGATTTGATTGGTTACAGGATTTCATCATGAGCTGACATTGGTTAGAGAACCATTGGATAACCTGAGAGTACTGGACAGTTGTTTCATCCTAGTCTGAGACTCTTCAACAGTACGCGAGAGGTCACGCTATCTCGTGAATTGGCAGAAGTTAGTTTTCATGATCCATTGGATCGGGTCTCAGTGGCTTAATGGTCTACGAGCTAGCTCGCGTTGTAACCAGTAGGTCCTGGGTTCGAACCCCCCCTATGATGGGTGCGTACTGCCGAAGAGTCCGAAACCAGGCTGACGTAACAGCTGCCCAGTACTCCCTGGTTGGTTTTCCAATGGTTCTCTAACCAATGTCAGCTCATAATGAAATCCTGTAACTCTGAATTTGGTTAATATCTTCACTGAGAAGGGCAACATCATCTGCATACTATGAATTGACGAGACTGTGACTGAATTACCAACATAGAGCTTTACACAATGTGTATACACACATTTCACAGAAGGTTCACAAAAGTACACATACAGGTGATCCATTGAAGTAAAGCTCTGTTGACACATGGTCATACCGTCATATATATATATATATATATATATATATAGTCTAGCTTTCTGTGACCATAGCTATCTGATTTCCATGTCTCATGCTAAGTGGTTTAATAATGATCAGGGATACTGAGGTTAAGCGTAGAGTAGTATTCAATAGAGAACATACAACAAGAGCAATGTTAACTGAAATTAGATTAGATTGAAAGGAAGTGCATGATAGTTGGCCAAATTAAAACCTGACATCACTCTATGAAGTCTTTAACTATTGGTTTCAGAGGTTTAGATTGTGTGGTTCGTGTCGTAGAGAGGTTAGGAACCAATGGTTGTGGACTGTTGATGAAATGGCTCAAAATTGTTTTCAATAATGCATCAGATGCATTCACTCTTGAACTCCTTGGGGTATGGAGTCCCTCATTATCCTCTTTGTATTTATTCTCTCTCCTATGTATTTCCATTCGTTTTATAGTTCCTTTGGAATGTTTTCCTTACATTGTTTTGCTGGGTATAAAAATTGTCAATTTGGACTGCTGCACTTTTGCACCTGGCCGATAACACTGCTACCTTACCACAATGGTTGAACTTGCATTCTGCAGTGACCCAACAAGCTCTACCATGCCAGGAAGGTTGTTAAGATAGAGGTTAGACTAAATGCAGTTGCCATTGCCTACGTGGGCTCCAAAATCCAAACGGATAGAATAGCGTGTGAATTTGTACTGGTTACCAGCATCCATGGGAACGTAGCTCCTGACTCTGCTGCTTTCCTGCTTTACGTTGAGACTCCGAATCAAAGGCTTTGAGATGGAGGCCTGGTCCAGCATCGGTCTAGGACCTTGGGTAGTCTTCCAACCGTCTCACTAACAATGAAGCAACAAATCATGAGAGAATTGGATCACACGCTGTACTTTTCTGCAAAGTTTTACGTTGAAATTGGAATGGTTGACCTAGTCCATTAAACTACTAAATATTCTTAAACTAAATAGTAGTAGAGATTAATTTTTGATTGATCCTAAACACCAATATCCTGATCCCTTTACTCAGGTGTTATTCAGTTTATTCCACATTACGTCAGGTTTTCCAAACATATTTCCTCTTACAATTAGCGCTGTTGTCGCCGAATTATTTTGCGACGGGAGCATTTAACCAAATGACTTTAATGGCACTAACTCAAATTGTAACGACAGAAGACAAGAGTCGTCAGGCAACGGATCATTTATTGAGAAAATCAAGAAGTAATTATATATTTTTATGTACATTATTATCAGCGTTATTGTTAGCAGAGAAGCAACGCCTTCTGATTGGTTGTTTTCCTGCTGAAGGTTATTCTGTCATCTCTTTGTGGGCGTTTCTTAGATACTCCAGTGATATATCTACGAATCGTATCCGCCCACGCTGAGTCTGCGGTGATTAGTTGTCGAGTTCCTCAAGGTTAGGCTTTGTTCTTGTTTTCTTCCCATGACCTCGATTTTGGACGTAAACATTGACGTGAATTACTGTCTACCAATTTTGTCAAATCGAGAATCGGGAAGGCGAGAAACACATTCATCAACCTGAAACCAATCTGGAAATCTTCGTCAGTCAGCCTGCATCAACAACAAAATTCGGTCGGATTTCCAATACAAACGTCAAGTCAGTCAGTCCTTCTATACGGATCAGAAACTTAGAGGGTCACAAAGAATATATCCAACAGCCTGTTGCAGACCTTTATCAAGAACTGTCTTCGCTGGATCTATACTGAAGATCAGATGGCCGGGTCGGAAAGAGTCACCAACAAGAAACTATGGCTGGGAACAAACAAAACAAGAACCAATCGCTCGCTCAACAAATATGCAGGAGAAAGTGAAGAGATGGATTGGACACTCGCTGAGGAGGCCGGGCCGCTGGGTGACATCGCGCGCGCTTCAGGCCATTGTTCGAGTGGTACCCGAAAGGGAAGCGGCGAGTGGGACGTCAGTGCAAGGGTGACATGGAGAAGATCGTGTAAAGAGGAGTTGAAACAGTATGGACTAACTAACATGGATGCAGGTGAAAAGTACAGCAGAAGCAAGTGGAGACGTACAGTCGAAGCCCTTTGCTCCACTAGGAACTCAAGGGAACAATAATAATTTTGTCTTACAGACAGCTCTCACCACAAAATTATCGTATTCCCGTCATTGATTAGAATTCCCCTCATTGACTACCCTCCATCTGAGCATAACTTATTGGCAGTATACTCGGTTAACTGCCTGTCAATCTCTCAGTATGCTCAACAGTTAAGGGAGGGGGGGTGCGTGACAACAAACAACGTTTGTCACCAGTCAGTAAGAACGACTCTGTGTAGGTTATACTCGGTGGTTACTGACTCTCGCATTTCCAGGATATTGTTCGCCTACCTACTATTTCATTTCAGAAGATATTTTTTTCAAGAATTAGTTTGTAAGGTTTCTATTTGTTTCAGGTTAGACCACGGATTGGTATCAATTAGATAGCCATTGAAAGCCAGAGATTACTGGACAGCTGTTTTATCCCCCTAGTTTGGGCCTCATCGGCAGTACGCACTGACTGGGTTTCGAACCCAGTACTTTCCTGTTACAAGGCTAGCGAGCTTGTATACCATTCAACCACTGGAACCTGATTTAATGGCCAACCAATAAAATCTAACTTCTACTAATTCCTAACCCAGTGATTGGTGATGAGTCCCGAACTGGAAGGAAACAGCTGCCCGCTACTCCCTGGCTTTCAATGATTGTGCAAGAGTTTGGATACTTCCTAGAAGCCTTAAGGAAATACTCTCGTTATTTCAGTTTAAAGTCTGTTCCATAAGACAGTAGAGTAGCGTCAGTCAGAAACCGCGTTCTTTTGATTCATGTTGACCAAAACAGTTGCGATCCTGTGGTCCATGTGTTGTGAGAACTGGCTGCTAGCCGAAATTGGTAGACAGTAATTTGCGTCAATGTTTACGTCCCCAATATTGCTCATAGAAAAATAAGAACATAGACTGACTCAACAACCAATCGCAGCAGACTTGCGTTGGCGGATACAATTTGCAGATGGATAATCTGAACTTCAATAAACGGCCACAAAGTGATGAAAGATTAACGCTCAGCGAGAAACCACCGATCAGAAGACGGTGTTTTTCGCTCACAATAATCTATAATAATGTACATGGAAATCTATAAATATGTGTTGATTTCCTTAATAAACGATCTTTTGCCTGACCCTTGTCTTCTGTTGTTACACATGTACACTACAGGTGTTGAGAATCAGGGTTTTATAGTTCTCTTCGGTTGTTAAATTCCACATGTTCGTATTCATCTTTTCACTTATGTGAGGAACATCCCTGCTGCGTGATGGTTGTGAATAGGACTTAACTAATAAAGGCTATGAGTGCGTGTCTACATTTAAAGCATTCCGAAAGGAAAATCGAAGTCTACCCCCGTTCCCTCGGCCGTACCAGATCGTTTAATGCGAACACTGCTCAGCATTACGTTGAAGTAATTAAGTTAACTGTTTTTTATTTGTTTAATTTTCTTTTTTATATAGGTGCACCATTTCCTCGTGATTTTTTAAATGTTGTCAAGGTTATTCTGAAGCGGTTATTTCGTGTTTATGCACATATTTATTATCAGCATTTCTCTGAAGTTCGTGATCTACAAGAAGAAGCTCATTTAAATACAAGTTTTAAACATTTTATATTTTTTGTATTGGTAGGTATACAGTAATTGATGTTCTTTTAGTATTCTCTGTTTTATCAAATATGATGTGTTTCTCAGCATGAATGTTATTGCACACATGCATCTCCAAATAAATAAATGTGGTCATTCCAGGTTTGATTACGTACTGACGTCGGTTAGAGGAACATTGAAAACCAGGAGGGGGTAGTTCTGCAGGACTGTTTCGTCCTTGTTTGGGTCTCTTCAGAGGCACATCCCACACCTCCATCTACTGAGGGTCGAACCCAGAACCTTCAGGTGATGAGGTGAGCTCATTGACTATTTATCGGCTACTGGGATGCGGATGACTTTGGCCAATCAATTAGCGATTTTAACGGAACTGCTATTCTCTGTCATTACTGAGTATTTCGATTCACACCTTAACTAGTGGACTACACTGCTTCTCACTTCTCGTCATTAGAAATCCAGGCAAATTCGTCGTGTAACCAGTCACTAGTGAGCATGAGATTAAGTTAATTTGATTGATTTCAAATCTGATCATGGGTTGATATGAGTTTGTGAACCATTGAAAACCGCCAGAGAGTACTGATTATCTGTGGTCATCTAAGTTTGCTACTCTTGGGCGGTGTGTGCGCGTGTATATACACATAGGGCTATGAGGTGTGCACCCCATGACGCCACCGTACATATCGAATCCAGGATCTTCAGGATACGGTGGGTGGGGGGGGGGTTCGTTTACCTAACTGTTCAGCCAATAGGTAGTCATTTCCTCTGTGCATTTGGTGATTCAGTCGTAGAATACTCGCTAGTTACGCTGGTCTGTTTGGATTCGATTCTCAACCGATGCACACCTTAATCTCTCTTGATTTACTAGCCAGTGTAAGTAGGACCAGAAAAAAGGAAGATTGAGTGTGAGGATGGCTGCACCAAGTGAAAATGATACCATCTCTACTGAAATTCCTATGCTCCATTGATGATAAACTTGGGCTGGAATGGTTTCAACGTAGAACTTTGCACTGATGTGCAGCAGTTCGAGTTGCCACACTCCCTCCATGTGGTACACAAATCAAGAGAATAGATTAAAGAGAGATTCAATACAGAGAAAGATAATACACAGAAGTGTGAGACAAAAGGAATAGTAATATCGAAGAACCATATAGTCTTGTTGGATATTGCAAAGAGTGAATGTATCTACGCCATTGAGAACGATTTTGAGTCCTATAGCCAACTGTCTCCACCTTTCATTGGTTTTTACCATGTTGACTGGATGGCTTAAACTAACTGTTGTGGTGGATTTTATTGATTGATGAAGCCATGTTTTGGTTGCACACCACCACTAGCTTTCTATTTTCCAACCTGATCCATTCTATGTCATTCAGCTAATATCCCTCCTGTCGTAAAGGAAGGTGATGGCTAGGATAGGAATGCGTAAAACATGGCCTAACCATCTCAATCGATGTAACTTCACAACCTCGTCGATTGATTTCCCCTCCCACCCACCTAGCAATCGACCGATGCCTAACTTCAATATTGCTCACCCTATTATCCCACTTAACATGGGAGACATCAAAGAGAGCTAGCCCTTTCATATCTTCCACTTTCAATGGCCAAGTCTCACAGCCATATAGGAGGGAGTGTCCTCACTTGAGGACATAATGCTGGGAGTGCAGCTTTACCTAACTTCTACAGTATTTAAATTCCAAGGGAAAATATACAAACAAACTGAGGGAGTTGCCATGGGATCACCAATATCCCAGTTGTACCAGATATATTCATGGATATATGGGAAAAGATAGCGATTGGAACGTTCACCCTCACCCCACGTCGAAGTATGGTGGAGGTATGTAGATGACACATTCACTGTACTTAGAACACAAGATATAGATAGTTTTTTCGAACAGATCAACTCGAAGGTAGAGGCAATTCAATTCACTTATGAATTAGAAAGTCAAGAAGAGGAGCTTCCAATGTTAGATTACGGAGTAAAAAGGAAAGAAGATGGAAAGTTAAACACTAGTGAGTGTTTACAGAAAACCCACACATTCAAACAGATATTTGGACTTCTGATCATCCCACCCAATCTATGTCAGTAAAAATAGGATTGGTGAAATATTTAAGTGACAGAGCACAAAAACTAAGTAGTACCAAGGAAAATCTAAGATAGGAAATGATACACATAAAAGAAGTCTTGAAACTTAATAATTACCTGGATAAATTAGTCCGGAAATATGTAAGAAAATGTAAAAATAAAATATATAATTATAATAGTGATAATAATAATAATAATAATAATTGTAATAATAATAGTGATAATAATGTTAAAAATATATAATGGCGACACCAACAATAAGAAATCTAAATCATCAGTAGTAATTCCATACAAGGAAGGAACCTTGGAAACCACCTTACGCAGAATTCTTAACAAGGCAGGAATAAAAGTGGCTGCCATTCAAACCCCACAAACTCAATTAGAAACAAGCTTTGTCGGTAAAGGGAGGATCCTGTGGAGCCTTTAAAACAGAACAATTTAGTTTATCTAATACCCTGCTGGAATGATTGTCAGCTCAAATACATAGGTCAAACTAGTAGAACAGGGGCAGTCAGACTAGCCGAACATAAAAACCTATCAAAATCTAGATTGATTGACCCGAATAAGATAAGAAATCTAGAGAATAGTTCAGCCATAGCACTACATGCAATCGCACACAACCATACAATAGGATGGATGGGATAGGATGACAGTTTTAAAATCTAATGTCACAGGGTGGAGGGAGAGATTGATAACAGAAGCTTTGTTGATCGAATCAACGGCAAATACATGTAATAGAAACGATTCCACACCTGTCCACCCAGATATCTGGAAAATTCTACCGCCCATACAACGAATAGGAGAGGACAAAGAAAACTATAAAACTAAAATCTCAAAGTCGTGTGACCACAATTGATATGATTATGAACAATAAATTGTATTCGAAACGTCATCCAGTATACAATACTATTTCACTGTGTGATACATGTAATATACAAACTAATATGGAATTACTTACTACTACAGTGTCCATGTTTTACACATATATTAACATGGCATATGTGAAACGAGCGAAACCAGACCAAGGATGAGGAATAGACTTGAGTTTAAGAAATTATACACACACACAATTGAATATGTGAATACTTTCTAGTGTTCAAGTCCTGTTAACTGTATCCATGTCACTGGAGAGATGGGGTGACAATAGTCATGACAATGTTATGGATGTCAAGGCTAAAAGCATTTCAGCTTTCATCAATTTCGTGTTGTGTTTTCATTCACAGTTGTTGGAGTTCATCTGATGTTGATTTTGTCTTCTTCCGTCCTTGCATCTTTTGATTGGCGTGAAATGGTTTGTGGGCGGCAACTATAGCGAACGGGTTTTTTAACAGTCTTGGAGTGATTTCAAACATGTTCTTTATGTATAGTTTAAGACGACAAATACTTGCCGAAGACATTGGCTAGCGATCGCGCTATATATGTGCGTAGGTGCCACAGCGGTTAGGACGCTCGCCGATCATGCACGTGGTCCGGGACTCGATCGCCTGCCGACGCACACCTGATATCCATGGTCAGCCTGCAAAATTTGGGCTACCGATATCACATGCTGAAAATTCCATACTTGTACCGAAAAATACAGTGTGGAATCAAGCTGTAATGAAAAAAAAATATAAAAATCATGAATTTGCAGAAGGTAGAATTCATGGGTTAACCATTGGACCGATTTTTAGTTTATGCTTTCATTGGATAACTTTGAGTTGTGGATCATCTGTAGACTAGATTTAGTTTTCGTTGAATTTCCTTTCATCTATTCGATCTATGTTAGGTTAGCCATCTCAGACATGTATATATGTGAATATTTAGCTTCTGTTTTAGACCCCCTCCACTATTCGCATATTAAGTCATCCAGCAAGGTTCCTCCTTTCTGACACTATTCTGAGAGTATATGTATATGCAAACAACTTTGTGTCCCTTCTTATCCCCATCAGTAGTAGTTTATTATGCAAAGCTGGATTAGATTTTATGTTGTTTAAATTTCTACTCGATGTGTTTACATAACCTTCAGCAAGGTGTGTGGCTAAGGTCTAAGACTCCTTTCACTCCTCGTTCATCAGTTAAGAGTATACGCATATGTGCTACTCCTTCCAAGTGATTAATGACAGATTTTTCCGGATTCTGTGAAAACCATGAAAGAATTTCAGGTGGTTTCAGGCTTCTTGTTAGTCGTGAATTGGCATCGTTGCAACGTTTTTTTTATATGACACTAGACACATAACCCTGAAATGTTTGTCGTTCATCATCGGATAGTTCACAATAAAGCATGGGTTCTTTATGATATGTTTCTCCTAAGTTCGAGTATGTGTGAGCGGATGGCGTCGATGTGATCCATTGTATGACGCTTTAGTATCTTTGAATTAGGGTAAATATGATTCCAATGGAGATTCTTCCAGTAATGTTTTGGATATTCATGCTTATCGGTGCATCGTTTCAGAAAATTAAGCTCCGTGTTAACTTTAGCATGCTTGACAGAAAAACGCAGGAATTTGTCGAATTCCTTTACTGTCACAGGGTCTTTGGAGTTCTTCAATGAATGAAATATTCTCATATTGAGTCATAAGAAAAAGGCACAAACAGTTATTATTTATTTATTTATTCGTATTTATTTGTATGACTCTTGAATACACTAGCATTGAAAATCTGTAGTACACCTCAGTTGAAGTGCTGAGCCTCGCTTAGGGACGAAACCCACATCCTTAGGTTTTAAAAATCTGTCTACTTGAACGCAGGATATTCTTTTCAATAATTTCTCCTCTTCAGGTTCTTACAATTATTAAAATATAAAATTTGTTGTCGTTACAATAACTATAGCCAGTTATGCAGCGGATACATTTTTAACGTAGAATAACAGATTAGTTGTTATGGGGTGTCTAAATAAATAGTCGTATTTGTGTGACAAACATGCTAGTAGGCTGAAATCGATTACAAAATATTTTGGTGAAATGGGAGACAATGGTGGTGATTAGTCGTCATAACAGATTTGTAGAGTGTGGGGTAGGAAAATTGACAAGTCAGTTCAAGGTTATAAAAGGTGTCAGGTGAGTGAGTGGCTAGTACAAAGTGGTCTGTGTTAAACAGGAGATAGTAAGACTGCAATGAGAGGTCCATAATGAAATAACGAATGTGTGAAATGAAAAAGGTGGAGGCATATATTGAGAAAAGAGATAATATCACTAATAATAATAAGTCCGGATAATATAAATGGAAAATTCGATAGTATTGGGAGAATGTTTGCATGAAGGGCATAAATTATGACGAATAACAATTATAATAATAAGCACAGAAACTAAAAAACCCAAGAGAGTTAAGGGGAAGAAGCAGTCTTGGTGAGAAGTTTTGCCACGGTAGGGACAGCGTCTGGACTTGTTCTTTTTGGCTACAAAGTTCTGGTTCAGTTAATCTTATTGCAACACCTTCAACTATGCGTAGGAGACGTAAGCGAACTGTATGTGATAACTACTTTAGAACCTGAAGAAGAGAAATTATTGAAAAGAATATACTTCGAAAACCAGGGAGTACTGGACAGCTGTTTCATCCTCCTAGTTTGGGGATCATCAGCAGTAAGTGCCCACCATCAGGGTTCGAACCCAGGACCTCCGCGTTACAAGGCAAGCTCGTATACCATCCAACCAATGGGACCCGACTCAGTGGCTAGTGCATGAATTCTAGCTTCTACCAATTCGTGATTATAATTCGTGGCTATAAAGTTACATAGACTAAGATGGCTAGGTCACGTGCTGCGCATGCCTAACCACCGCCTCCCCCGACGGGCATTGCTAGCTGATATAGGTGAAGGTTGGAAAAGAGTTGGTGGTGGCCAAACAAAAACATCGCTTCATCAATCCATGAAATCCTTGACAGTTAAACTGAGTCAGGTAGGGAGATGCAGACTTCCGGGTTGGGGCCCTCGGGACTCTAGGAATCAATGGCCGGAGACAATAGGTGACATGGCTCAAAATCGTTGTCAATGGCCAGCGCAGATGTATTCAGTCTCTGTAATCTTTCATATTCCTTTCTACCATTACCCATTCTGTTTCACTCTTATACTTGTCAGACTGTATTGATTCTCTTCACTCATCTTCTTGTCTACCTCTGTGTGCTATTTGGAACGTGGCAACTGGAACTGCTGCACTTCGGTGCCAAGTCCTATGTTGAATCCAGACAGACAGACCAATTCGTGATTTAGCGTGACTGGCACCAACCAATGTCGTCGGTGGGACATCTATCCTCACACGTGATATTTGGATGGATCTCACTGGTCACGACATCTCACCAGAACTCCAGGAGACTCTGTTCTGTAGCTAGTGGTCACTAGCGAGCATCAGATTAATTTTCTATGGTTGGTTTGTAAAGATTAGATTCGTTACCATTGAACCATTGAAAACCAGCACTGGAGTATACTGGACAGACAGCTGTTTCATCCTCCCTAGTTCAGCAATTATCGGCAGTACGCGCCTACACTGCGGCGTTCGAACCCAGGACCTTCCGGTTGCTATTTTTCATATCATATATAATTCAGTATTATTAAAATTCTATTATTAATTATAATTTTAATGATTTATATTCTATTATAGACAAGATTTAATCTTGATAAAGTCACACAGTGTTGTTGTATAGTAATATTAACTGATGATGACGTTTCGAGCACAAACTATTACTGCTCCTAATCTATGTATTTATTTATTTATTTATTTGACAAGGAATTTAATTTGGTTCAAAAGCGTGAATTGGTTCCTCTTCAACACTTGATCGATTTACTCACTGGAGATAATACATCTTCAAATGATAAAAAAATGATGAGTGAATCTGCCTCAACAGATAATAACTATTATTGTGATAATAATAATAATAATAATAACAGCGCGACTACAGGTCCGTCGAATAGCAGTTCCACAACGAATCATCGATCTTCTCAAAATGGTAATAGTAATGCTAACACAACTAAGGATAACTGAAGTTATCTTATAAATTATCAGTGCACATACACCCCCCCACACACACACACACACAGAAAGAGACATATGATCACTCACATGTTGCCTTTCAGCACTACTACTGTCGTACAGCTTGTACAACATCATCGTCGGGATAAGGTTGTTCACTGGGTGACTGACTGTCATCAATGTGTATTTGTTGTTTAATTATTTACTGCTCTGCTTGCTTCCTGCTCCGACTACTAGGTTACTCTACACACAATTCGCCTTTCTAATTTACAAAAGAAATCTTTCATTATTACACTTTAATCCATTATATATTTCATAGTGTGAGAATGATTAGGTGTGTGTGCGTGTGTGTGTCTGTTTGTGTAGGTGTATTTGCTTGGTGTGCCTTCGTGTGGGAGTGTTTATTATCGGGGGGGGGAGGGGGCTTTATTATTATACTCTTCCCCTTTATCTCTATGACTCAACAGACCTACTACTCACTCATATATTACTCTACATCCATCCAAGTGTGTGTGTGCTTCTTTTTGCATGAATGCGTGTGTGTATGTATGTATATATAGATAAATATCTAAATATATTATTACATATATATGTTGTACAATCAGGTGGTACACACCCACCCACGCACACACACACACACTTTGTTATTTATGTACAAGTTTTTGAGTATGTTGAGAGGTGGTGAATATAGGGGTCAACCAAAATCTCAAAGATTTTTTTTAATATGATCAAGAAGAAACTATGGACAATCTCTGTTGTTGAGTGAACACACAATTCATTATTTTAAAAAATGAAGTAATAATAATGATAGTACAATTTGTATTGATGCATTTCTGTTGTTGTTTTTTTCAACTCACTGTGTTCCCAGTGGAATCTAGGGTTAAAAACTCTTTTTATAAGGTGGGTTTTTTTTCTTTTCCTTCATGTTCCCAGTGGAACATAGAGCCTCAAGCTAGTGGCTTGAAGTTTCTGTAACAGTTTTTAATTTTACAGGATAGGGTTGTTAGCCAGCCTCATGCCCAACCTTTCCTCTTTACCAGTCTAATTACTGGATTGGTGAGGTAGAGGAGTGCATTGGCCGGTGATCGGACCCCACGTGCATGGTCGGCGAGCGTCCAAACCGTTGTGGGGGTTGGTAGACTCTTTTTTTCTTCGACTTACTACCGATGAGTAAACTGGCTGAGATTGTGGGGATGGGTCTGCCAGGAATGGAACTTGAACCGATTATTATTATTATCCCACTATGGGACCACCCACGCATATTCTATTTAATTCATTTTCCATGCACTAGTTGACTTCAGTTAGAGAACACTGTTTCGTCTTTGTTTGATAGTCTTTGGCAGTACACACCTATGATCCTACTCAAAAGGGTTTCGAAAACCAGGACCTTCAGGTTATATAAGGTGAAATCGGTGACCATTCAGCCACTGGGACGGAATCCGATGTTCTGTCAATTCTAAATTTTCCACCAATTCACGATATGTAAAGCGCGACCGGCAGCCCCAATGTTGTCGTCAGTGTGTGTTTAGCCCTTCTCCCAACTAGATGGACCCCTTCGATCACATCTGTCTGTCTGTCTGTTCTCCACATAGAACTTTGCACCGATGTGCAGCAGTTCAAGTCGCCCCACTTCATGTACCACACAAAGCAAGAGAAGAATGTAGAAGAAATGCATAATAGAGACAGTGAGCAGAGGTGTGAGACAAAGGAGTAGTAATAACGAAGAACAATATAGTTTCATTAGAAATCATAAGTCACAGGGAGTGGATGCATCTGCGCTAGCCAGTTAGAACGATTTTCAGCCATACCACCAATTGTTTTCAGGCATTGGTTTTAACCGTCCCGTGGACCCCAACCACTCAGGAAGTCTACACCTTCCTACGTGGCTCAAACTAACTGTTGTGGATTTCATTGACTGATGAAGTCATGTTTTGGTTTGACCGCCGCTAGCTTTTTTCCAGCCTGACCCTATGTTAGGTAACATTGCCTGTCTTCGAGGAAGGCGATGACTAGGCATACGTAACGCATGTCCTAGCCATCTCAGTCGATGTAATTTCACAGTCTCATCGATTGATTTCTCCTCCTCATCTACCTGGCACTCGATGCCTAACCTCAATACTGCTCACCTTATCATACCAATTAACACGGGAGATAGAATGCAGGCACCTATGATCAAAGACAGCTAGCTAGCCTTTTCATGTCTTTCACTCTTAATGGCCAGATCTCACAGCCATAAAGGAGGACAGAGCGGACAGCTGAGCAATACACCCGCCCTTTGGTCGATAGCTAACCGGATATCACGTCTACGCGAGAGACGGCGTAAACTGGCAAATGCGAAACTAGCCCCCTGTATCCGTGCTGAGATTTCGTCAGAGATCAACCCATTGGCGTTGGTTGATGGTACTTCCGAAATAAGTGAAGCGGTCAAGGTGTTCTACCACTTTACTCCCTATTTCTAAACTAGGAGGCAGTGTAGTCCAGTCTAGTAACATCATCTTACATTTGACAGCAGGAGCGAATCGCATGCCAAACATTCGTAGATTGCAGGTCAAGGTGTTCAGAAGACTCTGCTTTATTCTGTCAGCGTCCTCGCCTAGAAGGACTATGTCGTGTGCATATTCTAAGTCAACGAGATTATTCCTTGATGGTAACAAGTTAATCCCTCAGTCTCTAGAGTGAGTTAAGGTCACGGAAATATTTTGTTTATATGAAATGTTGTGTATAAATATTTGGTTATCCTTAAGGTGGACACAGAAAACGCGATACCACAAAAGAAGACAAACTGTTGATGTGGACAGTTTTTACTATCTCGTGTCAACCCTAGAACCCACGCCCCCCGTCATAGTGCTGATACTTGTCGTTTAGATGACCGGAGTAGATGATTATTGATTTATCAGTTAATAAGTTGGACAGTTTTCTTCCATTGTGTATGCTCTCGTCGACGCTTAACATTACTGTAGTATATTTCCTTATTTCTCGTTCAGTCTGAAGAGTCTGGGGACATACCATGTCCTCATGCTTACTTTGCTTTCATCGAAATGTGAAGACACATCACGTGACTGTCTCCCTTAAGGCTTCCACCCGCCAGCCAGATTGAGATTCCAAATAATGCCTTTCACTGAATCCGATGGAGAGAAAGTTTACATATCCGTGCCGTGAAGTTTCACTGGCGATAAGTTTATCTTTTATATTGTGGAGTTGCTCACCCAACTCCTCCCTAGTCTTTTTTCTCCTTCAGATTTAGAACAATCTAATAATAAACTAGGCCAGGCCCATTAGCAGAAAATGCAATGGAAATGACAGGTTTGGCGCCCGAGTATGACATGCGGAAGGATGATATGAAAAGGTAGTGAGAGCCTGTGAGCAGTCGTTGAGTTAGCTGAAAGCGTTGACAGATGTTAGAGTTTAGTGGAGGGGTGCGGTGCTTTGAAGCCGTATGTTAGACTGGAAAGTTGAGGAATGACTATCGCCAGTCATGTTATATTAATATTTCCTTGAGTTCCAATTGAAACAAAGGGTTTAGGCGGCATATCTTCATTTCATACGGCTTTCTGATGTTATTTTAAGTTGGCTTCACAATCGACCATATGCTCTCGTCTCCCCCATGTCATCCATCCTCAGACGCCCAAATCGCTGTTTCCTATGTGGGTGATTATAATTTACTCCATAAATTTAAATTCGTTTCATTCAATGGTATTGCCAATGCACCCGAGGCATCATATTTTCCAAACAATTATCCGTGATATGAGTGGAATCACACTTTCTTGAGGTTTAAGCAGACAGGAAGAACATCTCATTAAGTTTCAAACAATGGAAGTGATTCATATATTGACTATTTGAAATTTACGCACACTTATTGATTGCCATGAACGGTATCATGGGGATTCATTCGATTCCACAAAGGAAACTGTTCACCTAAGTAGTTGTAGTCAGAAGTTGGTTTGTTTGAACTGATTTAACCGTCTAAGCTGAGTGAAACCGGGCACATCAAGCTCACCTAAACTGAACGAAACATCAGGTTATTCTTTCATGGTGTGGAGTAAACAGCCTCGTCCTCTTTTCTCGCCTTCAGAAAGACTAGTAAGCCAGGTGGGGTTTCGCGTCAATATTAGGATGGAAATTGTTGGGTTGTGTTTAATATGTATCCACATGATGTGTGTGTTTTGTTTTTGACAGTCTATTATATTTTGCTATATGTAAATGGATCGATATTTCATTAAACTAACTAAATAAACAATGTATGACCTTGTTATCACACGACATTACAACCAATCATGGTAAGATGTCTATCTTATTGTTTCATGTGTATTAACCATTTTCATATATACTTTTGTATTAGACACTTGTACATTATTCTTGTTGACACATTTCGTACATTCGTACTATTTCACTCACACACTAGTGTGACATTTATTTTCCTTGTCTGGAAAATACAAGTATCATCGAAAACCTCGTGGTCCTCCGATTTCCCTCTATCCGCGGTGTCAGGACTATTAACTACTCGACGAGTACATAACAGTGTTTCACTTCGTAGGTGGTGACATAAAGAAGATTTTGTAGGAAGGAAGTCCTAATTTACTATTTAGAGTCACGGAGCCACTTAAAAAATAATGGAATGGAGATGTAGCGAAGAATATTCATTCAGACATCTAGAAAAGACAAAATAACTGAGCAAGGAAGAATATCCTTTTCGATAACTTCCTCTTCTGACTCTACAATTATATGCATATGTTTATATACACAGAATATTCTAGAATAGTAGTCGATACCAATATTAGTGCTTTTTAAATAATATCGATTTGTAAAGTATGATCACGATGGAATTACAGTTCATTAAAGATGCTTAAATTATAATAAGATAAAACAGCAAGTAGAATATCAAATGAAATTAGGAGAATTCCACAAAATTCAGGATCATTCAAACCTAGATGGCCAAGGTAATGATAATGTCTGCACTAACTTCTTTTGGATGCACAAATTAGGCTTGTTAATATGGATCCCAACAGCCAGCCTCAGCAATATTTAGTAGTCGAACTCTTAAGGTAACATTGAGATTCGTAGGTATGCGGTAAATGACCCTGAAAGCATGGTTAAAGTCAATATTGTGTTCTGTCTCCTCAAAATGAGACAGAATAGCGCTGCGAATATATGTTGTTTGTCCTTTACCTAACCACGAAGCAGGGTGATGCTCGGAAATTCGAGGAGAAACACGCCTAATTGTACGGCCTATGTAACTAACTGGCTCCACAGGAGCACTGAAATTGGTAGATACACACACACATAGAAGAAGCGAAATTAGTCAGTTTATCTTTTACTCCCGAACGCAAAAGAGGAGTGGTTTTGAAGACACAGCGTAATTCCGCTTCAGGGAATGCTCTTTTTCCGCGTTCCCTAGGCGCTGTGTTAATATCTCGCTGATGTTATCTTCAAGGAACTGCATTTGTAAGAATAAGGCCTTCTTTGGACCTGTTGGTACCTTGGGCTGCTTTGATTTTAGATTCATATTCTTATCAATAGACTTTTCTGGATTACCATTTTCACATAGCAATCGTTTAATATTGTTAAGTTTCTGATCAAGACATTCATCCAAGCAAATTGCTCTGTGAATCAAGCACTTTATAAGATTGCTTTTGTATTTCAAGGGTACGAAGCTGAGAAAATGAGTATACTGACAGTCAGTTAATGTAGGTTTTCTATAAAAACTTCTTTTTATTGTGCTATCCTCTTTTCTGGTCATAAGGACGTCTATAAATGAAACACTAGAGCCTTTTTCTTTCTCAGTGGTAAAATTTATTGCAGGATGAACCTCGTTAAATTGATCCAGGATGTTCTTTGCTTCCTTCTCATTTTGCATAATCAAAAAAGTATCATCCATGTACCGACAATAGAATTCGAGAGTTCATTAATACCATCCTTCAAAGGCCCATTTTCTAGTTTCGTCAAGAAAATGTCGGCTAGAATGGGTCCTAGTGGTGACCCCACTGCCACACCGTCGATTTGTCTATATCGATTTGTTAAGTAAGATCAACGGAATTGCAGTTCATTAAAGATGCTTAAATAATAATAATAATATAATAGCAAATAGAATATCAACTAAAATTAAGGACATTTCTACTACACATGGAGGATCATTCAAACCTAGATGGCCAAGGTAGAGACAATGTCTGAACCAACCACCTTTATTTGGATACATACACTATTTAGGCTTCTTAATGTGGACCCCAACAACCAGCCTCATCAATGTGTAGTAGACGAACTCTTAAGGTGAAGTCTAACTTCGTTGGAATGCGGTAAATGATTTTGAAAGCCACAATGTTGACATCAATCTTGGGTACTATAGAATAGCGCTATGCGAATGCATTTTGTTTGTCCTTCCTTAACCAACCACGTACAATATAGTGTTCAGAAATCCGATAATAAACACACCTTGATATAAGAATAAAACTTTTGCACTTTGGTAGAGTATAATTTCATTATGGGTAAAGTTTGTTTTGATAAAGTCTCACAGCATTATACGGTAATGTTTACTGATGACGTTTCGGGCACAATTTATCCCTGCTCATAATCATATCAAGGTACTCATACACAACTTTCTAACTTCGTTTATATAATTCCATGACTTTCCAACACTTGACTTGATTGGTCGTAGTGTTCTCCATATTTCGGTATGAGTGATGAATCATTCTATTGTATGTGTTGAGTATAGACTCGATGAACAAGATTCAGTAATCAGTGTTTCTTTCCACTTAGTCAGATTATCCGAATATAAGAATTTAGCTAAGGTAAGAATGGTTGACCCCGAGAAGATAGTAATTTAGAAAAAAGCTCAGCAAATGCACTGCATGCATTCACACACAACCACACAATAGTATGGGAGAGGGTTAAATTCTAAAAAGTAATCTAGATAGGTGGAGAGAGAGGTTGATTACTGCATCTTTGTTCATCAAGTCTACACCCAACACATGCAATAGGAATGATTCATCACTCATATCGAAAATATGGAGAGCACTACGACCAATCAAGTCAAGTGGTGGAAAGTAATGGAATTATATATATACGAAGTTAGAAAGTTGTGTGATTAGTGTCTTGATATGATTATGAGCAGGGATAAATTGTGCTCGAAACGTGGTCATCAGTAAGTAGTATTACTCTATAACACTGTGAGACTTTATCAAATAAATTGTACCCATAATGGAGAAACACATCCAATTGTACAGCATATGCGACTAACCGGCTCCACAGGAACAGTTAAATTAGTAGATACACATGGAAGAGGCAACTTGGAATGCATTGAATGAAGAATAACATAGTCACCGTAACATTGAAACAATTGTTCACGTTTATCTGATATTGTAGAGTTTCCCTATCTTTTTATAAGATTGGTTTTTCGCAAAATTCGGAAACGATTGATTAGTCTTCAAATCTTTGCTAGAATTATTCCAACTTTCAGAATGGTCATTAACTTACAGAATTAATTATAGGGTTATTTCGAATAGTGCTTGTTTGTTCTTATGTCTGAAAATTGAATGACCATCATTTCTTCTGAAGTTGTACTTCTGTAAAAGTATTCACAAATTTAATAATAATAATAATAATAGAGTATTGAAGAATCAGCTTTTAGAAAGCAGAAGGGATTGAGAGAAGAAATATTTGATGTGGTTATGTTCTCTGAGCAGTTGGATGGTTTATTTGCGAAGCTTTCATTGCCCCCGCCCCCCCCCCAACACTAGGCAACATCTTCAGCACATACTTCAATTTGAATTCAAGTGAGCTTTTAGATTTCTCCATGAGTTTGCTATTAGTCATCTCTCCTGGTGAGAGGGAGTTTTGAGTTTGGGTTTTGCACCTTTGAAATATAAACGCGTAACCTGGTAAAGTGTCTGGTGCATAGAGATAGGATAATCCGTTGAAACGACTGCCTTAATGAGGAAATTAAGAACTTACAGAATTACTTAGTTAAATTGGGTACCCCGACAATTTCATTGAGTAAAATATGAATGTAGCACCTAGCAACAGTTCCAAGAAGCAATTTTCTTTAAAACTCAAGTTCCTCGGTGACAACATTAGCGAGATAGTATTATGGTGCGAGCTGACTGTTAGCCAAAATTAGTGGATAGTAATTTACGTCAATGTTTTTGTCCCCAATATTGGTCGTGAGAAATATGAGAACAAAGGCTTTGTTTGTGTAGGTGGATACAGGTAACATATAGATGATCTGACATTCAAAAACAGCCACAAGGAGAAGCAAGGTTAACTTTCGTGAGAAACAACCAATCAGAGGACTGCGTTTTCTGCCAACAAGAATCTATAATAATGTACATGAAAATCTATAAATATGTGTTGATTTCCTTAATAGAGGATCTGTTGCCTAGCCCTTATCTTCTGTTGTTACAGTAGTAACAGAAAAGGTACGTTGTCTCATCACTACCACCCCTATTTTACGCTCGGCAAAATAAGGATAAACTACCTAAATTTGCCTTCTCTATGTGTATCTACCAGTTTGATTGCAGGCACAGAGTCAGCCGGCAACATCGGGCGTACAGTTGGGCTGGTTCATCATAGCATTTCAGAACATCTTCATGCATGGTTATGCAAGACACAACCAAGATCTATTCGTGGCTCAGTGCTTTTGTTTTCTAAATGCCTAAACGGAGAATTTTTCCTCTATTGGAATCAGCTTTTGTCTTAAAGATCTCATAGTGTCTCTTAGTGAGATAAGAACGCCACATATTGTTTGCTTAAATGTACAGTATTGAAAGATCTTTACGAAAATTAACATATTTTACTGAATAGTAAACTTGCAGTTGGAGGTCATATTAATGAAAACAAAATACGTGGTTCAGTGAAGAGTTTCTTTTCGCCGCCGAATTCATCTTCTTAGCTGTACAATCGCAAATAAATATGTGTTATTTTGTATGTATGTGTACATTAAGTTTGTCAAACAAAATTAAAACTGGTTATGGTTATTTTAATTTTACAGGTGCAGCAGGTCGGGTGTGAGGACAAATACTCGCCGAAGACATTAGCTAGGGGTCGCGCTATGTCGTAAATTGGCAGAAGTTAGAAATCATGGGTTAACCAGTGGATCCAGTCACAGTGGCTTAATGGTCTACGAGCTCGCTAGCCTTGTAAGCTGCAGATCCTTGGTTCGAACCCCCTCGGTGGGTGCGTACCGCCGAAGAGTCCCAAACTAGGATGAAACAGCAGTCCAGTACTCCTAGGATTTCCAATGGTTCTCTAACCTATGCAGGCTCATGATGAAAACCTGTAACCAATCAAATCCTACAAACCAACACTTAAACAGGTGAAGATTGGTAATTGGAGTTACGTAATACAAAATCGGTCAACAAAATTAGGTGTTAATGAAATTAGGGTAGTAACAAAGGTGATGAGTTGTCACAAACAGTTGTCAAAAATGAGTTATGTAATAATGCAAATAGTCTGATGATTGAGTTTTACTTAGGATACACATAGGAATAAAGTAGAGAATGCAAAATTACGTAAGAGTCTAAATGAATACAAGAATTATAAGCAATTAAAGAAAAAGCAAAAAAACAAAATTAAGTCATCAAAAATCAACAAATTTGTTACCATGACAGTAAAAGTGGTTGAGTAATTCATTTTTTTGTATGCTCAGCTCCGGTTTTTATATATGGAATGGCCAGAGCTTCAGTGATACAAAGAAGGCGAAACCGTATTGCCTTTGATAGATTATTCTTGACTCTGTAGATTACTTTGAAGGAGGCGTTTACTGAGATGGAATGATTAGTGTTAACCAGGTGTTGTTCAATTATCGCACTCCTTATTGCACCACTATCGTCTTTTTGCAACCATTCTGGATAGTGTTTTTGAATAACTCTTGGATGTAATATGTAATTCATCCCAATTTTTATTTAACAATCAGCCCAGTGCTTCCATATAGTTCAGAGAATTGGTACAGCCATCACCAATATGCATTTCCAACAGACTACTGAATCTATTCACAGTTTGAAAGTTAGTTAAGAGTTTGCGATAAACATGATTCCAGGATGAAATTTAGTACCAGAGTTCTCTTTGAAAACCAAAGTTATTCAGATCACAGGATCTGATCTGATCTACTTTATACCATAATTATTAATTTAAAAAAGCAAGCGCATTTGCATATATATAATACTCATTGACTGAAATGAGCAGTCATATAATGTCACCAGATCGTCCAAGTATCTAGCCAGAAATCGGTGGTTTGAATGACTCGGTTATCTGAGGTGAGTCAGACGGGGAACATGTCTGATGACCTCAGTCCCAAAAGAGAGACAGGTACGTCCGGTGTTTAAATCACCTCGACCAGGTTGGCCAGAACTACTGGAAGGTGTGAATAACATACAACTATTCATGTCAATCAACGAGTCTCATCAGAAAATGGCTTCTCTGGAAGGTGCATACTCCATGGTCAATCAGAAAAAAGTAATCAGAAAGAAACTGGGACATGCAGAATACCAGGCAACAATCTTTAGAACGGACAATCTATCATTGTAGCCTTGAAGTCATGATTGCTATGAAAAGTTGATTGGACAGTTTTTAGCCTCAATTTCCCAAAGGATTTGTAAACGATATATACGTTTTATTATGAGTAATAATCAAAATATTGAAGTTATCTGTTGTTGAATCTGAAAAACTCAGCGTGGGCGGATATTTTCACTTGATAGTATCGTGTTTTGGGGCACATCCCAGTCAAGTGAGATGATGACTCTGTCATAAGAACAACAAATATGTAGGAAAAAATAGTCAGTGATTAGTCATACGTTGTGGATACCATCTGATAAGTGACGCCATATGCCAGGCTGTGAAATAGTCGACAATTTGGTCGTCTCATAGACAGTGACATTATTCAGACAAGAATTGCCCGACCGGAATATTTTCATATTGTTTTAAACTACTTGATAATTGTAAGTAGTAAAACGTGTTTCTCTAAATTTGTTTCCTCTACATTATGGATTTTTATGGCTGATCTCTATACCACTCTGTTCTCTGGATTCACATATCACAGGCCCCACAATTATCTATTTTACATGACTTCAAATAATTTCTCCAGGCTGTACAGTCATAAATCCCAGAATGTTAGAATACAAAGATACCGCAGTAAAAGTGAATGAAAGTTTCATCAGAAACTGTGTCATGTGGTATGCATGCAAGATGGAATAATGGCTCGTTGGTTACGATTTCATGTGTATTTATATTAAATGTACTGACATTCAGAACATGTTAATAGACAATTAAGTGACATCCTACGATATTTAAAATCAAGAAAATAAAAGTTTCGGAGGGGGAAGGTCAGCTTATCTTCACTTAGTGTGAAAGTTATATGAATATCACAAAAATATAAACAAAACAATGGAGCACGCCGAATGGATTTCAAGGGCTGGCAGACTAAATACAGCAGTGAACCAGTGAACTGTAATCAAAAAGTAGAGACAAGATTAGCTTAGTGTAACTCCAAAGGTTGATAAATAATCACGGTGTTAATAATAATAATGTAACAATACGCATCATCCTACTGAGAATTACATTTAGTGTAAAAATAAATCGTAGTATTCAATTGTATTACTAATGAGTAGTGTAAATTTGTCTCACGATATTCTTGCTATAATTGCATTGAAGAAAATGGAAGACTTCAAAACTAAACGCCACAATGCTAAGAGGTGTAAAACGTCTTTGAGGAATATCTGAGATGACAAGTGACTATTTGTAAACCAAAATTAGACTACTATAGTCACTGATGGCTTCATTTTAGAAACATAAATCAAACAGAAGGGGTTCAATGAACGGTATTGACACAGCGAACAAAAGATGGTCAAATTATTCCAAATGACTCTAAAGAGTTCACTTAGTATCCAGTTTCTACCAGGTGTTCAGATTGTGAGCTGTTCAGATCATCTAATTCATTTGAAAGGCGGATTTCCGATACATGTTCACGTATACTATATTGATGGCTGTTTCCTCAGAAAGAAAACAAGATAATCTAAATTCAGATACATGTGAAAAGGTATGCACATTTGAATATACAGAAATTTAATGTGACATAGTCTGGTAACGAACTAGCCAATTACGTTTTGTCCATAAACTTCAAAAAAGACGAATTGGCCATACCCTCTGAAGATGTTAAAATAAGATTACATATCTAGCTCTTGAGAGAAACCTGAATAGGAAGAGACATGTTTACCAAACAAGGCTAACATGGAGAGAGTCATGTGAAGAGGAAATCAAAGTCTGTGGATCTTTTTGGAATCAGTTGAAAGTAATGAAAAAGGAGTGTATATAACAAAGATATATCACTGACATTGAGTCCTCCAGTCGCAAAGCAAATATTGCGTAATAACAAGTTTGAAATCGAATTAGATAAGAGAAGATATATTTCCGTGAACAATACAAAAGGGATAACAATGACATATAAGAAACTTGAAATACAATCAGATTGTACAACCACCGAAAAATCCGATAGCACGAATTTGAGAATAATAATCACCTTTTAAATGTCAGTTTGCAGGGAGCTGAACCGTTTTAGTTTTGATTACGAACTGACGTCAGCTAGAGAAGTACTGAAAATCGAGTCTGTCTGTTGTTTTCGACATATGCGCAGTAGTTCAAGTCGCCACACTGCATGTATTAAACAAAGCAAGAGAAGAATGTAGAAGAAATACATAAAAGACACAGTCAGCAGAGGTGTGGGACAAAGGAATAGTAATAACGTAGAACGATGTAGTTTCATTGGAAATCATGAGTCACAAGGAGTGGATACATCTGCGCCACTGAAAAGATTTTGAGCCATATCACCAATTGTTTCCAACCATTGGTTTTTACCGTCCGGAGGACCCCAACCAGTAGTCAGGAAGTCTACATCTTCCTACGTGGCTTAAACTAACTGTTGTGGATTTTATCGGTTTCACCGCCGCTAGCTCTTTTCCAGCCCGACCCTATGCCAGCTAACACTGCCCGTTGTCAAGGAAGGCGATGACTAGGCATACATAACACATGTCCTAACCATCTTAGTTGATATAATATCACAACCATGTCGATTGATTTACCCTCCTTACCTAGCACTTGACCGATGCCTGACCTCGATATTGTTCACTCATTATACCACTTCACACGGGAGATAGAACTCAGGCACCAATGATGAAAGACAGCTAGTCTGTTCATGTCTTCCACTCTCAATGGCCAGGTCTCACTCACAACCATAAAAGAGGACGGAGCGGACTGGTGAGCAATACACCCGCCCTTTGGTCGACAGCCAGTTGGATATCACGTCTACTTAGCCAGAGACGGCGTAAACTGGCATATGCAATGCTAGCCCTCTGTATCCGTGCTGAGATTTCGTCAGAGATCAACCCGTTGGGTCTGATGCAGCTTCCCAAATAAGTGAAGCGGTCAACGTGCTCTATCACTTCACTCCCTATTTCTGAATTAGGTGTCAGTGTAGTCCAGTCCTGTAACAACATCTTACATTTGACATCAGGAGCGAATCGCATGGCAAACATTCGTAGACTGCACCTCAAGGTGTTCAGAAGAGTGTGCTCTATTTTGTCAGCGTCCTCGTCTATATGGACTATATCGTGTGCATATTCTAACTCAACGAGATTATTCCCTGGTGGTAACAAGTCGATTCCTGAGTCCCTGAAGTGAGTTAGGGTTAATTCCATTAGTACATCTATGATGAAATTGAATAGAAATGGAGATAATGGGCATCCCTGACGGACACCACTAGTCTTCACCACTTCAGATGACAACTCGCCAAAATCCCTCACCTGGCCGCTTGAGTTCGAGTAGAGTCCTTTAATCAGTGCAATGTATTTTCTCGTCATTCCCTTTACTGCCAAGCATCGCCAAAGTACCTCTCAGTCGACAGAATCTAATTCCGCCTTTAGGTCAAGAAATATAATGATTGTTGGACGTCGGTAGGAATGCCTATGTTCAAGAATCTATCGAAGAGTGAAGATATGATCATTACACCCTCTTCCTGGTCTAAAGCCTGCCTGGTTCTGTCATGTTTGTGCCTCCCGAGCAACACTTAGTCTACGCATGATTATTGAGCCTGGGACTTTAGATACTACATTAGTCTGGTAGTACTCGGTGGCTATTTCCTCATACTTTGAGACTTCTCATCGATACACGCTCATGACCCCACTTGGGATAAAACCCAGGGCTCTCAGTTTTCCATCTAAGCCTGTCAAATATTCAAGCACTAGAATGGAATCCAATAGTTGATCACTTCTAATCTCTGTCATCAATTCGCAGCTTTTAGCATCACCGATAGCTTTTATTTTAGATCAATTAACTTAAACAGTGAGAAGGAATTTTCAGCAATGCTTAGAAATTTGGAGATATTTAAAAGCGATAACTCAATAAATTTTCAAACACTTGGTAACTCTGTCTTCCTCTCTACTGTAAGAAGATAGAAAAATGGAATGGAATTAGGAAACGATAGCAGAGATTTTTCTCTCAGGTGGATGATATCCATAGGGCTGTATGTTTTGTTTAATTGAGAAGATTTCTCCATTGTCCTTTTGAGATACATCAACATTTTCAACAGAAATTTCAATACGAAATGAATTCACTTAGTCCTGAATGGTCCTCTGTATAAATAATCAATGATTATGTATCTATTCAACAAAGTTTTCTTCAATACACGTTTAACAATTTCCAGTGACTAAAAAGAAAGAACAAACATTTGAACAGAGAATAACCTAGCTCTATTTTATTTCGCCAACTATTTTTAGCTACTTACAAACTGTAATGAGTAGTATGACATAATTTTGACATATTTGTGTCAATTGGAATTAGTCCTCCAGCAAGGATTGTTATGAGAACGTCAAAATGAAATAAAACATAATGAATGGCAAATTATATTGAAGTATTACGATACATATAATATTATTCCCTTGGGTTCCCAGTGGAACATGGAGCTTGAACAACAAATCTCCACTTTGCTCCACTTTTTACCGTCCTCTTCAGCTGGGTCCACGATTGACCCTGATCTCTCATCTCTTTTTCCCTACACGATCTCCCTCATACCACCATCGCACTGACGACCCGCTCGGATTAATGTTGAGCCACTGCCTTCATAGCACGCGATGTCATTCAATGTAGGCCCGATCAGTGCATCTCCATTTTCGCCTACATATTTGTTGAGCAAATCAGCTCTCGCATGTTGGTTTGTTCATCGCGAGGATTTTTTGTTGCTAATTCTTTGTGACCGACTGCTTCGCCATTTGATCTTCAGTATGGTGGAGCCAGCCAGTGTAGGAGGAAGCCGTTGATGAGAGTCTGCAGTGGCCTGTCGGAATTCCTTTTTGTGACACATCGGCCATGTTTAAGACCAGTATAGAAAGAGCTGACTGACCAACTTCACATTTGTGTTGAAAATGAGAATATTGTTCATGATTCTGAGACAGAGTAGAAGATTTCCAAACTGGTTTCAGGTTGATAAAGAAGTTTTGCGTTTCCTTTCCGATTCTGGTTGGCCAGCTTTGACATCTTCATTTGTTCCGACTGCTTGTGGTTGGAAGCGTGATTCCTATCCATATAAGTGAAGACAGGAAGTCACCTCTGTCAAATCTCTCCCTCTGATGGTGATTGGTGCTGGTTGTTTCTGTTGTGTTGCGGTTAGTTGGTTGGCTAGGCTTCATCACCTTCGTCTTCTTTATGTTCACCTGCATTCCTATCTTCGCTGCTAGCCAGCCTCTTCAGCCAGTCTGTTGGTTTTGTATGTCCTCGAGTTTGTGTAGTATTAAACACAAGTCATCTGAAAAATCTAAATCTTAAAGGGCCTTCTGATCGATGGTTCGGTGTATTTCTGTCTTCTTACTCTCAACGCATAGCGTGACACATAATCCAGTCCACCACAATTAATGATATCATCGGTGACAGTAGTCAGCAGTCTTGTCTTACTCATATATTCACTTCGAAAACTTTGCTAAGTTTTTCGTTATAGATCATGGTATATATATATATATATATATATATATATATATATATATATATATATATGAGGAAAATCGAAAGTGATGAAATCAGAAAACACGGCTGAAGACTCCCAGTATATGACAAAACGGTTGTCCAGTCAAAACTTGTTTTCAATCATCCCTCTTTATGATATGTTAGTTCATATCGAAAATCTAAAGAGAGAAACTGAAGCAAACACATAATTAATTAGGAGGTAGTTAGCAGGATAACTGAAGTCTAACGGCAGATTTCTTCTGAACATTATCACTTGTCCGTTAGCATATCAGGACTGCGTGCAAAACTCAGGCACAGTGGAAGTGTGTAATTCAATATTAATTTCACTCATAGTGAGTGAAACAGTATTATTTACTGGATGACGAGGTTTCGAACACAATCTATTATTCTTCATAATTATATCATCAATTATAACTACACAACTTCGAAACTTTCGTCTTGCAGTTTTTTTTATTGACCCCTCCACACTATCCGTAGTGAGGGTAGTAGAATCTTTCAGATGTCCGAGTGGACAGGTGATGAATCATTCCTATTACACGTGTTTGCATTGATTCGATAAATAAAGGCTCAGTCAGTTATCAGTCTCTCCCCCGCACCCTGTTACATCAGTTAGATTTTAAAACTGTCATCTTATCCCACCATCCTATTTTATGGTTGTGTGTAATTGCATGTCGTGTAGTGTTACAGCTGAATTATTCCCCAGGTTTCTTATCGTATTAGGGTCAACTTATCTAGTAATAATGGTACTAATGGTGATAATTACAATAACAACAATAATGACGACGTGCATGACTAATATGCACCGGATAATGACAACACCAACAATAGGGAATATAAATCATCAATGCAGTACCTCCATACAAAGAAGGAACCTCGGAATACTTAAGGAGAATTCCTAATAATACTAGCAGGAATAAAAGTGGCTGGCATTCAAACTCACAAACTCAATTAGAAACAAGCTTAGTCGCTTAAAAGATCCTGTGGAGACAATTAAATAAAACAATTTAGTTTATCTAATACCCTACTGGAATGATTGTCAGGTCAAATACATAGGTCAAACTAGTAGGACAGGGGCGGTCAGACTAGCGGAGTATAAAAATCTAGCGAAATCCAGATTGGTTGACCCCAATACGATAAGAAATCTGGGGAATAATTCAGCTGTAACACTACACGACATGCAATTACACACAACCATAAAATAGGATGGTGGGATAAGATGACAGTTTTAAAATCTAACTGATGTAACAGAGTGGGGGGAGAGACTGATAACTGACTGAGCCTTTATTTATCGAATCAACTGCAAACACGTGTAATAGGAATGATTCATCACCTGTCCACTCGGATATCTGAAATATTCTACTACCCTCACTACGGATAGTGTGGAGGGTCAATAAAAAAAACTGCAAGACGAAAGTTTTGAAGTTGTGTGGTTATTATTGATGATATAATTATGAAGAATAATAGATTGTGTTCGAAACCTCGTCATCCAGTAAATAATACTGTTTCACACATTGTGTGATATATGTATTAGACAAATTAATTTGGAATTACATACCAGCACACTGCCTAAGTTTTACGCGTATATCAATCGGAAAGTTTTGATTAGTTATACAGCAGGATACAAAGACTGGTTCCCTCTGTCCAGAGGACACCACGTTGATTTCAATTGCTAAAATACTAGCAAGCATAACAACAGCTTTCACTCCTTTCCGTTGTGCAGCTTAATCAAGCGATACTCATATCCTTCACCTTTATCATTAATAAATAAAATATTAGAATACCTTGTGCACTGATTTTAAACTGTTCATAGTCGCATACAGTTCAAAAGAACCAAGGAAATACATTGACTTTTGGGTTTATTAAGGAAAATAATTTTACGAAGATACTTTATTGATGTCTGAAGAATGATACAATGTGTTGTATGGGCGATGTTGGCCGGCGCTGGAATCAATAATACATATTTTCTTCTACTTGGAAATTATTAGTTGCAAGTGCCTGAACATCTGAAGTGAGTGATGTAATTCCCACTGAGACTACTACCCATCACTTATAATTTCAAACTCGAAAGCCTGTGCCTGTGCGTCGGTGGCACAGTGCTTAGGACTCTCGCCGACCATGCACATGGTCCGGGGTTCGAGGCCACGCCGACGCACACTTGATATCTATGGTCGGCCTGCAAAATTTGCGCTACCGATATCCATGCTGAAAATTCCATACTTGTACCAAAAAGAATACAGTGTGGAATCAAGCTGTAAATCAAAAATAAATAAAATAAAAATATAATATACAGAATTTACAACGGAGTTTATTGTATAAGGGAGAAGATTTGTAACTCAGGTGTATGACACTGAACTGATTGTGTTCTCTGTCTGAGCCGGTCAGTATACTTGCGACGATTTCGTCATCCCTCTTCTAGACAACATCTTCAACACAGATTTCAATATATTAATATATATTGGAATTGTTTGAATTCTCTATGAATGATGATGTAAATGCATCTCCTGACAACCATAGTCATGGTTAGCTGTTAATTTACATCTCTGTCGATCATTTTTATTCTGTTTATTGACTTGCATGCTGAAGTTGGATGGAACTCATACAATTATGTCTGACAACACATCCTCAGTTCAGTAATCAGATATACGAACAGATAAAGGGAACACAAATGGGATCGCCCACAGCATGGATTAATAGCTGAAGCCGTCATGCAAAGATTAGAATTAATAGCCCTACCTACCCATAATTAAACCGTAAATCTGAGTACGTTACGTTGATGATACATTTGTAATAATTAAGAGAAATAATTTAGAATATACCCATAAATTAATAAACAACATATTTGAAGACATCAAATTCACAATGAGAGAAGAAGAATTAGATAACAAAATCCCATTTTTAGATGTCTTAATCAGGAGAACCAACACAGGAAATTTAGAAACACAAGTGTATAGAAAACTGACGCACACAGATCAAATACTCAACTATAAAAGTGATAACTCAATTACTCACAAAAGAAACTGTGTACAGACATTGTTTAGAAGAGTTCAAACACATTGTAGCACACCAGAGTTGAAAACAATGAAAGAAAAATACTTACAAACGGTCTTCAAGAAGAATGGTTGTCCAAAAAAAATTTCATCAAAAAGTGTTTAAAGTCGAATCAAAGCACCAACAAAGAACCATCATCAAAGACCAAAAAGAAATTCATCCTACCATAGATCAGAAATATCTCTGAAATAATGGCTAGAATAATGAAACCGTTTGATATAGATATAGTATACAAGCCAGACAGCCAGCGCAATCACTTCATTCGATATTGTGCAAACTGAAAGACCCACCCAACATGAAAAGAAGATAAGAACATCAATACTATTTACAAAGTAAATTGTATGAACCGTAACAGACATTACATCGGCCGAAGTGGGCGTCACCTTTGAATCAGAATCCAAGAACACAAATTAGCTGTGAGAAGATATGATATATATATATATATATATAATTTCATGTTTATTCATGTAGATAATTACGGACACGAATTTGACTGGGAGAATTTCAAACGAAATAAACACTGAAACTGTAGTCAGGGGATTTCTAGAAGCCTTGTAATCAAGTGAATAACAAACACATTACTAGAGACTAAATTAGCTGTACGACAACGGCACATGTCAAGTGATCAACAACAGAAAACTCAGCGAGGCGTTTGGAGTAAACACAGGAGTCAGACGAGGCTGCCTGCCTATTATCACCAATGATATTCCTAATTGTGGTGGACTGGATCATGCGTCAGACTGTGAGTGGGGAATGAGAAAACAGGGATATCCTGGACCGACGTGACGAACCTAGAAGACCTGGATTTCGCGAGAGGATGATTTATGTTTGAAGTCACACAAAATCGAAGACTTACAAGCGAAAACCGACCAACTGGTCGAAGAAGCAGCCGGCGAATACAGGACTCCAAGTGAACATAGACAAGACGGAGGTTATGAAAATAACCAAACAACAACAACAGCAGCAACATCCAGCACCAATCACCATCAACGGGAGGGATTTGAAAGAGGTTACTTCATTCACTCACTTATCTAGGGAGTATTGTCTCAACTACAGGCAGTTGGAACGGACGAGGATGTCAAATCAAGTGAGAATCGGGAAGGTAGGGAAGAAACACATTCATCAATCTGAAACAACCAATCTGGAAATCTTCGTCACTCAGCCAGAATCAACAACAAAATTCGGTCAGATTTCCAATACAAACGTGAAGTCAGTTCTTCTATACGGATCAGAAACTTGGAGGGTCACAAAGAATATTTCCAACAGCCCTTTGCAAACCTTTATCAACAACTGTCTTCGCTGGATCTATACTGAAGATCAGATGGCCGGACCGGAAAGAACCACCAACAAGAAACTATGGGAACAAACAAAGCAAGACCAAACCAATCGCCAGCCAACAAATATGCAGGAGAAAGTGGAGATGGATCGGACACTCGCTGAGGGGGCCGCTGGGTGACATCACCGCGCGTCAGGCCATTGCTCGAGTGGAACCCGAAAGGGAAGCGGCGAGTGGGACGTCAGTGCAAGGGTGACATGGAGAAGATCGTGTAAAGAGGAGTTGAAACAGTATGGACTAACTAACATGGATGCAGGTGAAAAGTACAGCAGAAGAGAGAAGGAAGTGGAGACGTACAGTTGAAGCTCTTTGCTCCACTAGGAACCCAAGGGAAAAATAAATAATAAAAAAATTAAAATAACTAGGTTGTAATAAAAAGCAAATCACACTACAATAAAGTTCGAACTCCAAGTCAATAAAAATGATCAACAGAGATGTAAATTAACACCCAATCACGACTATGTTTGTCAGGAGATACAATTTAAACAAGTCCACTATAATATATTAAAGTCTGTACTGAAGAAGTTGTCCAGATGGGGGACAACGAAAGCTTGGCAATTAAGTCAACCAGTTCACAGAGTCCAACCAAATCAAAAGTTGCATAGTTTTAATTATTATTTATTTACATTTAAAAGTATTACATATAGAAATGAAAACTTGAATAGAAGTTTTACCCAGATTTATTTTTCTCTCTGTCTATCTCTCTCTCTCACCGACTATGGCATTCAACGTGTTCAAATTTTTCTCACACAATAAACATAATAAAGTTAAAATCCACATAAATTCTCATTTTATGATCAACTTGGCCATACATAGCGATTTTCGTTTTACATTGAAAGCATGTTATCTCATTTCTGCACTATCTATCTCTAATTCACACGGGTACACTTTGTTTGAATCACATATATATCCTGGTTACCTAGGTGATTTAAAACAGTGGCATATTTATTCATCCATTCAAACAAACAACCTACTTATATCTTTCATTGAAAATATTAATATGTTATTTTTAGTTAAATTACACATATATGTTTGATATTGATTATTTTTCAAATTAACTTATCGATTTTTATTTTGCATCACATTCATTTCATTTTACTAGTTGATGATGTCTGTGTTACTAAACTATATACAGATTCTGAAATGACGCTAGTTTCCATTGTTGGTAGTGAACATAATGGCAGCAGGTCAGGCTGTTTCGTCATCATCATCATCATCCTACCGGGGGATGAAACAACAGCAGAGGTTTTTGACAAAGACTGGGCAAATTTGATTTTTGATGAAGAAGTGCCACGTGATTGATTGTAGCTATGTTTTTGATTACTAGTTTGTTGAAGGATCAAGTTATTAGGCGGTAGCTGACAACATGAATTACGATTGACTAATGGAGAGATCATTGAACTACCAGTGGATTGAAAATTAGGCGTGTAACACATTTGGTGATACGGATAGATATAATTCGAAGTATGCAATACATTTCGATGAGTTGGTTGATTGTGGTTAGGAGTAATCTGAGATAGCGGCAGGAAATTTTCACTGATTCTATTTTGTTTTTGTTGTCTGTTTTTGAATTTCTGTTTACGAGTTGATTTTCTTGGTTTCGTGAAATACCATGTGATGAGAACAACTGATGAGCCTAGGATAACTCCAAAGCATATTAGACCAACAAATAATGAGGCTAACTCCATTTCTGTTGATTGTTTCACATATGACATAACTGTACTTTGGTGGTTAGATGAGCTTTCATTTGAGACGATGTTATCACGAACTTGTGTATTATGTCCATTTGAAACACAAAGTGGTTGATCAGAGACAACATTGTACACAGTCTTTTGTGTAGACAGTTCCCTGTCCCATTCACCTTGTTTATGACAACTGTGACGATTTATTTGAAGAATAATTGATCTCAAGGATTTATCCATCTTGTGGAGTAACATTCTAGAGTCAGTCAAGCTTGGTTGACAAATATTTAGTGTAGTCGTAGTAGTATCTCGTTCTTCAAGTGTATCACTTCTCACTGTAATCAATACCTCATATAGGTAATTTGTTGAGAATGATAAGCTGTGCAAGGATAGAGTTAAACTCATAATCGATTCTGGTGTGTACAACTTCGTGTTATCTGAAAGTGTCAATTTTCTTAATCTTGGTAGACCATTAAACGCATAAGGCCCAAGATAAACAAGTTCGTTATGCTCAAGTCGAAGTTCTTCTAAATAACAAAGACCTTCATTGTTTTCAACAGAACACAGACTTGACCATTGATAACCTTCAATCGATTTAATTTTATTATAGGATAAATCTAGCAATTTTAACATTCTCACATCACTCAACGCTGAATACTGGCGACTGTGACTTTCGTTATCTTCAGGTAGACGTATTCCTGCCACATACACTCCAAAAACCTCCTCCAATGAACCATGAAGCTGATTATTATTCAGCCGTAAGTGTTTAAGATTCGTTAGACCATTTAAACTGCCAACCGGCATCCACCGAAGTTTATTCTCGCCTAACCATAATTCGTACAGATCACAAGCGTGGAATAATCCCACCGTCAGTGAATCACCTAATCCATTCCCATATAACCATATTGTTTTCAGATGTCTTGGACATGGTTCAAATGTTTTCTGTGATATTTGTGTAAGTTGTGATGATTTAGAAACCATTAAAAAGTTTAACCTTGGCATAAATAATAAAAAATGATCAGGTAAGCGATGTAGCGTTGGTAATTGAATTATTAAACGTGTTAAATGTATCAATGGTTTAAACAAACTACTCGGCAAATAATTAATTTGATTATTTTCCCAAATAGCGAGTCTTTCAATTGATTTACACTTATGAAATAAATCTGTTGATGGTTGAATTTGAACATTTTTGGGATATTTCAAGGCGCCAGAATATTCTTTCCCATCGTTTAATATTTGTAAGTGTAGAACACTCCATTTCGATGTACAATCTAAAGAGATAAGATCAGATGTTATCCAACAGGTTGCTAGTATGGAATAATAGAAATAATTGTTCTTTTTATCCTTATGCACAGATTTGATTTTCCCGGGCATATTGAACATTGAATCACTATTGTTTTCACTGATTGGATTTATTGAACATTTACACATAGATGGACAAGGTTCATTGTTAACTGCTGGGAAATTTCGTTGTGTAAAAGATAATGGGATATTCAGTAGTAGTGGAATCATTAATATAATTGATATTTGCATGGTTTTTACAGGGAGAATGAGATTACTAGATAGATTGTCGAAATTCAACCGAATTCCTCCGTTGACAGCATTGTGAATGGATTACACAGTAAAAGTAGACAGTGTGTATTTATGCAATTGCAACCACCAGGATAGATTGAATCAAAGCACTGGCATTCCCATGCTAAAGCTGATTAATGCATAACCAAGCGTCATTCTTGAATTTCATTTGTAAATGGCTTCATTATTCGGATCAGATTGTGTATTGGTGTTTGTACGTTGAATGTGATTAAATTATGAACTAACTAACTAAATGACTAAACAATATCAATTATTTAAATCTAAAATTTATATATGTATATACATATATGTATTTCTGAAATTCAGTTTCATCAAAATGTAGATAAGTTTATTGTTTCAATGTCTTAAAATTTAAATTTTAAATTTGTGCATGGTCCATTCAAACACACTTAAGAGATGTTCAATGTTTAATTAATGAAACAATGACCAGTGAATGAATAGCACCAATCCAATGGCATAGGATTCAATAAGTGCGGACATTTTTGTTTTTAAACGGATTTCAAGGTCAAGCGACATATCAGTCAAGCCAGATAAGTGTTTATGAAACTGAAAATAATACACAACTATCATTAACTAGGTCGGGATAAAAGTAATCTCAAGGCATCGCGCATTGTAGATAGAGCAGCTATGTAAAAGGAAATTGATAAATCACCTTCGAAATAGCTGGATCTTACACTGAGTATGATGATTACAGCACATTTTTTTGAGCAGGTGGTACAAAATCATAGAATACCACCAACCAATTGAGGAAATTCAGATCATAATTAGCCGCCTCAGTTCTTCTCAATTAAATAGTCAGAAATGAGAAGGAGGTGAATTTGATTTGATGATAACTTATCTACCCTCATTCAAATCGCCTGTAGACATTATCTTTTGTCTTGTTTTATGCGTTCAGGTGATGAATTCACACAAAAGGTTTGAATATAGGTTGGTATAATTCACAAGGTAATGAGACTAAAGTCCCTGTAGGTATGGCAGTGACGCTACCACTCACACACAAATGCAAATTCACTAGAAACAAAGGCGTCAACCAAAGCTTCAACATTTCGCATAGGAAAATTAGTTTCGTAATGGAATGCAAAGGCAAAGATCAGTTTAACTTCCTGGATATATCGATGAGAAAATAACATCATGGAACACATGGGTGAAGAGTGTACTGCAGAAGGAATACCTTGACCAGATATTACTTAAACTATGCTAGCTTCTACTCAGTGAAATACAAACAAGGGTAAATCAGGTGGCTTTTTGACAGAGCGCAAAAATTTGAATGCAGACATGGAGTTCCTTGGGAAGTAATTATCTGAAAATGGATATTTGACGAAATTCATAAGCAGCTGAAGAAGGAATTACAGTACTGGGAGTAACGTTGTCGCATTCGAGGAGCCTATATTTTTTATACAGCTACCCTTCAGAGACTAAGTAATCATGCGTAGGCTAAGTGGTGCTTAGGAGTAACTGAACACGAGAGAACCAAGTAGGCTGTAAACCAGTAATAGGGTGTATTGAGGACATTTTACTATTCGGTCTGCAGCATGGAAACTAAATGTTCTCTCAATAATACAGCATAATATTTCTTGAAAGTGAATGTAGAAAAAAAAAGGAAGAGGTGAAGATCGCAGACGGAAAACAGTAACCACTAATCACCATCTAGCTTGCATCGTTCCAAATGCAGGCGACCCCAAGGATGAAGATGGCAAAACCGGCCACCATTAGAAAGACAAAAAACATGCCTTCATCATTCTAAAATCACTTCGGAAATCTGTACTCTGATTTTCAGCGCCAATATGAAGTCAGTCAGTTCTTCTGTATGAGTTAGAAACTTGGCAAGCGTATCACGAAAAGCATTTCCAACATGCTAATTTAGACTTTCATCAACAGCTACCCACTTCTCTGGCTACATGTTGAAGACCAGATTTATGGAAATAATTAGCAGCAAGAAACTCTGAAAACGAGCTAATGAAGAACCTGTTATCATTATTATTATTTCCTTTAATTCCTAGAGGAACATAGGGCTTCCGACGCGCGTCTCAATTGCGTTCGGTTCTCTGCTAAACTTTTCACCTGATTCCAAGTCTGCCCGCATGCTTTCATCTCCTCTTCACATGATCTCTTACAAGTCACCCTCGCACTGACGATCAACTCACAGCTTCCCTTTCGGTCGGGTTCCACTCGAGCGATGGCTTGTCTAGTGATGTCAATTGATGATTTGTTTTCTCAGAGTATGGCCAGTCCATCTCTATTTCTTTCTGCCTATTTGTTGCACAATCGGTTCCTGTTGCTTAATAAATATTGCAAAAATTGGAGATGGATTGAACACACTCTGAAACGACCGTTGGCCGTTGAATTACGTCGGGAGCCAGGTATATCCTCCAGCGAAACCCGAATGGGAAACGACGAGTTGGGTGTCACTTCGAGGGTGACATCGAGGAGATCGTGTGAGGAGTGGATGAGGGTATATAGGCAATCGTAAGTTCAGGTGAAGAGGACAGCAGAAAACCAGACAAAGTGGAGACGTGCTGTTGGAACCCTATGTTCGACTCGTAACACTTCAATTCCCTTTATTTAATGTTCGTTGTTGGCACAAGGAGATTCATCGGACTGAGGAAACAGGCGTAAAATGGACCCACACAAAAAAAATTGGAGGATCCTGACTTCACTGATGACATATGTCTGATGTCCCACAAGCTTGAAGATATTTAAGTGAAAAGTAACAAGTTTGCAGAAGAAGCATCAAAGATAGGAAGGAGTTCAAGTGAACATAGAGAAAACAGAGGTAGGTGATGAAGATTCCTGGTCAGCACCAACAGCAACAACAACAACTGACAACAATCAGCCAGCATAAATGGGAGGAACCTGAAAGAAACAATCTCCTTTACTCACCGACCTGGGAAGCATCATTTCAACTACAGGCGGACGGAACTGATGAGGATATCAAAGCAAGAATCGGAAAAGCAAGACAAGCTTTCATTACTCTCAAGTCTGTGTGGAGGTCAACAGCACTCAGCATCAAAAATAACATCCGGATTTCAACTCCAATGTAAAGTCAGTCAGTGTTACTATACGGATCAGAGACTTGGTGAGTCATATAGAGCATCACAAACCAACTACAGACCTTCATCAACAGCTAGTTGTCTTCACTCAATATTCAAGATCAGATGGCCAGTCAGAAAAGATCATCAACAGGGATCTCTGGCAATGAGCCAACCAACCAGGAACCGATTGTGAAACAAATAAGCAGGAAGAAATGCAGGTGGATTGGCCAAACTCTGAGGAAACAAATCATCAAGTGACATCACTAGACAAGCCATCGCTCGAGTGGAACCCGACCAAAAGGGAAGCGGCGAGTTGGTCGTCCCACGGTGGGGTGACTTGGAGGAGATCATGTGAAGAGGAAATGAAGGCATGTAAGCAGATTTGGAGTCAGGTGAAAACTCTACCAGAAAATTGAACGCATTGGAGACGCGCGTCGGAAGCCCTATGTTCCTCTAGGAATTAAAGGGTGTAATAATAATAATAAAAACAATAAATGTTCGCTGTTGAAATTCAGCCGAAAAGGAATTTCGCCAACCGGACTTTTGTAAATCTGTGAATACTTATTTGTAGGGCGTCTATGTGATAACCTTCCCTGCCCACTAACATGGTGGGCAGAGAAATTGAATTATCCGTTAAAATTTTGATAAGACACTAAGAATTTCAAACTATAATTTCATGACTTCACCATTAGTCGATTTATCTCAGTCGTTTATAATAATCTATGCAGTGTTGAACCCAAAATATAGACGTAGATTAGATACACTGCCATCTTTTGTTGTGTTAGGATTTGAAAATTTAAAAATTCAGTTACAGGTATTAACACTTTGCCCAGCTAGCTAGCTAGTCAGAATCCGAGTGGTTTGAACTAACTGATTTGGCACTCTTAGTTCAGTCGAACCGAGAAAAGCTCTGATGAGCAAACAAGCACTAATGGGTAATCTGTGTGCGTATGTGGTATCTAACTACCAGCAAGTGACACATAGTTACTGAGACCTTTAGTTGGCTAATTTCAACTCTTAGTGTATTCAATTACGTAATGTAACAACAGCTGCAATCCTCTAATTAATTAATTAATTTAAGTATATTAAAATTGAATATGTTAATACTAGTGGAAACGCAGTCAGCCTGCTAGATACAAAGTTTAAAAGGGTAGCAGATGTAGGTTCAAACCATTATCTAGTTCAAGGAACCTTCAAGGTGAAGCTGAAATCCTTCAGAACAACTGGAGTCAGGCCGTTGTAATTCAAGTTCAACTGAAGGACAAAACTGCAAGGGATACAATCACCACAGAACAGATTAGAGCAAAGTTCGAGACACTACGTGGCATCACTAAGGAAACCTGCGTGGAAGAACATTAGAACTAACTCTTTAAAGATGATATTCAAGGAGATGTGTACAACTGTTCTATGAAGAAAGAAACCACAAGACAAGGAGTGGCTCTCAACCAACACCTACCTGGAAGCTAATAGAAGAGAGGAGAGGAGGATGGTGAAAGAGACGATTACTCACCACAAAGATGGACAACAGAAGGAGAACCTGAGTTCAATGTGACAAGCACTGAATAGGGTAGTGAAGAGGAGTGCTAAGAAAGACAAACGACTGTTCTACAACACACTGGCAGCTGAAGCAGAATAGACTGCAGATTAAATAGACTTATGAATATTATATAAGATAACAAGGTCTCTATCCGGTAAAACATCAACACAGCTGACAAAACCAATGAAATATGCTCAAGGGAACTTGACTGTCAAGGAGGAGGAACAAATCAAACAATGGGCTGTTTACTTCAAAGGACTCTTGAATCGATAATCACTTGGAACTCGCCCAGAAATACCACCAACAGCACGCACAGAACTGGCTGCCAGTGGAAAATAATCCCCCAAAGAAAGCAGAAATCTTGAATGGGATCAAGCTAATGAAGTCCGGTGGGGAAGGCTGCAGGACCAGGTGGAATTCCCCCACCCCAAAGTGCTGACAAGGAACCTAGATACTGCGGCAGATGTGCTCACGTCACTATTTCAAAAGGTTTGGAAGGAAGGATAGGTGCCTACCGATTGGAATAGATGGTGGCTACGTTGACAAGCTATCAAAGAAGGGAGACTTAGGCCTCTGCAAGAACTAGTGTAGAATAATGATCTTGTCCACTCCAAATAAAATACTAAATCACCTCAACTTCGAGAGAGAATAAAGGATGAATTGGATGCAGAACTCCTCCCAGAACAAGCTGGATTCAGGAAAGGCAAATCATGTGCTGATCGAATTGCAACTCTATGCATAGTCGTCATGGAACAAATCATAGAATGGAAGTCAAATCTCCCCCTACCTCAGCTGCATCGACTTCGAAAAGGCCTTCACCAGAAAGCGTTGACCGAGAAGTAATTTGGAAACTACTTTAACACTACGGTGTACAGGTCCCAAGTCTTTATCAACCTCATTTAACCAGAGCTATGTGACAGTGGCAAGTGTCTCTTGATCCACACGGGGGAACTTCAGTGAGGCGTTCGAAATGAACACAGGACTGAGGCAGAAGTGTCCATTATCACCGATGACATTCTTAATTATGTTGGACTGGATTATGCGTCAGATTGTGAGTTGGCAGCAAGGGGACAGGAATACTTTGGACCACCTATACATAAGAAGACGCTAGAATATCTGGATTTCGAGTATGGATGGTTTATGTCTAATGACACACAAATTCGAAGACTTGCAGAAGGAAACCAACAAACTGGCTGAAGGGCGTGGATGGCAGCGAGGTTAGGAATGCAGGGGAGAAGACGAAGGTGATGAAGATAACTAACCTTAATAAACAGTCCAATAATATTAAATAATTCAAGTGTTGGTTTGTAGGGATTTGATTGGTTTCAGGATTTCATCATGAGCTGACATTAGTTAGAGAACCATTGGAAAACCTGGGAGTACTGGACAGCTGTTTCGTCCTAGTTTGTGACTCTTCAGCAGTACGCACCCACCGAGATGCTCACTGGCGACTGGCCCTATTCAGGTAGGTAGTTACCTGGGTTCCAGTGGGAAGTCGTGACCAGTAGGGTGCAGCTGGTTGGGTGTGAGGACAAATACTCGCCGAAGACATTGGCTAGCGGTCGTGCTGTTTCGTGAATTGGCAGAAGTTAGAATTCAAGGACCATTGGATCGGGTCTCAGTGGCTTAATGGTATACAAGCTCGCCTTGTAACCGGAAGGTCCTGGGTTCGAATCCCGGTGGGTGCGTACTGCTGAAGAGTCCCAAACTAGGTCGAAACAGCTGTCCAGTACTCCCTGGTTGGTTTTCCAGTGGTTCTCTAACTAATGTCAGCTCATGATGAAATCCTGAAATATTAAATAACTAACGAACTGCAACAACAACAACCAGCACCAATCGCCATCAACGGGAGAGATTTGACAGAGTTTACTTTCTAGCTTCACTCATTTAGGAAGCATTGTACCAACTACAGGCGGAACGGATGAAGGTGTCAAAGACAGCCAACTAGAATGGGAAAGGCAAGATACACCTTCATCAACCTGAAGCCAGTTTGGGAATCTTCTGCACTGCCTTGGCATCAAGAACAAGATTTGGATGCTGTTCAGCATAAATTTGAAGTCAGTCAGTGAGTTCTTCTATACGGGTTAGAAACTTGGCTAGCGTGCGACGAAAAAGGATTTCCAACAGTCTGTTGTAGACGACTTTATCAACAGCATCAACATAACACTGAACTGAGTATCAGGTTCTTAAATTGGACAATAGTTTGTGAAAAGTGCAGTGTGTCTATTCCCCTGTTTATTGCATAGTGAATTTTGCCAGTCAACTTAGCAATGTAGCCAGCATTCTAGGTGACTCGCCATCACGGTGCACTTGGAAATTGTTGATATTAGATGGTTGGAAGCAATCGCCAGGAAGCCTTGGACACCATCTAGGTTTCGTGAATATATCAGAATAATTAGGAAAAATATTAATGCAGGTTTTATGAATTCATAAGTTTCACAGCAGGCTACCGTAGCCATAGTGAATGGCTATGTTTTGTATACAGAGTTCAGATTGTTTTAAGCGATTTACAATGGCCACTACCGTTTGGAGTATTTGGTACCGGGATGCTTTTATCGATTTATTTGGTACTCAACAGGAGACAGGAACAAATTTTTCATTACCAGCTTTGAGCAATGTTTTAACAAGATTCTTTTCTACAACACATTTATTTGTTCAAAGTGGTATGTATTCCCGAAAACGAAAATCTAAGTACCTTGTGTGACGGCCAATATAACTGGCCACACAGGTACATTTAAATTACCCCATGCAGATTTTGCATGTAACCGTAGGATTTCAACAAAGTAATTTCGACAGTTGGCACGTTAAAGTAACTACAAGCGAACATAATCAGTATGATTATATCCCAAATATTCTTATAAGTGCATAAAGATGTCGTTAGCTTCAAACTCAACTGTGTGAATAGATATGAGCCCCATCATTCAAATAAAAGAATCCCAGGAGGTAAAACCTTTCGTTTCAAATTATACTACTTACTCATTTTAGGTAGTATATAAAACAAAAGCAAAATATTCATGTTTTGGAACTGAATACAAAAAAACAGATCGCTATTTTATTTTCTGCCACTTTTCATTGCAAAACGCTACCACTGTCAGCTGCATTCAAACCCTGGAAGCGCCTTATAGCTGCGTTTGAGAAAATCGACTATGACCAGTAGACTCAACGACTAACTTCCGCTCGTAGACAGAGATCCACAGATAACATCGGATAATGGCTAACTGACGGAAGCCAGAATACTTTTATAAGACTATTGAAACTGTCATTCAAACCATATAAACTCTTAGCCATGCCGTGTTTCCTCTCTAGTCGGCTGTAGATAAGATGTTGGATTTCATAAAATAAACTCGCTATGAATGAGTAAATGCCAACTATTATTTTTTTCATTTTCGCTCTTCGATTGAACATTTTGTTCGTGTTAAAATGTAGCGCCACCTTCTGAGAATGGATTCTCTTCTGATGCTCCTAGGGCATTATATAGAAAGCAGGAAGTTGACCTGGACTGAGATAGTCTAATTGATTCAACACCGGCATTGTCTCTGTGTTACTTGAAATGAGCTTCTGACGAAAGTATTGAAGAATGGGAATCTGATAGCCACACTTTCTTAGACATGTGATAAAACTACCAAGGGGTGCCTCATAATTACATTATCTGGGATCCTACTTTAGTTTGGCAAACATGTATAATGAGTTTATAAGTTTCCGAGACAAGAAGACATTTCCCGCAACTAATCATCTAGAATTTCCTTTTTCTTTAGTTAAGTTTTGGAAGTCAGCCATAGCTTCCTACCGATTGCCTCCGACCGTCTAACACTTCTTCACTGGGCAGAACACTAAATTCAACAGTTGGGTACCTTTAGGGAGAAAGAGAAATCTTATTCATTCCTTATGCTCAAAATTCGTAAAGTCTGCTCTTCAGAGACAATCGATAGTGAACTAGATAACCTTCGATCAAATCTCCGTAACAATGGTTATCCTACAAGGTTTATTGAGGTAACATCAAGAAGAAACCGCCCCTAGACAAATCACAACGCCAAAGAAAAGACTGTTTATGAGTCTTGCATTCAAAGGTGACACCATTTCGGAATGATTAAAAATCGTTTATCCAAATGTATTAAACGCACTTTTCCTGCAGCTGACTTTCAACCAGTTTTTACCAGCCGAAACATGATTAGACAATGCATCAAGGATAGATTACTGCTTATGTCTACATCTATGTGTATTTACTATTTCACCTGCTCCTGTAGAGCTGATTATATTGGACATTGTATGCGTAATCTCTTAAAACGTGTAGCTGGACACTTTCTGGTTTGGTTAATGAAAGGCGAAGTAGAACTGTGAAGTCCTCTATTTGTGGTCACCTGTTAGAGTCTGGTCATTTAGTCCCATATGATTCGTCCTTCAAGGTTATTTACATGACGAAATCGAATCGATCCAAAAGTTTACGTTTTCTTCACTTATGCATAGCTAACCGAAGCTTTAGCTATACATGAACAGAAACCTAAATTATGTGTTCGAAAACGTTTTGTCAAACCCCTTTCTTTACCTTGGTCATAGTAATGTTTTATTTTACGACTTGAATTCATTCCACTTCAATTCACATCTTCATTCTTATCATAATCGTACTCCTAATTTTTAAAATTTTTAGACGACACTTGGCATTTTTAAAACATTTTTGGTATCAATTCACTTATAAAACAATCTTTAATAATTTTGTAATTTATCCACTTCAACTCTACGCCTTATAACATTTTAATTACCGTTATTCTTATCACATATATATATATATATATATATATACATGTTTATTGACTGAGCAATTATCTAGTACCACTTAATAACCTTTTTCTGTAATATAAATACGACTGTACAGTTGGCTTGAAAATGAAGTCGTTGAAAAGAAATTTCTTCCCTGAACAAAACACTCTGTTTTTAAAAAATATACGAACATTTTATCTAGGTTAAAGGTCAAGTCATCAGATTTTTTTGGGTACATGCTATCCAGTCAGGACTTCGTTTTCAAATCCTCAACTTATAATTTATTCATTTTACTTGAAGCAAGGATGCATTTGTTTATATTTTTCCATCATATCACCTTTCCCCTATAACAATACACTCTTATCTTCTCAATTAATGTCTTCTGCGTTCTTCCCAGTATGGGAATACTAGTCACTGTGTTCACGTTTCTCCTTATGAATCGCTAAGTTATTGGCTGTAAAAAGAAGAAGATGTAGACGAAATCTTATCGGGGACTGTGAAGCACTGGACAGTTGTTTTGTCCCACTTTGGAGTTCGTCTGCAGTACACATTGATTGGCTGAAAGCGCAACATGACTGAATCCAGGACATTCCGTCGACAAGTTCACAACGTTGACCGTTAAGCCGCTAGAAAGGAATTCAATGGCGCATTATATCTAACTTCTGTCAGTTTGTTGAAAAGCTCACTGGAGGTTCAAGCAGTTTCGTCCTTTAGTCAATTGCTAGTGAGCATCAGCATTGATTTTCAGATGGGGATTTAATTGATTTCAGCTTTGATCACGGATTGATATCAGTTAGAGAATCATTGAAAGCGAGCAGGAATTACTGGGTTTTTGCTCCAGCCCTGTTTAGGACTCTCTAGCAGTAAGCATGGTTGAACCTACCGGGGATATTCAAATGGTCTTGTTTTCAAGGAGTCGTAGAAGATGACCACTGAAATCAGCTCGTTATCCATCTAAATTCAGGAAACACCATTTTATCCGCCCAGATTCACAGACAGGAATCTCAAATCTAAGAAGACTTCCTAATAAGTCCAATCCGTTCCAAAGAAAACACTTCTGCTTAATGAAGAATTCAATGGTGATAATGAAGCAGAAATCCTTCGTAAACGCCTCTCCAAATCTTTGAGGAAAACATACTTTACCGCGAACCTACGACTAACGTTTTCCTGCAAGAAACTGTTCAGCCAGAATGCGAAAGATAAGTTGTCGCATTGGGCCACTTCAACGTCCATATGCCAGTTTACTTACTCTTGTGGAGCTGAGTACGTTGGCCGTACCATGCGCCGACTGGAAAAACGCGCTCGTGAACACTACCCAGCCTGGTTAGTAAAAGGAGACTGAAAACGTGTATATAGTTCAGTGACAGAACATCTGGTCAATTTAGGTCATTCAGAGCATTTCGAAAAATCCTTCAAAGTAATATACAAGATTCAATCAAACCTATCAAAGGGAGTGAAATTAAGATATCTGGGCATAGCCGAGGCACTAGCTCTATCCAAAAGCTCAAACACACGCTTTGTATCCAAAAGAAATACAACCAACCCCTGGCCCTGCCATGGCCATCATAAACAGGTAAATATTTTAGTAATGACCATCCCATCTCCTTTCTTATCTAAACTTCCTGTGTATTCACGTTATTTTCAAGTTTTTCTTAATCCCTATTTTTACACTACCATATTTTCATATCCGAACTTTATGTTTATCTTGTCAATTTACTATTTCTACATATTTAGTCCCTGATTGCATAAACAACTATTTGTCACATTAGTTATGATCCAACTAGATCTTTTTATTGAAACATCCTGTTTTTGTTATTTCTACATTTCTAACCCCCAATTGCAAAATGTGACAATCTTCTCAGTAAGATTATAGGTTTCCAGACCGTAGGTGTTACACACTTCCTGGAATAATTTGAGCGCCGAGTCAGATCTTTTGACGATATATTTTGATGATTAGTTATAATCCGAATAAATCTGATGAAGAAGCTGTGGCTTACACGGCGAAACGTTCAGAAAAATCTTGTTTTGATTTTCTTAACACGCTGAGATTAATTTAAATAATTTATAATGAATCTTCTCAGTAATTAAGATGCTATTCTGTTTGAGTTGCATCCGTCCCCCTGTTTATTATAGCATTCTAATTCCTAGTTGTAATTTTGACTAATTTGACCCTTAACCGGAAATCACTCTGGAACTTTCCCACCCATTTGGTATAAATACAGCCAAGTTGATGACTTCGACGAAAAGAAAATTTTCTGAACTTCAACTGTCTTTTTATTATTAATAATGTTTTACTACTCTCAATTAATAAGTAGTAAACTTAATTATCTTTATGCATTTATTCCCCTTGATGAATTTGAATAAAGCAAGAACAACAATGGAGGTTTGTGCAGAATAATATGGTATCATCATTTATTTCGTTGGCTTCTCATCAGCTGCTGCTTACAGCCTAAATAAATTATGAGGTTTACCTACAGAAAAGCTTTAACATACTTGCGAACTTTACATGTTGTCAGTTGACAGAAAGTTCTATAGTTAGTAAACAGTGCTCAGAAAATTGCGCTCATATAGTTTTTACACAGGCAGTTCAAGTTTAAACAAAATAAATGTATGCATACAGTGGTAAAGGAGTTACATAATAAAGATGAGATGTGTGTTAGATGCATAGTGACTAATAAGTTAGGTAACAATGTACTGGGTTGAACTCAAATCATAGAGACAAGAGACAAGCAAAATTACAGATTATAAAAGGAGGGTGAGGTTAAAGACAAAGATTACGTAATCAAATGAGAGAAAGAAAGACAGATGCATCTGTTTGTCTTTCTGGCAGTTGTCAACTTTGCACCACAACGGATCATTCACCACCGTTTTCATCCTCGCGATGTAGTCATCTTTATCCATCAGTACCACTCCTGAGCCTTTTCCAGGTCGCAGTATGACGATTTTGTCATTATTTCTGAGAGCTTTCAATGCTTTTTGATGCTCTTCAAAGAGGGCTTTGGAATATGACGTTGGTGAAATGAGGTATTGATTTGCAACGTCGAACGGCTTAGATCTGAAACAGCCTTTCTTGTCCTCATCAACTGGAGTAAGGTTATTCAGCTGATAGAATAGGTTTTCGAATTGAGCTGCAGCATCGGTTCTATTGTCGATATGTCGATGACACATTTGTAGTATGCAACAACGAAAGTCATGCCTCCTACCTACTCAGACTATTCAACGACGCACATACAAATATTGTATTTACTATGGAAAATGAAAATGATGGAAAGTTCCATTTCCTTGACGTCGCTATGCAACGCCTAGAAGATCGTAGTCTCCAGAGGTCAATCTACCGAAAGCCCACTTACATTTTAATAGTTTTTGTCCAAACAGCTATAAACGAGCACTAGTCAAGACTCTGTACTATAGAGCGAGGAGAATATGCTCTGCAGAAAAACTAGAGGAAGAATTTACAAATCTCGAAAAGGTGCTGAAACACAACGGCTATCCTCAAAGATTCATTAACAAATATGGAAGAAGTGAAGGCTCAAATACCAAACAAATCACAGTTGAAAAAATGCCTGTCTTCATTCAACTAGATTTTAAAGGTGAAGACATTGCAGAAATGGTCAACAGAAGACTGAGAACGTCACTAGCCAGAGCCTATCCTGCAGCTAAGTTGGTTCCCGTCCATCGAACAAAATGCTCTTTGGTCCAGTCAAAAGTCGATTGATACCCTTCTCATGTTAACTTCAACTGTATATACAAATTTACGTCTATCTACGGGAGCAGTTACATCGGGAGGATAGAAAGAAGGGCACACCTCCGATTTTCTGAGGATGTGCCGAAAAGCCTGCGTCTCAAGGGAACAAATTCTTATAGTAGCGCTATTACCAGACATCTCGACACGGGTCATGAGGTGGAAATCGAGAAATCCTTCAAAATCATCAATAGACAAAGGAGCTCCATTTTCCTCAAGTTTGCCGAAGCAATTTCTATCAAACGCTTGAAACCAAATTTATGTGTTTAGAAAGAAGCAGTTATTAGTCTTTCTTTGCCTTGGTAACTGGATGTCTTTCTTTCTCTCATCTGATTACGTAATCTTTGTCTTTAACCTCACCCTCCTTTTATAATCTGTAATTTTGCTTGTCTCTTGTCTCTATGAGTTGATTTCAACTCAGTACATTGTTACCTAACTTATTAGTCACTATGCATCTAACACACATCTCATCTTTATTATGTAACTCCTTTACCACTGTATGCATACATTTATTTTGTTTAAACTTGAACTGCCTGTGTAAAAACTATATGAGCGCAATTTTCTGAGCACTGTTTACTAACTATAGAACTTTCTGTCAACTGACAACATGTAAAGTTCGCAAGTATGTTAAAGCTTTTCTGTAGGTAAACCTCATAATTTATTTAGGCTGTAAGCAGCTGATGAGAAGCCAACGAAATAAATGATGATACCATATTATTCTGCACAAACCTCCATTGTTGTTCTTGCTTTATTCAAATTAATTATCTTTATTAAATATAGTAAAATCACTTATTTAGGCATTTTTATAGCAAAAGGATTGAACGAAGAAATGTTTACTTTTCAATTAGATCCTAATCCCTTGCTCTACTCTAGTATACACATATATATGTAGCATTTCTATTATGATACACAACAGTTTACCAATCAAGTGGCACTGATATGTTTGCTAACGATAATTAGTCAGTGTCAACATGTCAGTGGCGTGATAACTAACGAAGAAAATTCATACACACAAATAAAATGTAGAAATAGTTACAACAACTGGATTGCATAAGGCGTAATTTTGAAAAAAAGTGATTAGTAATTCAGGAATAAGTGAGTGGTCAAGTTGATTACGTAACAGATTGCTAATGGAAAGTGAAACGATTTAGACAATGATAACATGTAATTGAAAATGAAGTAGTCAGAAAAATAGTAGAAAAAAAATTAATTTTTAAAGATTTAGGGGTAGGGAGGGAAGTAGTTAGGTTCATGCATTCATGTAACCATGATGGCCAAGGTAAGGAAAGTGGCTGTACAAATTTCTTCTGAACACTCACAGGTTTGACTTCTTCTTTCAATCTGATTCCTATTGCTTCAGCTGTAGGCATGTAGAAGACGAACTTGTGAAGCAAAATTAAGATTAGTAGGCATGAGGTAAATAATTTCAAATACTGTATTCAACGTCAACTTTATGCTTACTATCTACAAGGTATGGTAAAACAAAGCTACGAATAGATGTTGAGTTTCAACTTTGCTTAACTATGCAGGGTGATGTTCGGAAATACAATGATGAACCTGCCTAACTATAAATCCACTGTTAATGGTTAAATGGCAAAACAAATTTTTCACTGTCGAATGCGCCCACTTTGCTTCATTTGGAGGCCTATCATTATCTGTTATCACTAACAAGTTTGGCAGAAAATCCAAAAAGCTTTTTTCTTAATTAGCTTAATACAAAACGTTCTAATCAACCAGTAACATGCAGGAAAATAGATTGCCTATTGACAAAAAAGCAATCATTTAAACTGAGATGGATTAGTTAAGAACAGAAGGTCAAAATATAGTGATAATAATGGTAAAAATAGGCAAAAGAAAATTAATAATCATAGGAAAAACTGTTGCCACAGTACAAAGAAATTAATCACGGTTTCTTTTCGTATACACAGGTTGCTTAAAAGCAATACATTGATGGAGAAGATTTGTAGCTCAGGTAGGATGATTTTGATTTAGTTGTGCTCACTGACCTGGATGGTTTATCTATGAAGCTTACATTGCCCTACTAGGCATCATCTTCAGTCGCAAATAAACCATCCAACTCAGCCCATTGGTGGAGGAAGGCAATGGCTAGGCATGTGTAACATACCTCTCAATCGGTGTAGCTTCACAGTCTCATCTATTGCTTTCCGCCTTCTTACCTAGTACTCGACCGATGCCTCACCTCAATGTTGCTCACCCTAATATCCAACCTCCTAACACAGACACCTATGATCAAAGACTGCTAGCTTTTCCATATCTTTCACTTTCAATGGCCATGTTTCACTCACAGCCATTAGTGAGGACAGATCAAACTGCTGAGCAGTACACATACCCTTTGGTCGACAGCCTGCCGACGTCAGACGTCATATGCCAAAAGATCCTTCTGTATCCTTGCTGGGATTTCGTCAGTAATCAAGCCCTTTGCCGCTGGCTAATGCATCTTTCCAAAAGAGTGAAGGAATCAATATGCTATAACATTCCACTCCCCATCTTCAAGCTAGGAGTCAACGTAGTCTAATGCTGTAGCAGCATCTTACATCTGACAGCAAGAGATTATCGCATGTAAAACATTTGAAGATTGCAGCTCAAGGAGTTTAGAAGACTCTGCATTTTGTCAGCGTCTTAACCCCGAGTAGGAAAAATATATCATCCCGATATTCTAAGTCAACGAGTTTATTCCCTGATGGTAACAAGTCAATACCTGAGTCACTGAAGACAGCTGTTAGGGTTAACTCCATTAGTACGACATCAATGATGAAACTAAAAGGAAATAAGGACAGTGGGCATCCGTGACAGACACCGCTGGTTGTCTGTTATGTACTCGTCGAGTAGTTAATGGTCCAAACGCGGAAAGAGGGAAATCAGAAGACCACCAGGTTTACGATGATACTTGTATTTTCCAGACAAGGAAAATAGATGTCACACAAGAGTGTGAGTGAAATGGTACGTAGTGTACGTAACGTGGGAACAAGTATGAACAAAATGTATAAAGCAAGAGTATATATGAAAATGGCTAATACACATGAACCAATAAGATAGACAGTCTTAACATGATTGGTTGTAATGTCATATGATAACAAGGTCATACATTATTTGTTTAGTAAGTGGACAGACAAAAGCATATTGTCAGTTATAATGAAATATCGATCCATATACACATAGCAAAATATAACAGACTGTCAAAAACAAAACACACATCATGTGGATACATGTCATTGTCACCGCTTCATATGAAAACCCTCCGTTGACTCTTATCTGGCTAAATCACTTCAGATAGAGAGCCTTGATCAGTACGATATGTTTTTACTCGTCATTCCCTTCACAGTCAACATTACCATAGTACGCAATCGAATGCCGACTTCAGGTCAAGAAATATAACGTTTGTTGAACGCTGGTAAGTATGCATATGTTCCACAATGCGTTGAAGGATGAAGATATGATGAATACAGCCTCTTCCTGGTCTAAAGCCCACCCGGTTCTCTCGTACTTGTTACTCCCGAGTACTACTTAGTCTAACCATGATTATTGGGCCTGTGAAGGTTAGCTGGATAAAAAATATAAGCTTCTCCTCCAAAGTAACAATTTTATTCTGTGTACTGTAATTCTTTCTGCAGCAGCTTACAAATTTCTTCAAATATCCGTTTTCAGATAATTGCTTCCCAAGGAGTTCCATGTCTGCATGTCTGCGCTCTGTCAAAAAGCAACCTGATTTATCCTTGTTCTTATTTCACTGAGTGGAAGCTAGCACAGTTTAAGTGATGTCTGGTGGAGGTAATCCTCCTGCAGTAAACTCTTCTCTCATGTGTTCCATGATGTCATTTTCTCATCAATATATCCAGGAAGTTAAAATGGTCTTCGCCTTCATATTCTATAACGAAACTAGTTTTCCAATGCATATTGTTGAAGCTTTGGTCGACTCCTTTTTTCTAAACTTTCCATGACCACTCCATCAATCGGTCTGTTTTTCTATTCATTTACGTTCCCGATGGAGCATTGGGCTTCGTGTTAGAACTTTGGATTTTCGGTAGCATTAGTTTCATTTCATGGTTTGAGATTGCTAGCTTCACGCACAACCTCTCCTATTCACCGGAGTTACAACCGGCTCAGCTTTGCTGACCAATGCCATCTAGAAAAAAACCAGGGTCTAAGGCTTCTTGCCGATTGCCTCCAACCGTCTAACATCAACAAAACTGGATGTTTCTATGTCGTTAATCGCATGTAATGTATTGGAGGCTGTCTATATCTGAAGATTTTAAACCAACAACAGAGAACACCAATCCGCTGTTAGCAGGATTACTCCAAAGGAGGTCACCTGTCTCAATTATTTATGCGGCATCTTTTCAAATGAAGGCGATGAGAATGAGGTTATTACAGACAAGATTAAAAAAGCAATACAGACCTTCACAGGTACGAAATCAGTTTAGTAATTAGCTGCACTCACCAATAAAGAATAAGATTTTAAATTTCAGCACCAATGCCAAATTAACTCAGTGCTCTGAATTAACGCAGAGACTTGACGAGTTACCCAAAAGAATTTCTAACAGACTAGTGTAGACTTTGTCAATATATATATATATGTCAAAACCAAGTTCACTTTTCACAGTCTGAAAAAAGGTTTGTCATTGGGTATATGACATTTTATTTCCCAATGAATGAAAAACAAAACGATACTGTTGTGTGTTTACTGACGTTTCGCTATTTAATCCCAATGTTAACAGCTTTTTAATAATAATAATAATAATAATAATTGCTTTATTCCAAAAACAGTACTCATGATACAGCAAGGAATTTTCAGCATTCAGTACAATATTGCATCTAATTTACTCAAAAACGACAAAAAAAAATTAAAAATACACATTACATAATAGTAATAAAACGATTGTTGTAGCAGCTACGTAGCAAAATACTGTGTGCCATACGGAGAAAAATATGTATAAAGTACAAAATTGTAGTAATAATAGTAATACCAACTAATATAAAATAGCAGAGTAACGATTTAAACGATAGAAAGTGTAACACCATAAAATACAGAAAGATGAGCGATAAAAGGGTCGATTCACTGTGCTAATTACATAGTAACTTGTAAGTTTCACGTCTAACAGAGTCTTCGTCACATAAAGTACGCGCTAAATAGGGTATTGTAGAATTTCTATACTTAGTAGTACGAGCATATATCTTTTTATATTGACTTCTCGTCCTACCTGATGAGATACAAGGGGACAGGTGTGAATAAAGGGGGTGCAGAGGGTCTGACATTATAGCCTTTGCCCATTTCGTACAGGAATTTATATGCCTCTCGACTATAGTATTAGCGAGCTCATGCAGTGGCAGACCACAAGCTCTACTCACAGCATTTAATACTCTTCGTAATATGATATAATCTTTTTTGAGCAGCCCAGGAAAGATTAATGGAGAGCAGTAGAGTACAATAGGTAAAATACAGGAGTTTAAAAATTGCAAAACTAAAGGTTGGTTGATACCTGATTGTCTTAACTTTTTAATGTAGAAGGTAAGACGAAACATTTTCTTAGAGATAGATAAGATATGGGATGACCATGAAAGGTCAGAGGAAAAAACTAGTCCAAGGTATTTAATACTTGATTTGGTTTCAATTTCCGTGCCATCTATGCTACAGGGATCATGAGAGTTAACTAGTTCAAGTAAGTCACGTCGATGCTTGAAAGTAAAGTCAAGCACCTGACATTTGGAAGGATTTAATATAAGACCATTTGACTTGGACCAGTTGTTGATGTCCAACAGAAAGCTATTAAGTTTGGAGCTGTCAGACTCGGAAGTGATAGGCAGTGATACAGTCAGATCATCTGCATATTTGACAAAGTTAGTTTCGTTTGAATGGGGCAGGTCATGTAGGAAGAAAGAAAAAAGAAAAGGAGAGAGGACAGCACCTTGTGGAACACCGGATTTTGTAAGCGAGGTAGAAGAAGATTTGCCGTTATATACAGTATACTGCATTCTATCAGAAAAATAGGAATGCAACCAACTCTTAGCCCAGGATCCTGTTTGTGTCAATGATAGCTTATTTAATAAAAGGCCCCTAGGTACAGAGTCAAAAGCAGATGTGTAGTCTAAGAAAGCACTACGAACATATTTAGCACCTTTGTCTAAACAAGAGACAACATTGTGATACAAGACAACCGCAGCATCCAAGGTACTTCTACCATGTTTGTATGCAAATTGTTTAGGATCATTAAAAGGTTTCAAAGCGGGTTCAAGACGAAGTAAAAGTAATTTTTCCATCAATTTTAAAAAGGGGGAAGTAATTGCAATAGGCCGAAATTTAATATCAGAACCAGAAGATGGTTTTGGTATAGGGATAATTTTAATGTTTTTCCATGCAAAAGGTAGAACGTTACCGGAAAAAGAGGCATTAAAAATGTTAGTAAGAGGATAACACAAAATATCAGCACAATTCCTGAGGACAATGGCAGGTATGCCGTCAGGACCAAGGCTTTGAGAAGGCTTAAGAGACCGGAGACATTTAAGCACATCAAGGGTATTAAAACCACTAAAGTTATTGTCAATATGATTTGTATCATTTGGAAGGGTATCAACAGAAGAGCGTATGAAAGATTTATTAAGAGTGTCAACATTAAGAGATGGAACAGAAATACATCGCTTACCGTTAGTAATTTCTTTGAAAAGTTTCCATAAATTAGAAGGGGTTTTACATGACAAAAATCTTTGATTATATAAAACACTTAGTCTTTTTATTTCCAGTTTTATCAGCATGTTTAACTTTTTTACACCAGGCTTATCATTAGTTTTGAACAACAGTTCTTTATTTCTACGTAGCTTTTTGAGATATGGCGAAGATAAGCGATCAAATCGGATGAATAATGTTTCTTTAGGACAACATATTTCGAAACAGAATTTAAGATAATCAGTAGTGTTTGTGATTGTTTCATCTAATGTTTGTTCTGTAAATAAGTCCCAGTTAGTGTCTTTCAACATGCATCTGAGCTTGTCTAGGTTGTCTTTTGAGTAGCATCTCCGTTGAACTTTCAAAGTAGTAGTAATATTAAACCAGAATTTACAAAGTCCACTCAGCTTAATATATAACAAAGAGTTAGGAGGTGAGGAAATAGACTACTTAGGTCAAGTTGAAAGGATATATTGACAGTGAAAGTAACAATGAACATCATTAAACCAAATAACAAAGGTACGTCTGTTATGACATCAAAACAAAGTTGACTAACTTGATCATCGTTCGTCAGTCTGGGGTCATTTGTATTATTAGCGGGTGTGTGTGTGTCTTGTAACCAGGTCAAATTCTCTTTTAGTACATCATTCCTATTCAGACAATTTGGATTCCACTTGATGACATGAAGTGTTTCTGATATTAGACGTTCTTTGTTATTTCTGAAATAATCCAGAAAAATTTCAGAAATTGCAAAGAACGTCTAATATCAGAAACACTTCATGTCATCAAGTGGAATCCAAATTGTCTGAATAGGAATGATGTACTAAAAGAGAATTTGACCTGGTTACAAGACACACACACACCCGCTAATAATACAAATGACCCCAGACTGACGAACGATGATCAAGTTAGTCAACTTTGTTTTGATGTCATAACAGACGTACCTTTGTTATTTGGTTTAATGATGTTCATTGTTACTTTCACTGTCAATATATCCTTTCAACTTGACCTAAGTAGTCTATTTCCTCACCTCCTAACTCTTTGTTATATATTAAGCTGAGTGGACTTTGTAAATTCTGGTTTAATATTACTACTACTTTGAAAAAGCTGTTAACATTGGGATTAAATAGCGAAACGTCAGTAAACACACAACAGTATCGTTTTGTTTTTCAACCATTGGGGAATAGAAGAAAGTCATTATAATTATAATCTAGCAATTGTCTGAATAAATCCTCGAAATAGAATGTTCACATTTATTATGCTACAAATCTTATTAACCTTTTTTGACGAATAATTCAATAGAATAGTTACTGGACATAGAAAATTGTTTTTTGATAACCCGCTCTTCATCATCAGGTTCTACACTTATATATGCATGTATAATAGTGAATGAATGAATTAGTGTTAGTAACAAATGTCAATGTTTGGTGGATGGTGGCTAGCAGTGGAATCCAGGATGCGCATTTCGTCCTATTTGGGACTCGTCAGCTGGATGTACCCGCATTTCTCAGTGAGTGATGATGTTCCCACCGAGGCTCGAACCCAGTACCCATAGTTTTAAACGCCAAAGCGTTATCCACTAGACCACTTGGGCCACGAGAGCCACCTCTTGTGCGACGGGTCATATTAATTATTGAATTGAATTTTTGATTTTCCCGTCGATTGATTGGACCGAAGTGCTCGGTCTCAGGTTGACATGTCGGCTTCTTGTTATTATTATAATCATCGCTATTAACTTCGTTCAAAACATTTACCACATTATTATTACTATTATTATTATGATTATTATTATTATTATTACGATTATTATTTGATCCACTAAATCACCGTCATTGGTTAAAATTTTATATATATAAGTCTATGTAAATTAGAGTAAAGCCTGAAGAAGATCTAATTGAAAACAATATTGTTCGCTTATATGTCTTGTTCCAAATCAAATGGAACGATAATCAGAGTTTAAATAAATATCATAAAAGTACGAAGGAGAGGGATGATAAGAAAGGGTGGGAGGGTTTTGAATAGAATTCACCTAGGCCAAGGGAGAGACAAAGGTAGAACAAATTTCTTTTGTTGTATGCAAAGACTAGGATTGTTCTCTCGAATTCCCATAGCTTCGGCTAAGTGTAAAAGACGGGTTCTGATTCCGTTCGAAAGACTTGATGGAATGCGGTAAATAACTTTGAAAGCACTATTTTTGTCCATTTGGTGACCACTATCAATCAAATGAGCCAAAATAGAACTTCGTATGGGCTTTATTTGACCTTTTCCGAACCATGAAGGAAGATGCTCATTAATACGTTTGTTAAGCTGTCTAGTTTTTCGGCCTATATAGCTTTCTCCACAGGAGCAACTAAATTTATAGATACACATGGAAGTGGCACAACTAGGTAACTTATCTTTCACTTGAGCAATCAAAATTGGCCGGCTGGAAAATGACAAACAGAGGGTGGTGGCAGTATAAGTCCGTTTTATCGCTCTCGATAATCTCTGATGTAAGACTTCACTAGCCACGTCCCCATTAAATTGCAGTTTCATGAACAGTTTTTTTTCAGTTTTTTATTTCAGTAATCCTTATAAACTCTAATTCAAAGTAAACCTATAATTTTAAAAATACGCACTAGATAATATTAATAATACTATTTCTTTGTATTCATTCAAATCGTATGAATTGTTATTCTCTGTATCTCATATAAGGATGTTTTGTTTTCTGTGAAACAAGTGTAATAAGGCTGGCGAAACAAACGAGTTAAGCGGACCTAACCCCTCATATGCGCTCAACACGTTCACCTAGTAATTATACCTGATAAAAATCGATCATCTTTCTATTTTACGGACATGTTTTTGTTTTCATCGTCATAACGTCTTACGATAAATATGTTTTTTTTGTTTAAAAAATACAACAAGATAATAAATGGTTATGGAAATATATAAACGAATACGAACGGATGTGTGTGTGTGTGTAATTATAAAGGAAGGACTTTCAGGATATATCTGACAGTGATAACTGCATAGCCACACCACCACGAGAGTTAACTGAAGAAAGTGTTGAGTGAAAGCCACAGAAGGCTTATTATTATTATTATTAGTAGTAGTAGTAGTAGTAATAATAATAATAATATTATTATTATTAACAAGCGTGATCTTAGTTAGTTTCAATCCAGACAAAAATTGGAATTTTTAGTACAGAGACAGCAGAAAAAAATGAGAGAAAAGAAAAAGCGAAAGGTTTTTTCAGTGAGACGACTGCACTTTCAAATATATGTGATAAAAACGATGAAAAATGGGTTCGCCATTATTCACTACTCTGTGTAGGTTATACATGGCTTTATTTTCTCAACAGTCTATACAAATTTAAACATTAATTATTATTTTTAGTTGACATTTCAGATGAATTCTATGTAAGGGTATCGTTTTCAAATGTAGCAGGAAATATAATAGTAATAATGATAATAATAATTTTGATTATGGAATTCTCGGGGACTAAAAATAACTTCATTTGTTAGTTTTCGTCATGAACGAAAGTTAGTTGGATATTCATTATAATAGAGGTTTTTTTTTTGTATTTCCCAATGAATGAAAAAACAAAATGATATGGGGAATATTAGAGCCATACATAACATGTCAGACAAGATACTAACCGAAAATGAAATCTCATTACTACAGAAAGGTTTGAATTTCAATATAACTAGAAAGCCATTATCGGTCCAGGAAATAGCACCTATGATTGAACCTGCTCTACAACAACTCACCAATGAAGAATCACAATCTGCTCGTCAAAAGATATCACACATATTAATGACACAACGAAACATAACATCTAATCTCACCAAACAAGAATATGAAGCCTTAAGAAATTTGAAGAAAGACAAAAGCATCGTCATAACGAAAGCCGACAAGGGGAACGTCACTGTGATAATGAACAGAACGGATTATGAAAAGAAAGCGATTGAACACCTATCTGAAGGACCATACTTACTCATTGAAGAGAAGAAGAAATCCGCCGAATTCAACAAAATGAAACTAAATACAAACAGACTACTTCAAGAAATGAAACCCAAAATTGGAAATTCGCTCTGGTTTACACTAAAACCAAAATCTTATATACCTTCAAGATTCTACGGTCAACCAAAGATACATAAACCCACAGTCCCACTAAGACCAGTGATAGATTTCACCAACTCACCAACATACAACCTTTCTAAATACTTACTCTCGATACTACAACCACTACAAAAGGACACTCAAAATATTGTAAAAAATTCATATGATTTCAAATCCCAAATAGAACACCGAGAAATTGATAAAGAAGACATTATGGTAAGCTATGATATTAACTCACTATATACTAGCATCCCTATTACCGAAAGTCTTGACATCATTTCCAGTCTACTAGAATCAGATACAACGCTATCACAAAGATGTCCACTGGACACCAGTGAAATAATTAAGAGCCTAAAATTCTGTCTGGAAAGTAATTATTTTACATTCAAAGGGAGTTTATATAGACAGACAAATGGTGTTGCTATGGGTTCACCAGTCTCCCCAATAGTCGCCGATCTTTACATGAATAAATTCGAAAATAATATCTTTTCAAGCATACTCACTCCTAAAATATGGTTAAGATATGTGGATGATACTTTTGTAGTACTAAAACGGGATCTACACAATTCATTCCTGGAGAAAATAAACTGTGTATCTCCCAAAATCCAGTTCACTTCGGAAGCAGAATCAGACATCGGTGAACTTCCATTTCTAGACTGCCTAGTTAAGAGAAAGGAAAACGGACATTTTAGTATATCCATATTCAGGAAGAAAACCCACTCCAACAAATATTTAGACTTCAAATCATCACACCCCATCAGCGCAAAGATTTCAGTTGTTTCAAGTCTTCTTAGACGAGCACACTCCCTGATAACAGATGAGCAAGAAAAAGAAGAAGAAATTTCAAACATCACTAAAACTCTCAAGCAAAACAACTACCCAACGAACTTCATCAACAAAATCAACACAAACATTAAGTATGGCCGAAAATGCATTCCGAAAACATGGACTTCAACAGTCGTCATTCCATATAGAGCAGAGACATCAGACGATATCAGAAGAGTACTTAATCAACTCGACATTAGAGTTTTCTTCAAAACATCGGACACACTTCAAAACAACCTTGTCCATATAAAAGACCAAATCCCGAAAGATTCTCTATCTAATTGTGTCTACAAAATAAAATGCTCGGAATGTGATGCGATCTACATCGGACAAACATCTCGAGAAATCAAAATCAGAAGAAATGAACACCGTAGAGCTTCTCTTCGACCACCAAGAAATCCAGTTGAACTGGAAAAACTTCAAAAATCATCAGCCATAGGTCTACATGCTATAGAATCAGGCCACAAAATTGATTTTGATAATATTGAAATAATCCAGAAAAACTTCAGAAACCACAAAGAACGTCTAATATCAGAAGCACTTCATATCAAGTGGAATCCAAATTGCCTGAATAGGAATGATGGACTGAAACAGAATCTAACCTGGCTACAACACCCTCCCCCATGAAGTAGCAAAATCAACGCAAATGTGGTGAGCAAGTTCACTATGTAAACGCACACTACTTTCATAATTCTACACACTGACAAAATCCAACAATCTACACTTGGTTTTACTATCTTTACCAGTTCGCTAACTTGACAACAAAAAACGACCCAGACTGATGAATGATGATCAAGTATTTCACATTCTACACTTAGTTTGGTTACCTTTACCTATTCTCGAACTTGACAACCAAAAATGACCCCAGAGTAACGAACGATGATCAAGTTAGTAAACTTTATTTTGATATAATAACAGATATATTATTACCTTTGATATTTGGTTTGAACGATCTTCATTGTTATTTTGACTTTCAATATGTCCTTTTAAGTTGAACTAAGTCTATATTTTTCTCACCCCCTAATTCTTTGTTATATATATGCTGAGATTTTGTAAATTCCGGTTTAATAATACTTTGAGAAAGCTATTAGCATTAAATAGCGAAACGTCAGTAAAAACAATTTCGTTTTGTTTTTTCATTCATTGGGAAATACAAAAAACCTCTATTATACTGAGTATCATATACCCAATGCCCAAATTTTTTCAAACCGTTAAAAGTGAACTTGGTTTGGATATATATAATTAGTTGGATATTACTGAAAACTGGGGAAAGCTGTTTCGTCCTAGTTTCAGAGCCTTGATCAGTGTGCATCTACGACTACACCAGGGATCGAACCCAAGAGTCTACAAATCGTTGGATTCCTGTTAAACCGGCTGAATGATCAATTGCCTCAATCTGTCACGTGCAAGTAGGGTCAAGGGTGCAAACTGCTGAAAAGTCGAAAACTAGGACAAAACACGTGTCCAGTGCTGGTGTTGCTTTGTGACGAAATCCAACAGTCAAAAATAAGCAGAGACTAGATTTTGATTCATAAAGAAAGTAGGACTAGAAAGATTTCGCTTATATCTTTTTCTAGTGGGTGATTATATGGCATTTATACCTTTTTTTCAAGTTATACCATGTGCTTCATCTGGTGGGTACTGAGCCATTTCAGTAATTAGATCAAAATACACTAGAATGATTTCGTTAAAATTCAATAAAACACTTGAAAATAATTGCCCCCACCCCCTCCTCTTATGAATTTAGACAAAGCAATAAGAAGACATAATTTGGCTGAATCGTGTGTTGTGTATTTGTGCAAGACACTTCGAACAGTTTGATCACACTCCATGGACTTTTCATGGGAATGTATATACGAAATCAATAAAGAGTTAAGAGGTGAGAACATACGAAAATTGATGTCACATCGCACTATATTTATCAATTTGAATGTACGTGTAGACATACATAGGTACGGAGGACACATCAACCTCTTCAAGGAAGGGATGGCTTCAGGGCATATTCCTAAATGAATTCAAAAGGAAACAGAAATCCCAGAATCCATCAGTTCACGGTGAGAACAGGAGACCTATCTCCTTTATTGTGAAACAGATTACAGGAACAGGACATAAAATTGATATCACCACATGTAAGCACAATATCGCTTGAAATTAAGTCACGCGTAGATAAAGGCTATCCCGGTCCAGAACAAACAAGAAGCCGGTCACTGTTTCAACGGCACTATTAATAAACAAATCAATAATTATATATATACAACAAACCTTAACGGTTTCAAGAGTACAAAGCACAACGCTTAACAGAAAGCAAGGTACCGCTATCAGAGCAGAATAACGTTAAAGTCAAAATTGCAAACTAGCCGGAATCAGACACGACCGTTCAGGTAAGCAGTTAGTAGAAGAATGAACCCAAGTAAGGCAGATTAAGAGATAGACCGAGCATAGGCACAAAGATAGAATTTGATTTGCTACTTAACCAGGTAGGAAAATACAGATGAATATCAATAAATAAGATAAACTCGACAGAATAGTACAAAATAAGACATGGGTCAGCAAAAATAACAGTTCACAGAGTACTCTGATTGGGTCATGAGTTCAACTGTCTGACTAAACAGATCGAGGTAAAAACACATACACACAGTTCATTAAACAAGAGAGATAGACACGTTAGACATGGATAATTGGGTTGCAACAGAGCTAGGCTGATCCACGGCAGGCTGACTTGATTCAAGGATGGGAATTGAATTGATCTTACACCGACCCCTAAAATCCAACAAGGATTTTATGAATCATGTTATACAGAATAACCCTCGTGCCCAGCTCTCTTACAAATGACTTACCTCTAGTAGGCACACCTTACGTATATCGCGCTTCACCTCGCCGTTTCTCGTTCTTATTGTAACGGTGCTGACAAGTCCGTCCGTGGATTGCTTGCATCCCGCAATAACTCCTAGTGGCCAACGTCTAGCCAACCATCTTTCCACCACATAAATCGTAATGCTCTTCGATCGTCTACTGGCACCTTCACTTGCATAAACATATCAGCTATGTCCACGACTACAGCAATAGGCTTTTCTCGAAAGCGCAACAGAACACCAACAAGCTCGGCAATCGTATCAGGTCCTTGATACAGCTTATCGTCCGAAGAATAACCTCTAAAGGTTGCGGCGCAATCTAGAACTATTCTCAGTTTATCTGGCTTTTTCGAATTCATTACCGGATGATGTGGAAGATACCACCTCGGGTGATAGTTGGCTGCTAGCTGCTCTGGGGGTACCGGAAAGTCATAACCATTTTTTAACATCGTATTTATCCCATCCACATATCGTGCTAAAAGGTTCTTGTCACGCGATAACCTCCGTTTCAGACTGAGTAACCGATTTATGGTGACTACATAATTATTGTCCGTTACCTTTGCTGGATCTTGCCATGGCAAGGAAATGACGTAATTCCCCTTTTCTAAGACGGTGCTTTGAGTAACCAACTCGACTGCCTTACGATCTTCGATAGAAAATGAGTGTTCTTACACCACACTTCTTTTAAACCTATCCATAAATTGTGTTTGGCAGAGGGCGTATCCTAAAGTTTGTGGAAACCCTAGCTGGCAATCGGGAAGTTTAAACGACATTTATGCGATCAAGGCGGCAATTTGTCATCCCACTAAACCTTCCTTGGTGTAAACTTTGTTTTGATACTAGCCAGGGTAGATGTACTATTACCTCTGTTATTTGGCTTTATGATCTTCATTGAAATTTTGACCTTCACTATATCGTTTTAACTTGACCTAACTCTATTTTTTCACATCTTAAGTCTTTATTATTTTCATATGTATATTCCTATGACAAGTGCGTGGAGTGTGATCAGATCTTTAGAAATGTGTTGCACAAATACGCGACACGATTCAGACAAATTACCTCTTTTTAATGCTTTTTCTAAATAATATACTTTTGAATAAGGTGTTTAGAAGACAGATTTAGCGAGTTGATGGCATCATGTCGTATTTTCTTCACAACCGCTTTACAACTAACATGGTTAACAGTAATAAAACAAAAAATAAAATGAAGATCATGGCAATTACTCAGTTACATAAAAAAGTACTTACTAATGACCAGTCATATTTAAATAGGTCAAGTAGTCCAAGGTAGGCGAAGATTGAAGTCTATTATTTTTCGTACAGATAGTCTAGGATGTATGTGATTAATCCCCAAAGTGCTTCCACCAACTTCAATAACCGTGAGTTAGAGTTATGTGAAATAATTGTGAAGCAGTCATTAATATTGATTTTGTGACCTGACGTTAATAAGTGTTTTGCAATGGATGATGATGGATTTCTATTCAGATTAATAATTGCATTGGGATTTTCTATGTGCCTTAATAACCATTTGGAACATGTTCTTTTCGACGACCACATTGGAACATCCTATTGGTTTACCTATATAAGTGTCACTGCAACAACTGCCAGTGAACTTGTAGATACATCTTGAAGTAGAGTCCACAGAATTTTGTCCTTTAATCGTAGGTAAAAGGATCGAAAATGTTCAAGATGTAAGGGCAACCAACACATGCAGTGTAAAATTTACACTTGATGGCTGACCGAAGTCTTTGAGCTGTCAACTGCATAATTTGATCACCTTTGAATGGTAGGTTAATAAAAATAGCTTTCTTTAGTACAGAAACTGTCTCTTCAAGGTGTGGTCTATCCTTCCTGTGAGAACTGATAAAGTAAGTTTTCTGGATAACCATTAGCTAATAAAATTGACTGTGTATGTCGAAGATCACTTATCATTGTGTCGCTCGTGTATATTTTGCGGGCCCTTGAAAATAAACATTTCATTAGGGAATTCGAATCGTACAACAAACTTGGTTTCTTGGATATTTCAATGACTAGGAGAAAAGATAGAATATTTAAGCGATCTATATTTCCTAAGCAGACATGGAGTGGATATTATCTTTATTTTGTCATCATTATCATCAGTTTTGTTCCTATACGGTATAAACGTTCCATACTGAAATGTTTGTTTTCAAGAGCCCGCAAAATATGCACCGGTGACACATTGATGGACGCATAAATCAGGTTTCAAGCGCTTGATGGAAATGGCTTCAGTAAACTTAAGGAGAATTGAGCTCTTTTGCCTATTGATAATTTTGAACGACTTTTCGACGTCCACCTCATGACCGACCCGTGTCGAGGAGATGCCTGGCGATGGCTTCATTCGATTCACCCCATTTTTTTAGTTATAAAAACAGTTATTTTAAGATTGTTTCCGTGATTTTTTTGCTTACATTTATAATTCGTCTAAAATAACTATTTTACAACTATGTCTTATTCCTGTGCAATTTTTGTGTTGCTAAGGCTCTTGTAATCTATATTCACACCTCCTAACTTCCATTTAAATTTAAAATTATTATTTCAATTAGTTTCCATGCTCATTTTTGCACACTTGTTATCCGTTCTAATCCTGTGTAATTTTGTTTCCAGGCCTCTCGTAAACCATATCTAGTTGAAAATAATTGTTACCTATGAATCGCCGTCGTAATTATGTGGAATCAAACAAGAATTGTATCCATGTAAAATTAGGTATTTAAGTGGAATTGTACAGCTACTTTTGAAAATGAAATCACTGAAAAGATCGCCATCTTTGCTGAACTTCATGTTCTCTTCTTTCAAATACAAGATGAACTAGTGCAGATAGCAATGACCAGAAGGAGAAGCTGAGTGCAACCTACAAAACAGTGAGCAAGAGAGAGTGAATGAGAGTGCTATGAAAGACAAAAAATATTTTTACGACACACTGGCGACTGAAGCAAAACAGGCTGCAAGTAAGGCAGACCTCACAACACTAAGCAGGTCACTCAATATCCAGGAAGAGATCAACGCAGATTAAGCAAATGACAAATAGTGAAGAAAACGTAGTTCACAAAGAGGTAGAAATAGGGAATTATGAGCTGATCACTTCAGAGAACTCTCTAATAGAACACCATCTACAACTCTTGCAGAAGTAGCACCAACAGATATAGAACTGCCAGTAAACACCAACCTCCAGACAAAATCCGAAGTCGTTAAGGCTATTAAGCTAATAAAACTTGGTAAAACAGTTGGAATTTCACCAAAGGTACTGAAAAAATGGCTCATGGGTCTCGACATACATGCGCTGCTACACATGATGTGGAAGGAAGAAGAAATACCTACGGAATGGAAGAAGGACTAGCATGTAGGAACTTCCAAGCAAATGTGATTTAAGCCTATTGAATAACTGTCACAATATTATACTTTTGTTCATCTCAAGCAAAATATTAAGCTTCATCATCCTGGAGAGGTTAAAGTTCACTTGAAACTGGCTGGATTCAACAACGTCTAATCAGTCATTACTTCTATGCGGTCGAAAAACTCGGCGGGAAATCACAAACTTTCGTGAACAGCTTCGCTTGCTAGTGAATTTTTTTTATTGCAGTTTGATACCTGCCAGGAAAGATGAGAAACGATGAATTGTGGTCGGCAGCTGCTGCTTTCCTCGTTTGCTAATTTGTAACAAACCTTTTTTGTTCGTTTAAAACTCTTATTTCTGTCAAAGATCTTAGACGCTGGGCAAAATCACACATTCAAATGACGTGATTACTGATTACCAAAATGAGTACGGAAGTTAGCTTGTTCAAAAATGTTGTCAGGGACTTGAACATTGTGTGCAGAGTAAAATTCATAGCAAAACGTGTCTAAACTTTCGCCAGATCATGTCTAAGTAATTTAGTGAAAAGACAATCATAAAGTGCTTTCCTGAAGACCCTGGAAAACATGTCATTAGTCTGCTAGGTCTGAAGCTAAATCGAAATGAGACTGAACATCCTCACTCGGATTCAAATTACACACCGCAGGAAAACTTGTGGATACTGTAGATATAGAGGTCTAATTTGGGAATCTATCCAACCAGTTAACCGACTTACATCCCATCAACAAAGATAAAGAACGCTGGTTCAAAAGAACATCAAACAGGAATGAAACACCTGATAAGCGCAATGAGGACGTCGTCACATCACAACCGGATTAACGGTCAGGTGTCTTACTGGCGGAAAATAGTGACCATATCAAGAAAACAGATCCAACTGTTAGAGACGCATCACAATTCAAAGCTACAAGAAACATTTGACAGACTCTACAGAAAAGTGGATCACAAAAACCTCTAGACAGATTTAGAAGAAGAAAATGCTGAACGCATAAACAGATTTATTTTCTGATCAGATCCACTCAATAAATCACGAATTCATCCATCCACAAAGATGGTCATCGGTTAGCTTATCTAAAACTTTAGCACCTTTTCTACAACGGTTGGCTCAACCAACCCATAAATGACTCATACAAATTAAAAGAAAAAGTGAGTCATTTAATTAGAATTTAATTTGAGGATGCTGACTAGCAGTGGAATCCAGGATATGCATTTCGTCCTATTTGTGACTTGTCATCTCGACGTATCTGCATTTCCCAATGAGTGATGATGTTCCCAAGAAATGTGCATCCTGGATTCCACTCTTAGTCACCATCCCCAAATTAAATTCTAATTAAATAAATGCCCAGACATCGTTGAACCATCTGCACAAGAAGCCGACATGTCAACCTGAGACCGAGCACTTCGGTTCAATCAATCGACGGGGAAATATCAAATTCACTTAAAAAGTGAGTCAACACTTAATGTGCGTAGTAAATTTGTCTTCTTTTTTGTGATGTGACCTGCCTGCTTAAACACGATCCTAAATATTCGATCACAGGACTGAATAAAACCTGATTGCGGCTTCTTTCCAATGCCAACCAAACACTCTTCGTCTAATATCGATTGATGAGGAGCAAAAAACACCGGTGAATAAATGCGTTTATTCCATGCCTTTCAATTGAACAGAACATAAATCATAAGGCCTTGTTGATAAATAAATAACACAATGAGGTAAGCGATTCAATAAGAGCTGAGAGACAGTGATACATAGAGAGTGGAATATATATGGTTATAAAGAGTATAAAACAGATGAGTAAGAAAACTGATGATAATTAAAATTTTATAACTTTTGCATGAATTAGAGTATAAAATCAAAGTTTAAAATATATTATATCTGAATGACGGCAGTGAATTATAATGAGATGAGAATTACAATAATCAGAACCCAGATCATTCCGCCATTGTTAGGTATTATTGCACAGCTAGAATAGTAGAAGGCATTTCTCCCCATCATTTCACTTCACGAACAGCATCAAAATAATCAATAAGTGAACCAATCCAAACATCAGAATATTGACTTTGATGAATTGAACAATGTGATAATTTGGGGACATTTTCTTCACTTGTCTCCGCCCCACTGATTGGAATTTGTTTCCTCAACCATGCGACACAAACACGAGCAGACTCCAACGGTTCAACTATTCTACCGTTGACTTTCATCTGAGAAAAAGCTTGTCGTGTCTTCTCATCTCCATGCCCTTCTAAAATCTGTTTAAACATTGCGGTATCCAGTGGGCCAGGAGAATAGTTGAACACAGCGATCGATGGACGATCAACGCATAAACACTTCAAATACATTTGTCTCGCAGCTTTGCCTACACAATAATCAGACATACACGGAAATGGTTGGACAGCTGCTAGACTCGAAATATTGACAATTGTAACAGGATGGTGTAGTGACTGACTTGATGGTGCGAAATGCTCTAAAAATAAACTTGTCAATATCATTGGAGCAGTGAGATTCATGCGGTAATATGTATCCAAGGCTTGAATATTAAAGCGTTCGTCAGTTCGTGATTGTACATTTCCAAGTGTTGCAGCATTGTGTACAAGCATGATCCATTGGCTTACATTAGTGTCTTGATGAGAAAGTTCTAGTGATAAGCGAAACAACGGAGCCAGTTCTTCTCTTAAGACTTTTTCATCTGCATTCGACATGTCCAGAGATGAAGTGGAGACGAGAATATTCAACTTCATAGTAGAATGACTTGACTTTGAAGCATTCATCTGTAAATTTAGATTTGAAAACAAAAAGTTAATATAAGGGAAGGTGAGACACTGTGTAGTCTCTATTACTATAGTTTATTCATCTTCCAGTCAGTCAAGTGTTTATTGTACCTGTCTGAACCCCTGTAGCATATACGTTCTCATGTTTTACATATATCTCAGTGTTTCATCCACAAACTTTATTCTTTCTAGGTGACCTACAAGTTAATACTCATTTGGAGATATACTGATGTAGATGTACTGATGGACTTAATCCCAACCCACTTCAGAGGCTCACGGATTGACTTGCTACCAGGGAATAATATCGTTGACTTAGAATATGCAGACGATATAGTCCTTCTGGGCGAGGACGCTGACAAAATGCAGAGTCTTCTAAACACCTTGATCTGCAATCTACGAATGTTTGGCATGCGATTCGCTCCCGCAAAATGCAACATGTTGTTACAAGACTGGAATAAACTGACCCCTAGTCAGCTCCGTCCTCCTTTATGACTGTGAGACGTGGCCATTGAGAGTGAAAGACATGAAAAGATTAGCTGTCTTCGATGATAGGTGCCTGCACTCTATCTCCCGTGTGAAGTAGTATAGTAGGGTAAGCAATATTGAGGTTAGGTGTCTAGTGCTAGGTAACGAGGAGAAATCAATCGATGAGGTTGTGAAATTACATCGACTGAGATGGTTAGGACATGTGTTATGCATGCATGCCTAGTCATTGCCTTCCTCGACAATGGGCAACGCTAACTGATATGGGGTCAGGCTGGAGTAGATGCATCCACTCCTTGTGACCTATGATTTCCAATGAAACTATATTGTTCTTCAGTATTACTATTCCTTTATCTCAGACCTCTGCTTATTGTCTCTATTATGCATTACTTCTACTTTTTTCTCTTGCTTTGTGTGCTACAAGGAGTGGAGTGCGGCGAACTGAACTGCTGCACATATGTGCAAAGTTCTATGTCGAAAACTGACAGACAAACTCCTTTGGAGAACATATATCGTTCTTCTTCCACTCTTTGAAAAGATTCCGCTAACTGAGCTAAATAGAACCGACTACATCTGTGATGAGATTGCCAACAAACCAGAGAAACTAACGTCAAGCGTTTGGATCATCTCAATTTGAGTGATGAGTGGTCCAAAACTACTAATTCCAGTCAATCAATCAGTCAGTAGTGTATAGCTTTGAGCAAAGTAAAATGACTTCATGACGACATGAACTTAATCAGCTCGAATCAATACAGTCTGATATCACACAACTGGATCTAAATATATCACCAAAGGAATAATGCATGTTCCGACATTCACGAGGATTTGAGACTGCAACGTATGGAATATGTTGATGAAATCGCCGAATCTGATTACTCAAAAGAAATCGAAACGAAGACAACTGATGAAAGGTTAAAAAAGACGAAGTCCCAAATGTAGATTTCCTGATAATCCAAAAAAGTACATCCACAACATTTCTAGCGTGACTCTTGATAAACTACAACTTGAAGCGTTATCTCTAGGACCTAAGTTTTGTGATTTTCCTACGGAGATTAGTCAGATTGACACCGGTGTACAGTTTGAGAACTTCTATATCTACAAACAGGGGAATTGGTCACCTCCACTGATGAGGACGTCGAAAGATGCATATCAACCCTGATAAACTGTTGCTATCAGTATAGACAGAAGGATAAGAATAAGCCACATACTATACTCATAAAAGAGCGTCACGAGGCTGTTAGAAGACTAAGACAAAATGAAAACATAGTTAATACCAGACCGGATAAGGGACCAGAGGTAGTAATTATGGATATGCAGGACCACATTAGCAAGATGAACTCCATACTAGATATGACGGCAGCAAGTTTAAAGAGCCGAAAGTAATGAAATATCATGCGCAGAAAGTAGAGAGAGAAATAACAAACTTAATAAAGGATTTGAAAGGTAAAGGGTAATATTTTTTAAAAAAAAAAACATTAACGGCATATTTTTTGTACAATCCTAACTATTAAATAATATTTTCTAATTTAGGTTACTAAGATTAATCGCGTTAGGATTTTCGATATGATTTACTAGCCATTTTGGGTAATATACCATCGACAGATTTCGAAAACATGAAACCCACAGAGAGCACAATCTCACGCATGTATGTTCTACTGAAAGAGCATAAATCAGGAATGACCCTACCTCCATACTAAACATGTCTCATTCACCCTATCACGAGACGACAAAGTGGCTGGTACAGCTAATTCAACCCTTGCATGACGAGTTAGTGAAGTATAGTGACAAGGGAAACTTTCAATTTATTGACAAGATTAAGAACTTGAACTCAACTGGAAAGTACATGTTTCATCTCTATTCACTAATGTGCCTCTAGTATAAACCATCAAAAATATGTCTGCGAACATATTATAGGAAGGAAATTGTGCACTGATATTCCTATCAGTAATCTGAAACAACTACTAGTTAAATGTACGGCAAATGTTCAGTTCTTGTTTAATAATGAAATGTACAGACAGAATATCTTGGATGACGAAGCTAAGGTAAAGTGTGTACTCAGCTTTGGCATCTAGATTTCTAAATATGGTTCTTTTGACAGAACTATCCTATCTTCTCATTAGTAGGACGTCGAGGAAGTGTAGAGAGTCGTTGTTCCATATTAGTTTATTTATTAGATACATCACACATTGAGTGAAACAGTATTATTTACTGGATGACGTTTCAAACACAATTAATTAGTGTTCATAATCATGTTCTCAGTTATAATCACACGACTTCGAAACTTGAAATTTATAGTTTTCTTTGTCCTCTCCTATTTGTCGTCATAGAGGTAGTAGAATTTTCCAGATATCTGGGACAGTTGTTGAGTCATTCCTATTACATGTATTTCCTGTAAGTTAATTCGATAGACAAAGCTTCTGTTATCAGTCTCTCCCCGCACCCTGTGACGTTAGATTTTAGAACTGTCATTCTATCTCATCCATCCTATTGTATGATTGTGTGCAATTGCATGTGGTGTAGTGCTATAGCTGAACTATTTTCTAGATTTCTTATCTTATTCGGGTCAATTAATCTAGATTTCACTAGGTTTTTATGCTCAGCTAGTCTGACTGCCCCTGTTCTACTACTTTGACCTGTGTATTTGACCTGACAATCATTCCAGCAGGGTATTAGGTAAACTAAATTGTTTTGTTTTATAGGCTCCACAGGATTGACCCTTTAACCGACAAAGCTTTTTTCTAATTGAGTTTGTGGGTGGTTTGAATGGCAGCCACTTTTATTCCTGCCTTGTTAAGAATTCTGCGTAAGGTGGTTTCTGAGGTTCCTTCCTTGTATGGAATTAGTACTGATGATTTAGATTCTTTATTGTCGGTGTTGTCTCGCGCATATTTGACATCCATGTCGTCATTAATATTATTATTATCACTTCTATCATTATTTATTTCGTTTTTATATCTCACTTCATATTTCCTGACTATTTTATCAGGGTAATTATTAAGTTTCAAGATGTCACTTATATGTTTCATTTCCTGTCTTAGATTTTCCTTGGTACAACTTAGTTTTGTGCTCTGTCACTTAAACATTTCACCAATCCTATTTTTGCCGTCATAAGGTAGGATGATCGGAAGTTCATATATATGTGGGTGTTTCACTTCCCATCTTCTTCCCTTTTTACGTTGCAATCTAACATTGAAAGCTCTTCTTCTTAACTTTCCAATGCATAAGTGAACTGAATTGCCTCCACCTTCGAGTTGACGTGTTCGAAAAATCTATCTATATCCTGTGTTCTAAGTACAGTGAATGTGTCATCTACATACCTCCACCATACTTTTGAGTTGGAGGTAAATTTTCCAATCGCTAATTTTTCCTAACTATCCATGAATATATCTGCTGCAATCGGGGATATTTGTGATCCCATGGCAACTCCCTCAGTTTGTTTGTATTTCTTGCCTTGGCATTTAAATACTGTGGAAGCCAGGCATAGCTGAACTCCCAGCATTATGTCCTCAAGTGGCACTTTTGTCCTAAGTTCGAGTTCTTGGTCAGAAATGAGTTCGTTTCTGACTGCCTCTATAGCCATATTTATCGGTGTATGTGTATATAAACTGACAATGTCAAAACTGATCATTTTCTCTTCATTATGTAATTTCAAATTATCTAATCTGTGTTTTAGTTCACAAGAATTAGTTAGTCTAGATTCTAAGGGGCTTTTTAGGGGATTTAATATCATGGCCAAATATTTAGATAATTAATAGGTAGGGGAATTTCTAAAACCAACTATTGGCCTAATAGGGTATCCTGACTTATGAATTTTAGCAACACCATACATCCTACTGGGGTTATTAGTTTTGGGCATTAAATTAAGCCACTTAGACTAGCCTAGAAACGGCTTCATTCGGCGTAGGAGGTCCACTGTGGATTTCTTAGCTTCATTCATAACTGTGTCTATTGATTTATTAATTTCCTCATATGGTCCTGTTTGTATGTAGGTGTTTACCTTGTCCAAATAGTCTGATTTGTCTAATACTACTGTTGCATTTCCTTTGTCTGACTTTGTGATTACCATATCCTTGTTATTCTTAAGGTGTTTCAGGGCTTCTATATCTGGTTTTGTCAGGTTAGATGACAAATAGGAGAGAAGAGTGAAAACTTTAGAACCCAAGTTTCGATGTCGTGTGATTACAACTGATAAGATTTTGATCAATAAATTTTGTTCGAAACGTCATCTAGTATTTTTTTCAGTGTTCGATATATCTAATTAACAAACTAATATGGAATTACTTACTACCACATTGCTCAATTTTTACACATATAATTATATGACTTTTGGTCATTCCTATATACTTACGTCTACGAACTCCATTTCCAACGGACAGTATTAGAAGCAGATTAGAAAGTCTACAAAAATTATACCTGAAAGAAGAGATCCACTGAATCATTAAAAAAGTTGCCACATATCAAATGTGAAATCAAGCAATTAAAGTAAAACCTAAAAGTAAAAGTTACCAATGTAGATTATGACCTTATAAACAGTCTGCTAGCAATGCTAAATCAACATCTTTCAAAAAGTCAAAAAATAGTCAAATCAAAAAGTTCAACAAACTATAAATTGAAAGGTATCCTTGTCACTATGCTTTACTAACTCGTCATGCAAGGGTTGAATTAGCTGTACCAGCCACTTTGTCGTCTCGTGATAGGGTGAATGAGACATGTTTAGTATGGCACCTAGGGTCACTGCTGATTTATGCTCTTTCAGTAGAACATACATGCGTGAGACTGTGCTCTCTGTGGGTTTTATGTTTTCGAAATCTGTTGATGGTATATTATCCTTTGCCTTTCAAATTCTTTATTAAGTTTGTCACTTCTCTCTCTACTTTTTTCTTATGATATTTCATTACTTTAGGCTCTTTAGACTTGCTGCCGTCATATCTAGTATGGAGTTCATCTTGCTAATGTGGTCCTGCATATCCATAATTACTACCTCTGGTCCCTTATCCGGTCTGGTATTAACTATGTTTTCATTTTGTCTTAGTCTTCTAACAGCCTCGTGACGCTCTTTTATGAGTATAGTATGTGGCTTATTCTTATCCTTCTGTCTATACTGATAGCAACAGTTTATCAGGGTTGATATGCATCTTTCGACGTCCTCATCAGTGGAGGTGACCAATTCCCCTGTTTGTAGATATAGACGTTCTCAAACTGTACACCGGTGTCAATCTGACTAATCTCCGTAGGAAAATCACAAAACTTAGGTCCTAGAGATAACGCTTCAAGTTGTAGTTTATCAAGAGTCACGCTAGAAATGTTGTGGATGTACTTTTTTGGATTATCAGGAAATCTACATTTGGGACTTCGTCTTTTTTAACCTTTCATCAGTTGTCTTCGTTTCGATTTCTTTTGAGTAATCAGATTCGGCGATTTCATCAACATATTCCATACGTTGCAGTCTCAAATCCTCGTGAATGTCGGAACATGCATTATTCCTTTGGTGATATATTTAGATCCAGTTGTGTGATATCAGACTGTATTGATTCGAGCTGATTAAGTTCATGTCGTCATGAAGTTATTTTACTTTGCTCAAAGCTATACACTACTGACTGATTGATTTATTTATTAATTGAAATGAGTAGTTGCGAACCACTCATCACGCAGATCGAGTTGATATTTACACCGAGCGTTCGTTTTGCTTCTTTGATGTCAAGCAGGTTCGTAGATTACAATAAACAAACTGATATGCACGATTAGACATATGCGTCTACGAGTTGGTCAGTATTTACCAGCTTGGTTCACCCCGGTGGGGGGGGCAAATTGAGTCCATGAAAACCTCGATCCTGTCACACTTGGTGGATACTGCACATCACATCGACGTTAACATAGCTTTCAGGGTTATATACCGAATTTCGAAGTCGTTATCACGTACAGTTTGGTTACGTCTCCTACGCATAGCCGAAGCTGTTGCAGTAAGATCAACTCAACCGGAACTTTATATCCAAAACCAACAAGTCCAGATGATGTTGCTAACGTGGCCAAACTTGCATCAATGGTTATTCTTCTTCTCACCAAGAGTGCTCCTTCCCCTTGACCCTCTTGGTTTCTTTTCTTCCTTTGCTTACTATTACAACTATTATTATTAATCGAGATAATCTGTACCCTTTACGGAAACATTCTCTCAATACTATCGAATTTTCCATTTATACTATCTGAACTTATTATTAGTGATATTATCTCTTTTCTTAATATATGCCTCCACCTGTTTCATTTCACACATTCGTTATTTCATTATGAACCTCTCATTGCAGTCTCACCATCTCCTCCTATTTAGTGTATACCACTCTTTACTAGCCACTCACTCACCTGACACCTTTCATAACCTTGAACTGACTTGTAAGTTTTCCTAACCCATATTCTAAAAATGTGTTATGACTAATCACCACCATTGTCTCCCATTTTACAATATTTTGTAGTCGATCTCAGCCTAGAGCACGTTTGTCACATAAATATGACTATTTATTTTGACACCCCATAACAACTAATCCGTTATTCCACGTTAAAAAATTTATCCAACGCATAACTTGCTGTCATTAATGTGACGACAACAGATATTATATTTTATTAATTGTAAGAACCTGAAGAAGAGAAATCATTGAAAAGAATATTCTTCGTTCAGATCAACTTTTAAATAATCTTACATCTTCCTATGGTAGTTTTGTAAATTTCCATGTTCGAGATAGCGGATGACTGCATTCTCGACAAGTACCTCGTTGTTGAGTAGTATGTTTGATTGAGAAACTAGTGTCTAGGATGCCTAGTATGCAAAGGTCATCCGCAATCACTTGGGATTAAGGCATGCGATTGTTTAAATAGTCAGGCCTTGACGGAATCTACAATTAATATACATTAGTTAGAATTCATGGGCCATTGGGTCGGGTCCCAGTGGCTTAATGGTATACGAGCTCGCCTTGTAACCAGAAGGTCCTGGGTTCGAATCCCGGTGGGTGCGTACTGATGAAGAGTTCCAAACTATGATGAAACAGCTGTCCAGTACTCCCAGGTTTTCCACTGATTCTCTAATTAATGTCAGCTCATGATGAAATCCTGAAATCTACATTTATTTCTATTGCAATTTATATAAATCCAACACTAAGACATAAACACGCAGAAATAGTTGGTTAGCTACCTTAGACTCAGTTATCCGAAGTGCATTGACATCACGAGCCATCAATAGAATATTCAAAGAAGCAGCATGATCTTCACCAGATGACATTGATTTCACTAGTTCTATGCAGAAAGCTTGACCAAATCCACGACTTGCACCAGTTACTGCCACAAAACAATTGGCACCACACCATGGACTCTTGTTGCTTGATAATTCACCACATGTACAATTGTCTGTATATGACATCTAAGGGGACAAACGAAACAGGAAGCTAAGAGAACGCAAATATTTAAAAGTCAAACGGTCTTATTCACTTGACTGTAATTTTTTATAACGATGTCTAATTATGTGACGAAAGTTGACGTGATAGAAAGCCTGTCCGATGATATCTGCTTTCTTAGAATGGTTTGCATCAAGTTCATATGTTTCTTAAAACTGCATAAGGTCAAGTTGGGTATAATGCATATCATTCAACAATACTTGCCAGACTGACTGAAAAAATGAATTGCCTTAGTACTTGGTAAACTGAAAATTTATTCGAATACAAGTCTCTGTCATAAAGGTCTTTTTAAATTTGATCCGGAGTCCGAACACGAACCAGGATCTCACAAATGAGGAGTAGTAATAAGACATTTGACCAACAAATCAATATGGCAGCTTCAGAAGCAGTTAAAAATAAACTAACTGCAGATCCTGAACTCACTCAAAGGACAAAGTTGCCCATTGAAGAAATCAATTTTAGGAATTCAGATATGCCTCACATCTACTATCCTTAAATTCCAAGGCAAAATATATAGACAAACAGAAGGTGTAGCAATGGGGTGGATCACCAATATCCCCTATCGTAGCAGATATATTTATCGACAGTTGGGAAAATACTGCTCTTAATACGTTTGATCCTACTTCAAAAATATGGTGGAGATATGTGGATGACACTTTCACAGTGGTAAAAACACAACATATCACTAGCTCCTTGATACATACAAACTCATTAGTAGAGGGAATAAAATCCACATTTGAATCGGAAAATCAACGAGGAGAATCAGCTATGTTAGATTGTAAAATAAAACGAACAGAAGGAGGTAAACTGCACACTAGCCTTTATAAAAAGCCAACGCATTCTAATAGATATTTAGACTTTTATTCATCTCATTCGTTAACTGTTAAGGCAGGTGTAGTTAAGTGTCTAACAAACCGAGCAGTAGCACTTAGTAGCACAAGAAAAGACCTAAATGATGAAGTGAAACAGATAGAAGAGGCGTTGGTGTTAAATAACTATCCCATCAAATTCATTAGGAAGATCGATAAAGGTCAAAGGCAAAATAAAAATAATTGTGAAACTAGTAATGATAACTTAAATAAGAGAGAATATAAGGCATCTACTATTATACCGTATAAGAAGGCGACATCTGAGGCCCTACTTTGGATTCTCAATAAAGAAAGAATTAAGGTGGCATCCAAACCTACCAACTCACTCAGGGACGAACTCTATAGGCTAAAAGACCCGGTGGACTCAATTAAACAAAATAGAATAATTTACAAAATGCTTTGCAATGAGTGAGGTCAACTACGTAGGTCAGACTAGTGCGTCAGGAATAGCTAGATTGTCGAAACATAAGAATTTAGCTAAGGTGAGAATGGTTGACCCCGAGAAGATGAGTAATTTAGAAAAAACTCAGCAATTACACTACATGCATTAACACACAACCACACAATAGAGTGGGAGATGGCTAAGATTCCATAAAGTAATCTATGTAGGTGGAGAGAGAGATTGATTACTGAATCCTTGTTCGTCGAGTCTACAGCCAACACATGCAACAGAAATGACTCAACACAAATACCAGAAACATGGAAGACATTATAACCACCAGTCACATCAGAAGAGGATTCAATGAACGTGCATCAGAACATTCAAAGAAGTTACTTATTATGACTAAAAAACATCCTCATCTGATCGTAGATTGTGCGTCAGAACAGTTCGTTGGCGATGAAACCTCCAGGTGTGTATGACCACTAGAATGACGGAAAGGAAAGTGTCTCAAAATTTTTTCCATTATTTACCGAGCTATCTTGCAGAAATTTCATTAAGTAATAGGAATATGTGACAAGTGAACGTGAAAGTCAATTTGATAGAGTCACAGAGACAAGAATCAGTTGTGGCCAACTGCTTGAATAAACATTCAATTAAAATGCAATGCAATTGTTGCTTCTAAAAGTAATAGAGATTTTACCTTTTAGAATTTCGCAAACTGCTAGAATTTGTAGTGAATGTTTACATGACTTTCACCAAAAGAACAAATCATGAACTCAAATAAAGACAACAATTCATATATTTAACTATTTTTCGGCAATTATTTAAAAGCTGAAAAATACCTCAGTAATGACACCATTAATTACACTAATATTCCGTGATACAGAGTTGAATAACTCAAAACACTACTTTTGTCACCATCACTGTGACTGCGATTGTACGTTTCATGTTTCATTCCAGAATCCACACTGAATAAATTCGAAGTGTATAAATAAATTCTATTCATATTTGCATGATTAAACATCAACATTATGTGAAGAAACAGTTTACCATTAGTTTTTTTATCGTGTAGTCTGTGGCATGACAAACATTTCACCGATACTGCTCTACTACCTTCAAAATAAGGCTTCCTATGGGAAGTGAGACATGCCTCTGAGATGAATTTTCGGGAATTTTCTGTAGAATGTATAATCGATTTTTAATCTTATTAACCCTAACCGAACAAAGAAATGTGGAAGTGGGCGATAAAATTGCGGATAAAGGAATGAAATTTGGAACGGATGATGATAATGGTATAACAGTAAGTTGAAAAACTTGAACTGTGGATGGAAAGGTTTTGTGTAGGGTGAAAGCTCACGCGAGGTTCATAGAACCGTTGCAAGTATTCTTGCTAGTTTACAAGCGTTAATAAAAATATTTAAGGGAGTTAGGGGCCCTACAGTTGATTTGTAGACGAATTAAACCAAACGTTCAATAGGACATTTTAAAAAAGTCATTTTTTCCCAAAATTCCATGAAAATTCCCACTTAAAACGAAAATAATTCCTCTAAACACTTTTTATTTTTATATAAATCTTATGTAAATATCGTAGCTACTTACCGCCATTTAATGCGTGTTTCCTAGACTATGCTATACCGCAGCTATAGGTAAATGACTTCATAAATCTGCCAAAAGCTCACATGTATCTATCACCAGACACGTAAAACAAACGTAACTGTACATCCAACTTCCTCGTCAAGAGCTACAATGTGGCAAATTTCCTCCCCTAGGACGACTTCTTGGTAGCATAAAAATTGCTGTTTATCCTCTATGACTTCTTCATAGTCCATCCTTGAATTTGCGTGTCATAGCCTTAGTTAACCTAGACGGTGTAGTAGGGAAGGTTGGCTATAGTTGATTATTGGCAAGCGGCTGTTGAAGCTATGGAGCTGCTTTGTTTTAAGTTATCCCTCCAAGTGGTTACCGTATCTTCCTTATGATTACTAAGGACCTCCTTCTCTACTGGACAAAGTTGAATGATAAATGCCCTCCCATTTGCTTGACTAGGTTACCCAACTTCATTTAGAGTTCAACATGCTTAATAAATATACATTTCAGGTCGAGTAGTGTCTTTCCTCATTATACGTTCTATGAACCAGCAATTCTAGTAGTCATTCTGATGCCAGTGCTGGTCACAAAAATTTGGGAACACGAGCCGTTTACAAGCTTTAGGGTATATAAAGTCAACTACTATTCCTATTTTTTGTATTCTGGCTGTTTCCTCTGATCCCCTTAGTTCACTTTAACTCTCGTGCATTACGATATTTTCTTTGCCAACAATGGAGTGCAATTTAAAAGTTATTTCTACGTAGACAGATTCTTTCTTGACCATGAAAGTTATGTTACCTGAATATAATAGTCACGATCTGGAACAGTGTTTGGCTGAACTGGTGCACTAACTCGGGAAACATAACAAACAGGCCGAGAGCCCAAATGTAAGGACATAATCTCAGTTACCTTATTTCATTAATAGTGAAGCGTGGAAATCCGCACTTCAGCTCCTACTCAAGCAGTCATATGCTTCGCCTAAGCGTGAGGTGATGAACTATCTCTCGATGTATGCATACCGGTACATACAAAAAATTTTCTGGAGGAGGCCATGGGGGACGGATCCTCATCATAGCTCTTGGATCACATCCAAAACCTACTGGGAGGCAACACAGTGGGTTGGGCAGTACCAAACCAGGGCTGATTGTAATCCATCTCACGATACACGCAGTATACACTGGATGTTTAATTTCCCGTTTCTACCATTAAGCAGTTAACATGAGTTGCAGATTGAATGATGTGAGAGGATTCCCTGTGGTGAGAGCTGGCTGCTAGCCGACCGGTAGACAGTAATTTACGTCAATGTTTGTCCCAAATATTGGTTGTGAGAAAAATAAGAACAAAGACTTGCGTAAGCGGATACAGTTAGCATATAGATGATCTGATATTCAAGAACACAGCCACAAAGAGATGAACGATTAACTTTCAGTGAGAAAAAAACAATCAGAAGACCGTGTTTTTCTACTAACAATAATCTATAATAATGTAAATGAAAATTTATGAATATCTTTTGATTTCCTAAATAAACGATCTGTTGCCTGCCCCTTATCTTCTGTCATCACAGCCCTACAGAAGGACAAGTGAACGAATGCTGGTGACGGATCGATAGCCTCCAGTCAACAGGACGACTCTTTCGGTATCACAGGCGATTTGCCGCACAATAAAAGAAATGCCTAAACTACCTCAAAAGCAGCAGGACAACTACTAAATCCCTCTCAGGCGGTGGCAGTCAGTGCTATGTTGGTGGATAAACCTGAATGGTGCTTGCTGCCCTTGCCCACCACAAATCCTCTAATCTCCTCCCTTATTGTCCGTTCCACTGTGTGTAATCATCCCGTCTACGGTTAACTATTTTTGACGCTTGGTGACACCCATATTTCCGTCAAAAAATCGACAGAAGCAAGACGCGAATACACAGACGTAGACTCTGCTACCCTACACCTGAGTCCTCCAACACTGCTACAAGGTCACGAAACTGTTTCCGTAGTAACAAAACTGCTTTGCTCTATGATTATGGATGGTATCTTGTTCAATTTTCCTCAGAATATTTCGAGTCAGCTAGAACTGCACCCCTTATTATTACGGGAATATATTGTGAACACCTCAGGTTCAATGTAATAAAATCCTGAAATTTGAATTTTTCCAAATCAGTCAGTATCAACAGAAGAACTCGAAAACCAAGTCAGGACAAAAATAATGCAGAAATGAATTCGACTACACACAATAGAAACAACTGTCCTTCAAGTAAGGGTAAAGACTTACCGAACAATATTGATGCGTAGAACGAAATAACTAGTCAATCACATTTACACAAATACAATAAAATAGAACACAACGCATATCCAAGGTCAAATTCAAGTGGTGGAAGTCTATATTAATCTAGCCAACGACCACTTGATAATCACGAGAGACAAGTTCAGGTGATATCCATTGGTGGACTATCACGCAGTCTGTCTGTCATGATTAGCGGTCTGTCTATCTCGATTAGCGAGAATATTGACATTACGAAATTTATTTATAAATTTTGAATTTGAAGGCGTGGGCTGTCTAAAAGGATAGTTTCCGACTGCCCTAACCAGTGAACGCAATTTTACGTTGGCCTGAATGCTGACCGTAACTTTAACCGTTCACTAACATAAATTTGTTTTTCGCCTTCCCCTAATCTAACTGGTAAATGCAGTCTCAATCTAGGTCTGAACCAAAACTAAGGGTGACACGACTGCAAAATTGAATCAACAGGAAACCTGGAAAACAAGACGTACTTGGCGAACATGATTCTGGTTGTGATTGGTTCCAATCAGCTAATTCAAGGGATTCTTTCAGTTAGTTGCTATTATGAAACTACCGATTTCTCTTATAATAATAATAATTTATATTTGGTATAAACGGGTAAGTTTACAAGAAATGCATGCCATCTTTACAGGCACCATGTTGTAAACTACAATCCTGAAGCATCGTAAACTAATACTTTTTGAAAAGTTTCAATTGTTCATTTATTATAGAAGCAATTAGAACAGGTTCTTATGAATGTTGAATTGTAAACCGTTTACTAAACCATTTTTACCATCAAAGTTGAGCGACAACACAAACTTCGTTCCGTTTCCTGCTGATAGTTATGGTCAACCAGTGAACAGCATATATCTGGGTGAGTGCTATTCCGCCACGTGATTGAACGCTATTTCAGGAAGAGAAGAAAATTCCGCGCAGCTGCAAAATGCTTTAAAATGCAATTATGGATAATACATTATTGGAAGTATATTTACAAAATAAATACAAGAAGAAGAAATGATAGTATACATTTGCGATGTTTAACGCTAACCATATCGGTCTAAGTATGGAAAATATGATGTTTTCGATGAGGATATAACTTTGTTCAAACATTTGTGTTGTTGCGCTTTTAATAAAGGCAACCAGACTTTGGGCAAGCAACAAATATGAGCAAAGAGCAAGTTTTAGCTTAAATGATCGCCTAGGCAGTTAAGATTAGATATAGTATAATAGTGCGTAAATAAAAGGATTATTGTGAGGCAGGTAAGTGATTTTTAAGTCAGGAGTGAACTCAAAGATCTGGAAGCCTAGAAGCTGTAGAAAAAGCCGATCTGTAAGATGCCTCACGCATTTCTGGAGGGCCCAATGGGTGGCATCTTGACAAGAAGCTAAACAGGCTTGTATATGGTACGAGCCATAGCACTTTTTTATTTATAATTGAGATCTGTATAGCCCTTATTATTTTTTTGTTGAGGTTCCAGACTAATGTTTAATTCTCGAGCTGACAAGAAATGCATGTTGCTGTCCTACAGATCGGAGCGATTCACATTTGTGACCACTACCATATCTGCCAATTGGCACGCGCCACCATCCCACCTTTTTGATGTTAAGTACTGAGATTCTTTTTCGCAACAACTGTAGTTGCTGCATTGCATAGCTATGAGCCCGTCCCAGTCTACAGTAAGCTGTATATTAATAGCTTTCATGACAGGCGCTTCCCATTAGGTTACCAGACAAATCGATACCTGAGGACATTCTTAGCAGTATCACCTTTGTATATGCACAGATGTATACGAGTATTTTTTATAAACGCCTGGGATATAGCGTTTACTTTAAGAAGTATAAATTATAGAAGTGGCTAGTATTACAGCAACTTAGTTATAGTCGGCAGTATGACAACAAGATATAACGGCTAGGTTGCCTTACTGTGATCAGAATAAGTATAATATCGGATGCGTTAGATTTAAATGTAGGTCTGCAGACCCCTAATTATGAAGTGAATGAAAGGATATTGAAGTATCAAAATATGAAGAAATTCATGGATAATGAAAACTCGTGTATACGTGAAGATATAAATATGCTTTTAGATTGAGAACCGTTTTAAGACACCATGCTGTAAACGCTAAAGAATCAAATATATATATACATGTATATTGTATAAACGCATAAGTTTACATGAAATGTATGCCATTTTTACAGGCACGATCAGTTATGTTGTCAGTAAGTTTACAAAAAATTATCACAGATTTTTCGTAGTGTGGTTTGTAAGAGTTAGTTATGTTTTTACGAGTTGATCACGGGTTCATATCAATTGATATCACAGATTTATTGGAACTAGTGTAAATTATAGCATATAATTTACCGGACGTCCCTAACACGTTGATGTGAAAAAGAATCTCAGTACTTAACATCAAAAAGGTGGGATGGTGGCGCGTGCCAATTGGCAGATATGGTAGTGGTCACAAATGTGAATCGCTCCGATCTGTAGGACAGCAACATGCATTTCTTGTCAGCTCGAGAATTAAACATTAGTCTGGAACCTCAACAAAAAAATAATAAGGGCTATACAGATCTCAATTATAAATAAAAAAGTGCTATGGCTCGTACCATATACAAGCCTGTTTAGCTTCTTGTCAAGATGCCACCCATTGGGCCCTCCAGAAATGCGTGAGGCATCTTACAGATCGGCTTTTTCTACAGCTTCTAGGCTTCCAGATCTTTGAGTTCACTCCTGACTTAAAAATCACTTACCTGCCTCACAATAATCCTTTTATTTACGCACTATTATACTATATCTAATCTTAACTGCCTAGGCGATCATTTAAGCTAAAACTTGCTCTTTGCTCATATTTGTTGCTTGCCCAAAGTCTGGTTGCCTTTATTAAAAGCGCAACAACACAAATGTTTGAACAAAGTTATATCCTCATCGAAAACATCATATTTTCCATACTTAGACCGATATGGTTAGCGTTAAACATCGCAAATGTATACTATCATTTCTTCTTCTTGTATTTATTTTGTAAATATACTTCCAATAATGTATTATCCATAATTGCATTTTAAAGCATTTTGCAGCTGCGCGGAATTTTCTTCTCTTCCTGAAATAGCGTTCAATCACGTGGCGGAATAGCACTCACCCAGATATATGCTGTTCACTGGTTGACCATAACTATCAGCAGGAAACGGAACGAAGTTTGTGTTGTCGCTCAACTTTGATGGTAAAAATGGTTTAGTAAACGGTTTACAATTCAACATTCATAAGAACCTGTTCTAATTGCTTCTATAATAAATGAACAATTGAAACTTTTCAAAAAGTATTAGTTTACGATGCTTCAGGATTGTAGTTTACAACATGGTGCCTGTAAAGATGCATGCATTTCTTGTAAACTTACCCGTTTATACCAAATATAAATTATTATTATTATAAGAGAAATCGGTAGTTTCATAATAGCAACTAACTGAAAGAATCCCTTGAATTAGCTGATTGGAACCAATCACAACCAGAATCATGTTCGCCAAGTACGTCTTGTTTTCCAGGTTTCCTGTTGATTCAATTTTGCAGTCGTGTCACCCTTAGTTTTGGTTCAGACCTAGATTGAGACTGCATTTACCAGTTAGATTAGGGGAAGGCGAAAAACAAATTTATGTTAGTGAACGGTTAAAGTTACGGTCAGCATTCAGGCCAACGTAAAATTGCGTTCACTGGTTAGGGCAGTCGGAAACTATCCTTTTAGACAGCCCACGCCTTCAAATTCAAAATTTATAAATAAATTTCGTAATGTCAATATTCTCGCTAATCGAGATAGACAGACCGCTAATCATGACAGACAGACTGCGTGATAGTCCACCAATGGATATCACCTGAACTTGTCTCTCGTGATTATCAAGTGGTCGTTGGCTAGATTAATATAGACTTCCACCACTTGAAGTTGACCTTGGATATGCGTTGTGTTCTATTTTATTGTATTTGTGTAATGTGATTGACTAGTTATTTCGTTCTACGCATCAATATTGTTCGGTAAGTCTTTACCCTTACTTGAAGGACAGTTGTTTCTATTGTGTGTAGTCGAATTCATTTCTGCATTATTTTTGTCCTGACTTGGTTTTCGAGTTCTTCTGTTGATACTGACTGATTTGGAAAAATTCAAATTTCAGGATTTTATTACATTGAACCTGAGGTGTTCACAATATATTCCCGTAATAATAAGGGGTGCAGTTCTAGCTGACTCGAAATATTCTGAGGAAAATTGAACAAGATACCATCCATAATCATAGAGCAAAGCAGTTTTGTTACTACGGAAACAGTTTCGTGACCTTGTAGCAGTGTTGGAGGACTCAGGTGTAGGGTAGCAGAGTCTACGTCTGTGCATTCGCGTCTTGCTTCTGTCGATTTTTTGACGGAAATATGGGTGTCACCAAGCGTCAAAAATAGTTAACCGTAGACGGGATGATTACACACAGTGGAACGGACAATAAGGGAGGAGATTAGAGGATTTGTGGTGGGCAAGGGCAGCAAGCACCATTCAGGTTTATCCACCAACATAGCACTGACTGCCACCGCCTGAGAGGGATTTAGTAGTTGTCCTGCTGCTTTTGAGGTAGTTTAGGCATTTCTTTTATTGTGCGGCAAATCGCCTGTGATACCGAAAGAGTCGTCCTGTTGACTGGAGGCTATCGATCCGTCACCAGCATTCGTTCACTTGTCCTTCTGTAGGGCTGTGATGACAGAAGATAAGGGGCAGGCAACAGATCGTTTATTTAGGAAATCAAAAGATATTCATAAATTTTCATTTACATTATTATAGATTATTGTTAGTAGAAAAACACGGTCTTCTGATTGTTTTTTTCTCACTGAAAGTTAATCGTTCATCTCTTTGTGGCTGTGTTCTTGAATATCAGATCATCTATATGCTAACTGTATCCGCTTACGCAAGTCTTTGTTCTTATTTTTCTCACAACCAATATTTGGGACAAACATTGACGTAAATTACTGTCTACCGGTCCGGCTAGCAGCCAGCTCTCACCACAGGGAATCCTCTCACATCATTCAATCTGCAACTCATGTTAACTGCTTAATGGTAGAAACGGGAAATTAAACATCCAGTGTATACTGCGTGCATCGTGAGATGGATTACAATCAGCCCTGGTTTGGTACTGCCCAACCCACTGTGTTGCCTCCCAGTAGGTTTTGGATGTGATCCAAGAGCTATGATGAGGATCCGTCCCCCATGGCCTCCTCCAGAAAATTTTTTGTATGTACCGGTATGCATACATCGAGAGATAGTTCATCACCTCACGCTTAGGCGAAGCATATGACTGCTTGAGTAGGAGCTGAAGTGCGGATTTCCACGCTTCACTATTAATGAAATAAGGTAACTGAGATTATGTCCTTACATTTGGGCTCTCGGCCTGTTTGTTATGTTTCCCGAGTTAGTGCACCAGTTCAGCCAAACACTGTTCCAGATCGTGACTATTATATTCAGGTAACATAACTTTCATGGTCAAGAAAGAATCTGTCTACGTAGAAATAACTTTTAAATTGCACTCCATTGTTGGCAAAGAAAATATCGTAATGCACGAGAGTTAAAGTGAACTAAGGGGATCAGAGGAAACAGCCAGAATACAAAAAATAGGAATAGTAGTTGACTTTATATACCCTAAAGCTTGTAAACGGCTCGTGTTCCCAAATTTTTGTGACCAGCACTGGCATCAGAATGACTACTAGAATTGCTGGTTCATAGAACGTATAATGAGGAAAGACACTACTCGACCTGAAATGTATATTTATTAAGCATGTTGAACTCTAAATGAAGTTGGGTAACCTAGTCAAGCAAATGGGAGGGCATTTATCATTCAACTTTGTCCAGTAGAGAAGGAGGTCCTTAGTAATCATAAGGAAGATACGGTAACCACTTGGAGGGATAACTTAAAACAAAGCAGCTCCATAGCTTCAACAGCCGCTTGCCAATAATCAACTATAGCCAACCTTCCCTACTACACCGTCTAGGTTAACTAAGGCTATGACACGCAAATTCAAGGATGGACTATGAAGAAGTCATAGAGGATAAACAGCAATTTTTATGCTACCAAGAAGTCGTCCTAGGGGAGGAAATTTGCCACATTGTAGCTCTTGACGAGGAAGTTGGATGTACAGTTACGTTTGTTTTACGTGTCTGGTGATAGATACATGTGAGCTTTTGGCAGATTTATGAAGTCATTTACCTATAGCTGCGGTATAGCATAGTCTAGGAAACACGCATTAAATGGCGGTAAGTAGCTACGATATTTACATAAGATTTATATAAAAATAAAAAGTGTTTAGAGGAATTATTTTCGTTTTAAGTGGGAATTTTCATGGAATTTTGGGAAAAAATGACTTTTTTAAAATGTCCTATTGAACGTTTGGTTTAATTCGTCTACAAATCAACTGTAGGGCCCCTAACTCCCTTAAATATTTTTATTAACGCTTGTAAACTAGCAAGAATACTTGCAACGGTTCTATGAACCTCGCGTGAGCTTTCACCCTACACAAAACCTTTCCATCCACAGTTCAAGTATTTTCAACTTACTGTTATACCATTATCATCATCCGTTCCAAATTTCATTCCTTTATCCGCAATTTTATCGCCCACTTCCACATTTCTTTGTTCGGTTAGGGTTAATAAGACTAAAAATCGATTATACATTCTACAGAAAATTCCCGAAAATTCATCTCAGAGGCATGTCTCACTTCCCATAGGAAGCCTTATTTTGAAGGCAGTAGAGCAGTATCGGTGAAATGTTTGTCATGCCACAGACTACACGATAAAAAAACTAATGGTCAACTGTTTCTTCACATAATGTTGATGTTTAATCATGCAAATATGAATAGAATTTATTTATACACTTCGAATTTATTCAGTGTGGATTCTGGAATGAAACATGAAACTAATATATATATATATATTCTCATATAAACATATAAATTTACATGAAAATGCATGCCATTTTTACAGGCACGATCAAGTATGATATAATATCAAATCGTAGATTGTCTACAAGTTAATAATGTTTCAACAGTTAAATATTTGATATATATATAAATACACATTGTCTGAACTAGGCTGTATAGTTATTGAATTGTACAATTGTCCTCCAGGTTGAGCGGGAAAATCGACTTCGTTTCGTTTTCATCCCGTGGTTGTCGGCATACGATAACCAACCAATATTGAGGTAAGTACAACGTTTACAACGGATTGAAAGCTGTTTTTAGAAAAGTAAAAGTGCTAAGGTGAATCAATAAAGTGTAATGAAATGGGTAAGTGCAAGTATCACTAATAAATGCATTAATATAGAAAACTCCCTAGGCTGACAACGTTCATTTGCAATGTATAATGCTACGCGTATATCTGGTAGTATCATGATGTCCACTTTTGGTTTTAATACATTTTTTCCTTATGTCTGTTTTTTTATTTTATGCTTTATTGTGCATTTGGTGCACAACCGTACCTCACAGAGAATAGGAATAGAATAAGTCGAATCAAATTCATAAAGAGCTATAAAATGTTAGGTTTAATGGGATACAATGAGGATTAAGTAAAGACGTTATTAGAAAATGAATGAGATAAGACATTGTGAAGTGGTATTTAAAGATCCGACAATGGACAGCAAGTTGATTTATAAGATGCCCCATAAATCTGTGCAGATCCCACATGGTCGCATCTCAACAATAGGCTGAGCGAATGGTGTATATTTAAAGGTAGAAGCATGATCTGTCAAGGCGTTCATTATTATCTTTTTCAAGATAAAGATCTAAGCCCTCATAAAAATCAGAAATATCTCGAGCCTTTAATTTGTATATTGCTGTTCCTGCAGAATGGGGCGATTCACCTTAGTGACCACCACCATATCTACTGATCAGCTAACGCCACCCTCCCTCCTTTTTTGATGTTAAGCTCTGAGAATATGATTATTATGGCTACCGCAAATATACTGCTTGGTACCAGACATGTTCGTACCCCATATTCCATCTCCCTAGCTTTCTTAATGAGTGCTTCCAATAGGTCTCCACATACATCTTTATGAACATTATATATGTATGCATGCGTCCTAATGAACAGATTACTTTACAAGAAGTTAAAACCTTAAAGAATAAAAAGAATAGGTTTTGTGAATAGTTAAGCAAGATTCAGCAGAACAATATAGTTAGGGATCAATGTAGGTAGTATGAACTGAAGGTAAGGTCGGTTGGCAGGACTTAGTGTACTAAATTATCATGACAGTCTTGTATATAGTAGACATCTGACATTGCAAAGTAACGTGTCTAAACATATTATAAAAGATATTAACAGAAATACTACATAGCTTTAACATTATGAATTTTAGAAAATTATATGAGAATGGGTAACTGTTGACTGAAGATAATCAATTCAACTCAAAAATAGTGCAGTGTATTATGCTAATAATATAAGTATATTCGTAAAATATTAAAAGATATGGTTGCTAATGTAATGGTTTTCGGAAATAATTATACTGACGAACTTATTGAAGATTACAGTGAAGAGGAAACCAGTGAGTTAGTTAAATGGCTACTGTGCAGTTAGTAGTTAAAACGTCTTTTTTAAAAAGTAAAGGGTAGAAGAGTTTTGAGCACCGGAGCAAATTAAGTCATATTCTACTGAGTAGAGTGTAGTGAGTAGTGGTACGATTAGGGATAAGGGTAGGTTGAATGAACTTGGGGAAAATGGTTGGTTGGTTGAGTTTGTTATTGCTAGGTATTCCTGGCCACTTTTCATATGGCATGCTTTAGACATTACAAAGTACCAGTTTGCTTATATTATGGGAGAACTATCACAACTAATTTGGGATTATACATCCAGGAGAGTCTAATGAGTTTATAAACCCGATTGAAGAAATATCGATAGGATCTCTAGTAAGCTGAATAACCGGACCTTAGGTAAAGGCATGTGGGAGAGATTAGGTTGGTTTTATCACGTTATAGATGAGGTACGGTTGCCGGGGCAAATGAGTTTCCTCAAATTGGGGGTATTGCACTGGGGTCTGTAGTACTAAAGCTAGTTGAGCGGCCCATATGGATAAAGTATGGATAAGTAGACCGAAGCTCTTTTGTTGATAGGAACTCGTTAAGTAGACGCTGGAATTCAGTAGGAGATCGGCAACTACGTACAGTAAGTGGAAGTTCGTTCCATAATGCACTGTACTGTATTTTAAAGAAACGTGATCGCAGTTTTGTCCGGAACCGGCTTATGGATAGAGTATTTTCATGATTCCTAAGAGTATATATGGGTAAATTATTGAAAGCTATTGGATTACTGCTTTTGGTGTAGCCGTGTAAAAGGCGAAAGAGGAATGTAAGGTTGAGTTTCAGGCGCCTTAACCAAACGTACAATCGCAGTCACAGTGATGGTGACAAAAGTAGTGTTTTGAGTTATTCAACTCTGTATCACGGAATATTAGTGTAATTAATGGTGTCATTACTGAGGTATTTTTCAGCTTTTAAATAATTGCCGAAAAATAGTTAAATATATGAATTGTTGTCTTTATTTGAGTTCATGATTTGTTCTTTTGGTGAAAGTCATGTAAACATTCACTACAAATTCTAGCAGTTTGCGAAATTCTAAAAGGTAAAATCTCTATTACTTTTAGAAGCAACAATTGCATTGCATTTTAATTGAATGTTTATTCAAGCAGTTGGCCACAACTGATTCTTGTCTCTGTGACTCTATCAAATTGACTTTCACGTTCACTTGTCACATATTCCTATTACTTAATGAAATTTCTGCAAGATAGCTCGGTAAATAATGGAAAAAATTTTGAGACACTTTCCTTTCCGTCATTCTAGTGGTCATACACACCTGGAGGTTTCATCGCCAACGAACTGTTCTGACGCACAATCTACGATCAGATGAGGATGTTTTTTAGTCATAATAAGTAACTTCTTTGAATGTTCTGATGCACGTTAATTGAATCCTCTTCTGATGTGACTGGTGGTCATAATGTCTTCCATGTTTCTGGTATTTGTGTTGAGTCATTTCTGTTGCATGTGTTGGCTGTAGACTCGACGAACAAGGATTCAGTAATCAATCTCTCTCTCCACCTACATAGATTACTTTTTAGAATCTTAGCCATCTCCCACTCTATTGTGTGGTTGTGTGTTAATGCATGTAGTGTAATTGCTGAGTTTTTTCTAAATTACTCATCTTCTCGGGGTCAACCATTCTCACCTTAGCTAAATTCTTATGTTTCGACAATCTAGCTATTCCTGACGTACTAGTCTGACCTACGTAGTTGACCTCACTCATTGCAAAGCATTTTGTAAATTATTCTATTTTGTTTAATTGAGTCCACCGGGTCTTTTAGCCTATAGAGTTCCTCCCTGAGTGAGTTGGTAGGTTTGGATGCCACCTTAATTCTTTCTTTATTGAGAATCCAAAGTAGGGCCTCAGATGTCGCCTTCTTATACGGTATAATAGTAGATGCCTTATATTCTCTCTTATTTAAGTTATCATTACTAGTTTCACAATTATTTTTATTTTGCCTTTGACCTTTATCGATCTTCCTAATGAATTTGATGGGATAGTTATTTAACACCAACGCCTCTTCTATCTGTTTCACTTCATCATTTAGGTCTTTTCTTGTGCTACTAAGTGCTACTGCTCGGTTTGTTAGACACTTAACTACACCTGCCTTAACAGTTAACGAATGAGATGAATAAAAGTCTAAATATCTATTAGAATGCGTTGGCTTTTTATAAAGGCTAGTGTGCAGTTTACCTCCTTCTGTTCGTTTTATTTTACAATCTAACATAGCTGATTCTCCTTGTTGATTTTCCGATTCAAATGTGGATTTTATTCCCTCTACTAATGAGTTTGTATGTATCAAGGAGCTAGTGATATGTTGTGTTTTTACCACTGTGAAAGTGTCATCCACATATCTCCACCATATTTTTGAAGTAGGATCAAACGTATTAAGAGCAGTATTTTCCCAACTGTCGATAAATATATCTGCTACGATAGGGGATATTGGTGATCCACCCCATTGCTACACCTTCTGTTTGTCTATATATTTTGCCTTGGAATTTAAGAATAGTAGATGTGAGGCATATCTGAATTCCTAAAATTGATTTCTTCAATGGGCAACTTTGTCCTATTTTGGCGTAGAGACGACCACCACTCTGCCTCGGAAACAGTGAGAGGAGCTCAGCTGTAAGGAATATTTATTAAAGCTAAGGTATATTTCTGTACTCTAGAAATTAAACTATATCAACAGCTACAAAGACGCTTTAAAATATGATCGTATTCATATTCATAAGATCATATTTTAAAGCGTCTTTGTAGCTGCTGATATAGTTTAATTTCTAGAGTACGGAAATATACCTTAGCTTTAATAAATATTCCTTACAGCTGAGCTCCTCTCACTGTTTCCGAGGCTGAGTGGTTGTCGTTTCTACGCCAAAATGATAACCGACCATGTAAAAAGTAATTCTTGGGCCACCGTTATTCTTCACCTGTACAAACCACTTGCTGGATGGCTTGCGTTCTGCACTGCTTATCTATGCAGACAAGGGGGCCACGAAATACGAAGAGAAATTCGTTAAGGTGCAGAAAGAAATATTACCTGAAGATTTGGGCCTAGGAATATCAGATAGATTTTAACAACAAACTCATCTTCATCTGCAGTGCAAGGCATTTTCTTTCTGCTCACACGGAACAACACATTGAAAACAGGGATAGAGTACTCTCTCAGAATGTTCGTAATACAAAATTCTCCACGGGTTGTTTCTATGTATTGGGTGTAAGTCAAGGTACTTGGAAAACTGCTTCATCAGTAAATAGCATGGTTCACCCATAAATAGCTTTTCGTGCAGCTGTATAAACCAAAAGTATGGTCACACTCGGAAGCTCCCAGTGCCGTTGCACCACCAACCCTAAAAAGGAGCACAAAGTAGTGGCGTCGAGACCGTCATAGGAATAAAACATCGACTGTACCATGAGCGATATCGAAAGCTAGATATGCATACCTTCAGCTTTCGCGTTTCCCATGATGACATTTTGCATGCTAGGATCCGAATGAAATCTATATACTACAACCAAACTACGCTTCCACTGTGGTAAGAGCTGGCCGCCAACCAAATTGGCAGGCGTTAATTTACGTCAGTGTCTACGTCTCTAATATTTGTCGTGAGAAAAATAAGAACAGAGACCGATTCAACAACCAAGCACGGCAGACTCTGCGTAGGCGAATACAATTTGCAGGTAGATAATCCGAACTTCAAAAAGCGGCCACAAAGAGATGAAAGATTAACGTTTAGCGAGAAACCACCGGTCAGAAGACTGTGTTTGTTCGCTTACAATAATCTATAGTAACGTACATGAAAATCTATGAATGTCTTCTGATTTCCTAAATAAACGATCTGTTGCCTGGCCCTTGACTTCTGTTGTTGCACCACGATCTTCAATGTACCAAACACTGTGTCTCATCAAACATTAATAATGATGTATGAAATGTGCACAAGCGAATTCCTTAATAACGCGCCCGTTAGATATACCACGCTGTGAAATAGCATTATCTACTGGGTGACAGTTTCCAGAACAACTTATTTTTCATAATCATATCGTTTATGATCACACGGCTTCGGAACTTGAGTTCTATGATTTCTTCTCTCTTTACTGTTTGTCGTAGGGGTAGCAGAATATCCCGGGTGTGTGGGACAGATTTTGAACCATTCCTCCACGACAAATAGGAAAGAAAAAAGAAACCCATAGAACTCAAGTTCCAAAGTCGTGCGATTACAGTTGATATGATTATGAAAATTGAACTGTGTTTAAAACGTCATCCAATAGATAGTAGCACTTCAATGTGTGATATAACTAATAAGTAAATTAATACGGATTCACATACGACCACGCTGCCCAAGTTTTATACATATAATAATAGGACAAAAGTGAAGCCTTGGGAAATTTTACTATTAGCAAATTTGAATTTTTAAAGTACACGGATAAAACCAAATGGTGCGCGACAAAGCAATCCAAAACTAATTTCAACTGTACTACGGAATATAATCGCTAGAATTAAATAAAACAAGTTCTTTTAAATCTCAGGTACAAGTATGAACTAGTTTTGGAAACGTCTGGTTAGAGTCAATAGAAGAGGCACGACAGACTCATCATGGTACACAGAACAGTATCCATCCGGGGAATATTGCAAGGACTCTGTAGTAACCCGTGGTTAGCTCTGAAGGAATCCCTTGTCAGAAAGTAGCAATGATGTTGTGTGCTAATTTCTTCCACATCAGGGTTTCATACTCATATTAAACACTGTCTGTATACCTAGCCACAACCACATGAACCTGAAAATGAATTTGAGGTTATTATGCAGAATTTCAATTCCCCTTGTATAACTGTAGCCCTTTACCACAGACCTCTTGGAGTGTCAGTCATGCTAACTGGGATTGGATTTCCGGGCCTTGGTTTCCTCTTTATATATAGCCACTGCGACCCCGCCTGAAGCGTTGGAAGGTTTTCATGTAGGCATCTACGCCAGAACAAATCCGTCACATGCCGTGCTTCATTAATCTTTTTGTTATACAGCGACATTTAACTGCATTTGGTCCCTTCGAACGTCAGCTACTAACAGGGTAACCATTATTTATTTGGCATTAGCACACCTGAATCTTCACCATCGTCTGTTAACTTTGTCAGTGGTCGACTGTTTAAAATTATTTCTGACTCCACGAGAACTGTTTCCAGTTTCTCTTCCGTCACTACTTTCTGAAGCAGCATTGTCCGAAAGATCATTCTGACAGATCTAATGATGCATTTCCGTACGCCTCCACGATTGCAGACTCTAAGTGGATTTAGATGCCATTGACACTCTCTCTAGAAAAGATTATTCGTTATTTTATTTTGATCTGAACTCCTGACAGTCTGCTTCAAGCTAGCATCAGATTCCTCAAAGCCTCAGCTGTTTCACTAAATATGTGCTTCGGATATCCTGTTTTGAAGCAGACTTGAAAAAGGTATGAAAAAGGAAGCAGAATCTAGGGCATCCACCGTTTTAATGTGGAACCCCCTCAAAGGAAAGCACGCAAACAGGAGAACATAGCGTTTCCCAACAGCCCTACCACTCTTAGTGTAAAACGGTCCGAAGTAGTCGACACCAACAGAAGTGGATGGTGACACATGAGTTTCTAACCGGAACTCCGCTAATGGAGCTATTATCTGAGAACATGATGCAGTACTGGGTGTCTCGTACAGGTAGCATTGTTTCGATTCTCTTCTCACTGCCGAACAACCTTTGAAAATCCGCCCGAATACCACTTAAAACATGCATAGTACCAACATGGGATCCTGCAGATGGTAGTGAGCCACTATCACCTTAATAACAAAGTGTTTACTAGATGCTATACTGGGTATTTACTGCCAAATGTAAGCAGCAAACTGTGGGCGGCATCCTACTTGAATGACATCCTCTGTTACAAAAAAAGTGACTTCCTTTAATGGAATTCTGCGGACAGTTTTCGGTGACCAAACTATAGCAGCCCAAAACGAAACTGCCCAATGAATGAATTGATGACCTTGACAAATTTACTTAAGAAATTGGTTTAACCTGACTATGAGGACTTTCATGACAAACTGGGTGGTTTTTGAAACATATACAAGAATATTATCCCATGTCACTATTTTTAAACATTGCATTCTTTGTATGTAGACGTTGATTTCAATTGCGCACTTCTACTTTTTTAAAATCTGATCGGTGTCTAGAGATAGTTTTGTTTTGGGCTGCCGCAGCCTAGAGTCACCCAATTTTCTTCATGACTCTGTAGATGATCGTATAAGGTGTAATAACCATTACTAATGCCAGTTTTTCCTTCTTCATGGTTGATTGTAATATCCTTGCAGTTATCATCTACGTACCTCATTTCGTTCACTATATTGGGAAACGTAGCGCACTATGGCAGGATCTGCATGTTGGACTTTCCGACATCCTTTAGCGGCATTCTGTAAACAGTCACCGATTTCTATCCAATTACATTTTCGGAGTGCAGGTAAAATGCTAACGCATGGCGAAAATTCTCAGCATCTTGAACCGTGAACTGAAAGCTCTGAGCCTATAGAACTGATTGTCTTTTTCTTGCTTCGTACGCGACTCACAAGTCTCATAAACTGATAAATCAATGTTGATAACATTTTCATCTTCATGCGTAAACGACCAATTCACTCCCTACTCCTGGGAAATCTTGATCCGCAAAGTCAGTCGTTTATCTTAGTATCATTTCTCAATATTGGCTCATATCAGGCATAATCAGCAGGGTTCTGCTTACTATCAACCTGCCCCCGTTGATCTGGTCTGGATGACTAATGGATAAACACGAGTCAACTGCTTACGAACCGTTCAAGTCTTTTCGCTGTGTTCCTCACAGAATGAAGTGCAATTAATGAATGCGTCCAAAAAACTGTGGGAGAAATTGGCATATGCACCCGTTGTTACAGACACTAACCAATCTTAAGATGCAGTGCAGAAGGCAATGACTCCATTCTAGGTAAATTAACAAGTTTCAGGAGTGGTACTCTGGGTTTTGACAAAGGTGGTGAACGGTAAACTCCGTGAGGAACATCTTCAGACTGTATGCAACACCACATTATGCGAAATCTGAAGAACAGGTGAGACAGTGATGTTGAATAGTTAACTTTTCACAAGAAGTAGGCACAATGCATCGCCGAATCTGAATTTTCTTCAGATAAAGTACCTAGTCGGTTGAATGTGGAAGTCGCACACAATAAAAGAGCTTTCCTGGTAAGTCTCACTTTAAATTCGTGCTTTTGAAGACAGATACCACCACTTAATACATTTCGTTCTTTGCCCGATGTTCTCTCACTTTTTTCACCAGAGAGAAGAATGTCGACGTTCTACTCTTGGCGGTTTTCTTGTGGGATGGACCATGTTAGTTCTCGGCTGTTACTAGTCCACAAATCAGATTAAAGACTCTTAGTCTTAGAACCTGCTTCAGCTAGGAATAAATTAGCTCACCCTACGCTAGCGAGCATATCATTACCACGAAACTGTTCTTTAGGTATTTGTATAATACGTGTATCGAAATTTTCAGCGTTGTCTGAAATGGTTGCTTTTAAGGTAAACGTTGCGCAAATGAGAGTAAGAGATGCTCCGAAATGTACACTTTCATTCCGTAAAGAAACGATCCCCTTTTCGTTTCATCCCCCAACCGCATAAGAATCTAAGTTCATTTCTGTCATCTGTGAGAACAATCACTTGGTGAAACAGCCTATACTTCTGCAGCGATGCCTGCTTGTCGCTGCTGAAATCTCACAAAGACATCCAACAAACTGCTTACCAGATCTGTGCCGGTGCATATATATCCTAATGCAAAGATGTTCGTGCATACTTTTCCACACAGCCAAATATAATCCTCACTCCATTCGGCTTCTCTGGATGGAATACTAGGTGGTGTGTCAAGAACCAAGCCTGTACACTAACATGATCCTTCCTGGTCATTTCAGTCAAACAGAACTACGTGGCAAGTCCAATGTTCGCGTTGTATTTTAACGTGACTTATTATATACAATCTATATTTGTCGTGAAACTTGCTCGAGTATTTCTCCAGTTCCACACCCGTAACCATTAACTCCTTACTAATTATTTATTGCTAGTCACATAAAAAAGCCACGAACTCAATCAGCCGTTAACCTGACGACTGATAGAACAGACATGCTTGCTACAACGGGCAACACACCTTCACAAAATATGGCAGTGAGTCACACAGCACTTTAGTGTGCTGCATACGTCTAGCTGGCGTCTATCGTGGCTGGAACTGGGAGCGAAAATATGCTGACAGCCAGACCAGTATCGCTTCTATAAACCCAACACCTGATCGTGACACAGAACGTTTCACTACACCTTACTTACGTATTACCGAACTTCAAACATCAAGTTCAGCTTCAACACTCTATTCAGAAATAGAAAAACTGAAGCAGTTTGTTGAAGAGATGGAGACTGACATGCGGGAAATAAAACGTGGTAGGGCTATGAATGGAGAAACATAGTCAGCATATCTGAACTACCAGCACATTTTACTGACATCAAATCACAGGTCCGTGAACTTACACCTCTGACTGTCCTGATCAGAACCATGAATGCTGGCGAACTTGACACAGAATCGGTGAGCAAGGCAGACAATCTGATGAACTTCATCGTAACAGGGGTTTTCAAAGGACATGAAAATTGATAAGGCGGCCTGCTTAAATCACTGAGCTACCCAAATTACTCTCCTCCAAAATGCTCAACTTCATCTGGATTTATCATTGTTTTAATCGTCCAGTTATATCAAATGACCTATGCATAAACTTGCGCGATGATTTAACTTGCTCCCAAATATAATGGTAATAATAATTTTTCCTTCACATTCCCCACTGGAATAGAGGGCTTCAAGTTAGTGGCTTGAAGTTTCTGTAGCAGTGTTTACTTTACAGGATGGGGTTGCTAGCCTCATGCCCAACCTTTTCTCTTTACCAGCACTGATTCTGGCTTAGAGGGGTAAAGGAGTGCGTCGGCCGGGAATCGAACCCCGGACCACATCCATGGTCGGCGAGCGTCCTGACCGCTATAGTACCGACGCCCCTGCTCCCAAATATACTACAAATTATTACTTTACACGTGAATCCTGTGTGAAGATTAAAGTACTTTGGAACTGAATACGCTGAAAAATTTTGTACCGTATGTGCGCATACTGTCTTGAATAAAGCTGTACCACTATCAAAAAGTGCGACAGTTCGCAGTGTACAGAAAAATGAGGGGCTAAAAGGAGTTCTAGGCACCTTAATTAAGGTAGAAAAATAGCTAGACTCTCAAATGAAGTGGGACAGACTGAAAAAGAGTCAGCGTGACGACTACTGCGCTGCATATTTTCAGTTAGGAAAACAGACAGAGGCTGAGAAATTCATCAACTCACAAAGTATCACATTTAAGGATATGAGCTACAGACAAATAAAAGTTGCATTAGATAAGACAGCGATTGAAAGGTGTGCCCATAATCTCCTCATCAAAGCTTATGGTGAGAAAGACAAATCACCGCAAGTCCCCGAAATAGATAAACACACGGCCAACGTAATAGAATTCATAGTCTTTCCCCGATCGAACCTCAAAAAGTTAGCTGCACAGAACACACTACCAGCCAAAAGGCTATCGGATTATAATCCCAATGCCAATGTAGCCCCAACAACCTCTACCGTAGATCTAGATATGTCTTCGAGTTGTCCTAGGTCAGAAACAAATGCGTCTCGAAAGTCTAAATTATCCTCCCACAGACATGGCAAGAGAGTTAGACAAAAATTCTGTCACAAAACATGTCGAGTAACACTAGTCGTAGCAAGTAATCCACTACACTAACAAAAATATTGTAAGAGGAGTCGACTTTGGAAGAGGAATAGGGTGTAGAATTTTACCGACATCCACACTAGTAACAGAAAAGAACATACTTTCCAGGGGCAATGACACCAGCACATACTGCTAAGCGTTATCACCGTTCGCTTGTAAAGCTCTCCTCTTTGACTCCAAGGAAGCTTTTAATAATAATGTGTATTCTCATATAAACATATAAATTTACATGAAAATGCATAGCATTTTTACAGGCACAATCAAGTATGATATAATATCAAATCGTAGATTGCCTACAAATTAATAATGTTTCAACAGTTAAATATTTGATATATATATATATATATATAAATACACTCATTGTCTGAACCAAACCGTATGGTTATTGAATTGTACAGTTGTCCTCCAGGTTAAGCGGGAAAATTGACTTCGACATAAGAATAAAACTTGTGCACTGTGGTAGAGTGTAATTCCATTATGGGTAAACTTTATCAAAACAAAATTTACCCATAATGGAAAATCGACTTCGTTTCGTTTTCATCCCGTGGTTGTCGGCATACGATAACCAACCAATATTGAGGTGAGTACAATGTTTACAAGGGATTGAAAGCAGTTTTAGAAAAGTAAAAGTGCTAAGGTGAATCAAAAAGTGTAATGAAATGGGTAAGTGCAAGTATCACTAATAAATGCATTAATAAAGGAAACTCCCTAGGCTGACAACGTTCATTTGCAATGTATAATGCTTCCTTTACAGTTTGCACTATCATGATGTCCACTTTTAGTTTTAATACATTTTTTCCTTATGTCGGTTTTTTATTTTATACCTTTTTGTGCATTCGGTGCACAACCGTACCCTACAGAGAATAGGAATAGAATAAGTCGAATCAAATTCATAAAAAGCTATAATATGTTAGGTTTAATGGGATATAATGGGGATTAAGTAAAGACGTTATTGGAAAATGAATGAGATAAGACATTGTGAAGTGGTATTTAAAGATCCGACAATGGACAGCAAGTTAGTTTATAAGATGCCCCATAAATCTGTGCAGATCCCACATGGTCGCATCTCAACAATAGGCTGAGCGAATGGCATATATTTAAAGGTAGAAGCATGATCTGTCAAGGCGTTCATTATTATCTTTTTCAAGATAAAGATCTAAGCCCTCATAAAAATCAGAAATATCTCGAGCCTTTAATTTGTATATTGCTGTTCCTGCAGAATGGGGCGATTCACCTTAGTGACCGCCACCATATTTACTGATCAGCTAGCGCCACCCTCCCTACTTTTTAACAAAGTACCACAGAGGGGACTAGTTATTAATCTAAGGTTTTATGGGTTCCAAAACCCTTTGTTAACCTGGCTCAATTGTTTCTTGGAAGATCGTTTCCAAGATGTGAAATTCTCAAACAATTGCTCGTTACCCAGACCCATACCAAGTGTAGTGTTTCCGAGTAGTGTACTAGGGCCACTGCTTTTCGTAATTTAAATTAACAACGTCTGCAGTATAATTGGGCACGGTACCCATAGCTCTTTGCTGACGACTTAAAGGTTGAATGCATCTTCCCCTAATCACCTCTGAATGAGGGGTCCACGCATATTCAATACGATCTGAATGGGTTACATATGTGGAGCAATGTCTGGCAGCTTCCATCCAATTCTGACAAATCTGATGTCCTTTACTTCAATAAATCCCACCAGAATTTCAGTTACACCCAGTTGACTGTTTTCTCCAAACCCTCAATTCCATAAAGGAACTAGGCGTTGCCTACTTATAGAACTTGATATTCAGTCGGCACACAAAATCAGCTGTTCCTAAATGCCGAAGACCCACACGCTTGCCACACAGAAAAATGTGCACAAGTGAGGCCCATTTCCTCTCATACAAAGTTATGGTTCGTCCAGTACTTGAATACTGCGCAATCGTTTTCGGCTTACTGTATGGGTATGATATGGTTCGTATTAAAAATATTCCGCGAAGTTTTGTACAATGCTTACTACACAAACATGAAGGACTGACTTACGTGGGTAGGTGCAAAAATATGGACTCCAGCAACTTTGGTTAAGGCGCCTGAAACTCAACCTAACGTTCCTCTTTCGCCTTTTACGTGGCTATCTCAAGAGCAGTAATCAAATGGCTTTCAACAATACAACCATATTCTCTTAGGAGTCATGAAAATACTCTACCTATAACATGGTACCGGACAAAACTGTTTTCCCGTTTCTTCAAAACACAGTACAGCCTATTCTGGAACAAACTTCCGCTTACTTTACGTAGCTACTGATCATCTACTGAATTCCAACGCTTCCTTGATGACTTCATGTTAACAAAATTGCTTCGGTCTACTTATCCATACCTTACCCGTATGGGCTGTTCAACCGATTTTAGTACTACAGACCCCAGGGCTATACTTCCAATTTGAGGAAATTCACTTACTCCAGCAACCGTACCGCGTCTAGAGTTGATGAAACCATTCTAATGTTTCCCACATTGCTTGATATTAGCCCGGTTATTCACCTTATTAGAAATCCTATCAGTATTTCAACAAATAGGTTCACAGTCATAAGACTATCTATAATTATCCTGGACATATAGTCCTAAAGTGGTTATAGTATTTTTTCTATAACATGAGCAAACTGATACTCTGTAATGTCTAAAGCATGACATATAAAGTGTGGTCATGAAAACTCGGCAATAAAACGTCCAGCCAACCAGCTATTTTCCTCAAGTTCATTCAACCTACCCTTATACCTAATCGTACTGCTATTCATTTCACTCTACTCAGTAGACTATATTTAGATTCGCACATTGGTAATATTATTAGACTGTGACATTATTTGCTGCAGTACCCAAAACTTCTATACATTCAACTTTTAGAACCAATTAACTGCTACCTACTCAGTGACCGTTTAAGCGACTTAGTGAATCCTATTCCCCGTAGTCTTCAATAAGTTGGGCCAGTGTAATTATTTCCGGAAACACTTATATTAACAACCATAGCTCTTAATATCTTATATATGCATATATAATCAGTATGATACACTTTACTATTTCTGTACCGAAATGACTACCTTCAGTCCACAGTTACTCATTTCATATAATTTTCTAAAATCCACTACGTTGAAACTATGTAGCATTTTTCCCATTATATAAGTTGGTGAGCACCTTAGCAATGTTTAACGCCCATCACAGAGAAATCGGTCAAGAAAATTTAGCATAAAAATTCTGTTAACCAGTCGTCTAACTTAGTAACAATTGTAGACGGCTGTCAAAGTAGTTGAAGACTGAACGATCAATTCATGGTTGTTTGCTCAAACCCAACTCCACCATATTTTTCGCGGGACATCAATCCGGTTGTCATTGTCTCATCGTTCGCTGTTCCGAGGAAGAATAAAAACTATCGGTTAATATCCACAACTTCTGCCGGAACAACTAAAATTCAAAAACCTTCCTCACGAGAAGTAAATACCCACAAGCAGTAGAAATCCATCAATTAATGCGTCTAAAGCTTCTGTATTTTACTCCCAACAATGACATTGCAGATCAAATGAGATAAACAAATCACTGATTTCAAAATAACACAACAATGAACTTTAATTCAAGGATTCTGTACACAACAAAGTAACGTATGAAAATTGACTTCAAGCTTTATTTTTTTTCCCAGGCACTTATAACCCATCCACCAAAGGCCTGGTTTTTCGGTAATGCGAAGACAATATTTCTGTATTTCCTGATGTGTTGCACTCACTGACAATCTAGCAGATTTTTCCAACTGTGCACAGAAATGATTGTACATAAGTGAAAAGGATGTTTTATACTATTGGGATTAACGTTTATTGAGTGTATATATATTCTCCAGCGTACATGTTAAACATATTTTGCTATCGACTGTAAATTGTGACTGAACAATATGGTCCTATTTCTGTAACAATCTGATGATGCCTGTAAACTGGAGTCCCTCATGTACTGTACCATGAGAATAAATTTATTTATTTATTACCATGATTTATTGTTATAACATTTATTCCTAGACCTTGTGTAATAACCTTATTGTTGGTTATATGTTGGCGTAAGAATAAAGGATTCTCGAGTCGCCAATCAGTGTTCTGGTTCTCGCGTTGGTTAATAAAAAGTGTTATTGAAAGTCTTTGAGGGACAGAGTGAGGTTCAGCGTAGCTAGAGCTGGACATTGACAATTTATGAGACTCGGCTGACAATAGCGATTTACGCCAATGTTTACGTTCCCAATCGGGGTCATGAGAAAAAACAAGAACAAGGCCTAACCCTGAGGAACTCACCAAACAATCACAACAGATTTATCATGTGCGAATTGGATTAGCAAATATATAGCTTAACTATCTAAGAAACCGCCACAAAGAGATGACGGAATTACCTTCAACTGGAAAACAACTAATCAGAAGACATCACTTCTCTGCTAACAATAACGCTAGCAATAGTGTACATAAAAATCTACAAATACCCTTTGATTTTCTCATTAAACGATCTGTTACCTGGCCTTTGATTTCTGCTTTCACAATTCTGCATATTTTCATCATTAATTGTTCTACCACTCATAAAACTCTGCTAAATTAATTTGCTATTATACCGGTTATTTCTACACTTCATGATTCTTAAGCGAAAATTAGTTTTCTAGTCTCTTGTAGTAACCTACTTCTACATATGTATTTAGATAATAATGTTAAGAATATCCCCAGGTGTTGGTGTGTCCGGTTACCTAATGGGAAGTACTTGTCATGAAAGCCATTAATGTCCAGCATACTGTATGATTGAGACGGGGCCAAAGCAATGCAATATTACAACTACAGTCATTGCAAAAGGTCTGAAAGCTTAAAAGGAGGGAGAATGGTCCATGCGGACCAGCAGATAAGGCACGGGTCACAAATGTGAATCGCTCCGACCTGTGGAACAGCAATGCGCACTTTTGGGAGCTCGAGCATGTGCGTCGGTGGCACATTGGATAGGACTCTCGCCGACCATGCACATGGTCCGGGGTTCGAGCCCTCGCCGGCGCACACCTGATATCTATGGTTGGCCTGTGAAATTTGGGCTACCGATATCCATGCTGAAAATTCCATACTTGTACCAAAAACACAGTGTGGAATCAAGCTGTAATAAAAAATAAAAAATAAAACAGGATCTTAGATCCTCAATATTAAAAATAAATTAAAAGAAATAATAATGACTGCAAGGATCTAAATTTCAAAAATATGCTTTTGCTTCTAACATCTATAAGCCTGCTCAGCTTCTTTTCAAGGTGCTGCCCCATGGGCCCAACACAAGTTCTCCAGACGTCCTACAGGTCAGCATATCCTACAGGTTCTAATCTCTTAGGTCACTTCTCCCAAAATGTCACTCAAATACTTCACGATAATCTCTTTAAGTAATTACTATTACACTCTATTTTATCTTAACTCTCTAGGCGTTTAATAAAGGTAAACTTACTGGTTCCATTGGTATTCTTGGCTCGCATAATAATATATTATCATTTTGAAAACGAGGGACGCCAGTTTAAAGGCATCATCAATATGAACTTTTGAAACCGTGGTAATCTATGCTAATTGACAACTGTAATTGGTAGTCATATTCAGATATTAGGAACATAAACTTCTAACCGGAATGTTCCTACCACCTGCCTGACCAAAATTACATGGCAACTGCCAAAGCCTTTATATCTTTACTCCACGAGAACCTCTTCATTGTCATGTATTTTAAAAATGGAGAAGTTTGTCTATAGAAACCCCAACCTGCACCTTGGTTGTAAGTTTCATTCCATACAGACTGCTCCATTCTACTGATTACATTAGCAAACTACTTGTTCCTTGGACGTATCAATTAGTAGATTACCGTAGCAGCTAGAGAACTCAAAAACCTTCACTAATTACTCTGCATAAACCATAAACAGACTGAACACCTAGGTGTATAAACAGATTAGGAGAATATCAATATGAAAGTTTGCTAGACGGTGATTTACAATAAACACAAGCACTTATATATATTGACATTTAACTTCTATTTGTGTCCGCATACATTTTTAATTGTACTTTGCTGCTCGCTTTTTCACTTCTGTATAACTTGTGGCAGAGGTCGTAAAAACTTACAGTAAGACTGAAGTTATACAGGACTCGGAGCCACCTAATAATAATAATATATTCTCATTTTGTACATGAGGGACGCCAGTTTACAGGCATCATCAATATGATAAATTACATATACGATTAGCAATCATACTTATTAATAATGTTTTAATAAAATACATATTTTTTCCTACCTGTGTAGGACACACCAAATATACAGGCATGGATAAGCATTATTTAAATTTGGTTTATGGTTAAGTTACATGGTTGCTGAAGTTTTTGTCTTTGGTTTGTGGGAACAATATGATAACCAGTCATTCAATGGAGCACATCATGAAATATAGGAATATTGACTTCGCATTAACAAAAAAACCCAAGTGAGTTTTGGATGGATTAAAAATACTTGGGAAAAAATAAAGCTTGAGGTTATTCCACAATATAACTTAGGTGTGTACAAACCCAAATCTCATTTTTGATTTACATCCAAATTGGGTAATAAGAAAGTTATTTTTATAAATACGATCAGTTAAGTTATAAGTTACAATCGTGACGTTGTATTACAAATTGATACATTTCCATTGGTATAAGAGTATATTCCACAAATGTAATCCAGGTTGCGTCGTGGGGAAAGTTAATTCGTTATTAACTAGGCAACTGAAAGATACGGGACCAATGATGTTTGCAGATCATTTATCATTGTAAATGGTCAAACATCCACATTATTCATTCTCATTCAAAAAGTCAAATGGAAGCTGAAATGGTGAGAGAAAAAAGACAAACAACAACAAAGCAAAAGAAAGCAACGGGAGTCCTTAAGGAGTGATTAATAAATATATACATATGTATTCTGTCTAGTAACTATGGTTATTTTTGTTCACTAACTAACTAGTCCCGTTATGCCAACTTTTAAATTATGTGTGAACTAATATTACTGTCCTGTGTAGAAATGTTTATCATCTAGTTCCAATAATATTAAAATTTATAATTGTAGTTTGTTGTAACTACACGTTTAAAGAACTTAAGACATCTATGTAGGGTGAAAAAGAGGATGTAAGACTCAGACGTATAAGTGCATTGTCATCTTTGAGCAGTCTGGTAACTGAGAAGATGAACACTGAGAGTGTGTTTGCATCGCGCACATTAGCTGGTAGTCTATTCCAAATGACTGAAAACTTATTTAAGAAGAAGTTGTACCGCACGTAAGTCTGACAGTGCTCCATAGCAGCTAGGCTGTGATGATTTCTAAGATTGTAACTGATGACAGCGGTAGGTTTAGTTATTGGCTCGGAGGAATGCAAGAGAAGATTAGTTAGCTTGTAGTAAAAGATAAGGTTCAGCTTAAGACGTCTTTTCCAGAGGGGTTCTAATCTTAGTCTTTCGCATCGCTCATGGTATTCCAGACCACTTTCTAAGCCAAGAGTTCTTGAGGTAAACTGCCGTTGCACTCCCTCTAATTTAAGCTTGTCATTTTGTCTGAGTCCGCTAAGAATAAACAGGCAGTATTCTAAGATAGGTCGGGAACATACTTTGTATAATAAAACCCTAGTTTCACAACAAAAGAAATTGCGTGTTATGCATCCTATCAGCCTTCGCGTTTTACGTCTGGCATAATCAGTCTGTTCAGCGAACGTTAGGATACTAGAGTACAATAACGCGCGCGATTCTGATCGGACGTTACAATCTCTCCCCATAACGTGGATATATTTTTGTCGATTTCTGGAATATTGTAGTGGATATTATACCACTGCTCAACTATAACTTATATTGGCTGCTACTCTAGCTTCCAATTCTGCAGATATATCACCGCCAGTTATCAAGTTTGGATCCACTCTTTCGCAGGGCTCATCCTCCTTATTGTAACTTTAGAACAACGTCACAGAAAAGAAAACTGTAGAGAAGTTCATCATTTTGTGGTTTACATACCAGGATCAATTTACAGGATAATTGGTTTCTATATACTCTGTATTTTACTTTTTAGTACTTTGTAAATTTATTGTTTATTTATAAGCAATAAAATTCCATACGGTATCCATAGTAGTACTTAATCTGTATATCCACTCGATATACTATTTTTCCATATACCCGTTTTCGATTTAGCTCGGCTTTAACTTTAAACCATATTGATTAGTTTTCAGCAATGGCACAACGTAATAAACGAGTACTTTCCATACGTAAGAATAGTTTGGGTCACTCAGCTAAGAAGATACGTACATCACTGTGCGTTCCGCGTAGCCTCAACAATGTCCCCGAAGTCATTGTTCCCGACTTGTTGTCAGAGGTATATGCAACTGCTGAACAAAATAAGTTGGACCTTATATCTCTAGGAAACTCTGTGAAGGAATTAAATGAGAATATAAACACCATTAAGCCACTACTGCTTCTTTGTAACCCAACTCATGATGCTAATCCGGAAAGTCTGCTGAAATCTGAGCGTATGTTAGACTTTATAGCCAGTGAAGTTACTAAACGAATCATGTCCTCGTACAACGTTCTCGCTTACAATCTGCCTGATCGGACGCCTCTGGACAAAATCAAAGTGACATGTCTCCAAGCGTGTGGCATGCCATCAGCGAATTGCCACCTAATCAGACTCAGGAAAAAATCAGGAAAGTATACTTGCCCTGTGCTGTTTAAATTCAGTAGTCCTAATGATGCTAGGAAATTTCAGTCGTCAAATAAGTTAATTAGTTCATCCACACCTTATGGTAATATTAAACTTGCCCATGACCTAACGCCATGTCAAAGACGTAGCCGCGCAAGTGTACCAAGTGTCGCAAAAACTTACGTAACAGCAGAATGTCCTATAGAAGACTCTGTCGCCTTAAACTTGAGTAAACCTAATGGTACAGACATACATGAAATACTCTTAAATAATAAAAATTTACCTAGTAAACTCAACGATGAAGCAACTACGGTCATAGACTTAGATGCATCTTCAGAGTTATGCTCGCTAGCCACATCACCATCAGCCGCTAATACCACTACCAACGTTAAGCAAAAGACTAAGCTCGAGCATGTAGCATTAAGCATATCCTCCCCGAGCAGCACTCAGATTAGTGAGCATACAAAACGAAGTAAAATAACCCTGCCATCCAGAATACCTGTACTCAAACACATCACTGATAGGTTTCTCAGCAGCGAACCAGATAACATTAACTTAAGCGACCCCAATCATACCACTAAACCAGGGAAGCAGAATAAGCCCTCATACCGCCATAAATCTAACGTCAATGAAAAGAGAGGTAACCCGCCGATTCATCCAACATCAAACAAGTCTTCGTCCGATAGACACAACAGACGCTATATGTCTGGGCACCCTAAAAATAAGTCGAAGCCCGACGGGCAGGCATACACCTACCCCGACACAACTTTCCAATCTATGGCTACTATAGACAAAAGTTTGATCCAGGGACCTCTACAACAAGGAACAAGTGCGCTAGGCATGTTTCCTAAAGGTGGCCTTTTGACTCACCACATCCCCGAAAACCATCGCATACAGACCACCCAAGACCGTCAATGGACTAATATTTACGAAAATAACTTAAACACACAAAATATTAGTCATAACTGCGATACACGTAACTCTACCCCAGCATACTATCCACAAGGAATACCTACCTCCCCCCCATCCAATCTAAATTTTCTCAGCCAACACGAAATTTCAGCCTCAATATTGACGCAAATAGCACACATACTGTCAAGCCACTTATCACCGGATGGGAGGGCGATGCATTGGAGGCACGGTATTATGAACACCTCACACCCGCCGGGGTAACAAACGATGGCACATCTCTCTGTGCTGATACTGGTGTAGGGCACTTTTCCAGCACTGCTAGTAAGTGGCCACCATCTGAGTTAGCACCCATCAAACAATCTGTTCTAGACGCCATAAACCTTGGAGAGAATATTTTTAAAGATATATGCGATTTCACCGTCACCCCTAACTCTCTCTCATTCTGTCTTATCAATGCTCGCTCCTTACTCAACAAAATGTTCGACTTCACGACATTATCCCTAATTTGCAATCCGTCTCTCATAATGATTACTGAGACATGGTGCACTCCTCAGATTTGCGATAAAGATATTTCTATTGATAACTATTATGTATTCAGAGGCGACAGAAACTATGGTAGAGGAGGAGGATGTGCTATGTATATCAGGTCTGATATTAAGGCCACACAGTGCTTCTACCCAGAGCTCATCACAGATAACGATTCAGTGTGGGCTATTCTAAGACTGTCTCACTCCAGTTCCTATCTTATAGGTTGCATCTATCACCCCCCGTGCTCAACCGTTGAAGGTAATATGAAGCTTGCTAGCACGTTCGCTTACGCCACTTCACTACCTCACACGGCTAAAATTATATGTGGGGACTTTAATATGCCCGATGTAGTCTGGCAACCACTTTCCTCACCAAAACGGTACAATGAATTTATCAACATAATAGAAACAAAAGAATGGCAACAACACGTACAGTATCCTACCAGGCTATCTAAGATTTTAGATCTAGTTTTCACTAATGGTATCATCCCCACTACCCTTCGAGTAGGTAAAGAGTTTCCTGGCAGCGACCACAGAGTAGTATTCGGTACATTTAATATTTGCACTAGCATGAGTTCGACAATAAACGCCAACAAAGTATTACTCAGGGGTTACAGACATGCTCAGTGGGATGAACTGAAACCATACATACGCACCCTAGACTGGGAGCCATACTTTACGTGCAGCTCGGCTATAGAGACAAACAAATTACTCTATGAGAACCTAGGATTTGCACATGACTTCATCGCTCCAGTAAGACTTGTGAAAACGAGGCCTAAACAGCCCGACTTCATCCCCGTAAAGATTCGAAACCGACTGCGTAAGCATGCTAGGCAATTCTACAGATATAATGACTTTTCATCACTCATTACACTCAAGCAAACTTATGATTCATACAAATCTAATCAGTTATCTGAGTCCATCAAACTAGAACGCATCCTCCACTCACGACCTGATAATACAGAGGCATTAGTTAAACTAATTAAGTCACGAATCAACAACAACAGAATAAGTATCCCTAACTTATTACTAGATAGAGAAAAACTACACAAAGACCCGCAGGAGATATAATAATAATAATAGTATATTCTCATTTTGTACATGAGGGACGCCAGTTTACAGGCATTATCAATATGATAAATTACATATACGATTAGCAATCATAATTAATAATAATGTTTTAATAAAATACACTTTTTTTCCTCCTTGTGTAGGACACACCAAATATACAGGCATGGGTAAGCATTATATAAATTTCATAAATTTGGTTCATGGTTAAGTTACATGGTTGCTGGCGTTTTTGTCTTAGGTCTGTGGGAACAATATGATAACCAGTCATTCAATGGAGCACGTCATGAAATATAGGAATATTAACTTCGCATTAACAAAAAAACCCAAGTATGTTTTGGATGGATTAAAAATACTTGGGAAAAAATAAAGCTTGAGGTTATTCCACAATATAACAAGTCATTCAATGGAACACATCATGAAGTATAGGAATAAATAAATAAATAAATTTATTCTCATGATACAGTACATGAGGGACGCCAGTTTACAGGCATCATCAAATTGTTACAGAAATAGGATCATATTATTCGGTCACAATTTACAGTCGATAGCAAAATATGTTTAACATGTACACTGGAGATAATACGTACACTTGATAAATGTTAATCCGAATAGTATAAAACATCCATGTGAGTTATTCAGCTCCCACTTTTCTAGCTACTATACTATCGAAGAAACAGTAGATAGTCTTGAAGTTCCGACAATACCAAATCACTTTTTGGGTAATATAACATTCACCCAACAAAAGATTTCCTCCGCTATAGCATCCCTCCGGACATCATATAACGCTGGGCCCGATGGAATTCCATCTATCTTGTTGAAAAGAGGTGGTGAGGATATACCCATTATCCTACTAAAGTTTTTCATTCTGTCCTTAAATAATGGCAGTTACCCAGAATGCTGGAAACTGTCGTTTATAACCCCTAGGCACAAACAAGGACCAACTTCTAACATCGAAAACTACCGACCGATTAATATCACGTCAGTAGTTTCCAGGGTTATGGAAAAGGTTATAGGGCAAGATATTGCTTCATACCTCCACCTTCACAAAGTGTTTACTCCAGCACAACACGGCTTCTTGAAAAATCGATCATGCTCCACCTGCCTACTTGACTACTTTGATGATGTTACCGCTAAGCGTGATCATGGTTTGTATGTCGCAACTCTCTTCTTTGACTTCAAAAAAGCCTTTGATAAAGTCCCACACAAGAGACTAATCCTTAAGCTAAAGTCGTACGGGTTCCAAGACCCCTTGTTATCCTGGCTCATTTCTTTCTTGGAAGATCGTTCCCAAGTTGTGAAATTTGCAAATAATTACTCGTCACCCAGACCTATAAGAAGTGGAGTGATTCAGGGTAGTGTACTAGGTCCACTGCTTTTCGTAATCTACATTAACGACATCTGCAGCGTAATCAAGCATGGTACCCCATACCTCTTTGCTGACGACTTAAAGATTGTATACAGCTTCCCCCATTCTACACTAAACGAAGGATTCACACATATTCAAGATGATCTGGATAGGTTACATAACTGGAGCAATGACTGGCAACTGCCATTCAATTCTGATAAATGTGGTGTCCTATATTTCAATAACTCCCATCCGAATTTCAGGTTACACCTAGGTAACTCTTTTCTCCAAACCCTCAGTTCCATAAAAGACCTGGGAGTTACCTACTCACAAAACTTAACATTCAGTCAGTACGCAAAAGCACTTGTTTCTAAATGCCGAAGACTCACAGGCTTGTTACATCGAAAAATGTACACAAATGAGGCTAAAGTCCTTTTATACAAAGTCATGGTTCGTCCAGTACTTGAATACTGCACAATTGTCTTCGGTTTCATGCATGGGTATGACAGGGTTCGTATTGAAAATATTCAGCGAAGTTTTACTCGACGCCTATTATACAAACATGAAGGACTGACTTACGCTGATAGGTGCAAAATGTATGGACTTCAGCCACTTTGGTTAAGGCGCCTGAAACTCAACCTTACATTCCTCTTTCGCCTTTTACACGGCTACATCAAAAGCAGTAATCCAATAGCTTTCAACAATTTACCCATATATACTCTTAGGAATCATGAAAATACTCTATCCATAAGCCGGTTCCGGACAAAACTGCGATCACGTTTCTTTAAAATACAGTACAGTGCATTATGGAACGAACTTCCACTTACTGTACGTAGTTGCCGATCTCCTACTGAATTCCAGCGTCTACTTAACGAGTTCCTATCAACAAAAGAGCTTCGGTCTACTTATCCATACTTTATCCATATGGGCCGCTCAACTAGCTTTAGTACTACAGACCCCAGTGCAATACCCCCAATTTGAGGAAACTCATTTGCCCCGGCAACCGTACCTCATCTATAACGTGATAAAACCAACCTAATCTCTCCCACATGCCTTTACCTAAGGTCCGGTTATTCAGCTTACTAGAGATCCTATCGATATTTCTTCAATCGGGTTTATAAACTCATTAGACTCTCCTGGATGTATAATCCCAAATTAGTTGTGATAGTTCTCCCATAATATAAGCAAACTGGTACTTTGTAATGTCTAAAGCATGCCATATGAAAAGTGGCCAGGAATACCTAGCAATAACAAACTCAACCAACCAACCATTTTCCCCAAGTTCATTCAACCTACCCTTATCCCTAATCGTACCACTATTCACTACACTCTACTCAGTAGAATATGACTTAATTTGCTCCGGTGCTCAAAACTCTTCTACCCTTTACTTTTTAAAAAAGACGTTTTAACTACTAACTGCACAGTAGCCGTTTAACTAACTCACTGGTTTCCTCTTCACTGTAATCTTCAATAAGTTCGTCAGTATAATTATTTCCGAAAACCATTACATTAGCAACCATATCTTTTAATATTTTACGAATATACTTATATTATTAGCATAATACACTGCACTATTTTTGAGTTGAATTGATTATCTTCAGTCAACAGTTACCCATTCTCATATAATTTTCTAAAATTCATAATGTTAAAGCTATGTAGTATTTCTGTTAATATCTTTTATAATATGTTTAGACACGTTACTTTGCAATGTCAGATGTCTACTATATACAAGACTGTCATGATAATTTAGTACACTAAGTCCTGCCAACCGACCTTACCTTCAGTTCATACTACCTACATTGATCCCTAACTATATTGTTCTGCTGAATCTTGCTTCACTATTCACAAAACCTATTCTTTTTATTCTTTAAGGTTTTAACTTCTTGTAAAGTAATCTGTTCATTAGGACGCATGCATACATATATAATGTTCATAAAGATGTATGTGGAGACCTATTGGAAGCACTCATTAAGAAAGCTAGGGAGATGGAATATGGGGTACGAACATGTCTGGTACCAAGCAGTATATTTGCGGTAGCCATAATAATCATAGTCTCAGAGCTTAACATCAAAAAAGGAGGGAGGGTGGCGTTAGCTGATCAGTAGATATGGTGGGGTCACTAAGGTGAATCGCCCCATTCTGCAGGAACAGCAATATACAAATTAAAGGCTCGAGATATTTCTGATTTTTATGAGGGCTTAGATCTTTATCTTGAAAAAGATAATAATGAACGCCTTGACAGATCATGCTTCTACCTTTAAATATATACCATTCGCTCAGCCTATTGTTGAGATGCGACCATGTGGGATCTGCACAGATTTATGGGGCATCTTATAAATCAACTTGCTGTCCATTGTCGGATCTTTAAATACCACTTCACAATGTCTTATCTCATTCATTTTCTAATAACGTCTTTACTTAATCCTCATTATATCCCATTAAACCTAACATTTTATAGCTTTTTATGAATTTGATTCGACTTATTCTATTCCTATTCTCTGTAGGGTACGGTTGTGCACCAAATGCACAAAAAGCATAAAATAAAAAACCGACATAAGGAAAAAATGTATTAAAACCAAAAGTGGACATCATGATAGTGCAAACTGTAAAGGTAGCATTATACATTGCAAATGAACGTTGTCAGCCTAGGGAGTTTCCTTTATTAATGCATTTATTAGTGATACTTGCACTTACCCATTTCATTACACTTTATTGATTCACCTTAGCACTTTTACTTTTCTAAAACAGCTTTCAATCCGTTGTAAACGTTGTACTTACCTCAATATTGGTTGGTTATCGTATGCCGACAACCACGGGATGAAAACGAAACGAAGTCGATTTTCCCGCTCAACCTGGAGGACAATTGTACAATTCAATAACTATACAGCCTAGTTCAGACAATGTGTATTTATATATATATCAAATATTTAACTGTTGAAACATTATTAACTTGTAGACAATCTACGATTTGATATTATATCATACTTGATCGTGCCTGTAAAAATGCTATGCATTTTCATGTAAATTTGTATGTTTATATGAGTATCTAATACCGAGATCTACGACTGAGTTGAGATTAGCTAGTTTTCGCCCATTTATTTCAAGAGTCAGATCAAGGTTTATGTTTTTGATACAAATCCAGCCGCATTTGTCAATGTGAAAGTTTAGACAGGATTCAGCACACCATGTTGCGAAACTACTTAGTTCAAGATGTATTTTAGTAACCATATCGCTTAATTCATGAGTGTAGCAGGAGTAGACGACTTTGAGGTTGTTAGCATATAGGAATGGTTTGCCTAAGGTGAAGCACTTGCAAATGCTGTTAATGTAGACTGTGAATAAAAGTGGACCTAGGACACTACTTTGCACAACCCCACTTGAGATCTGCCTAGGATGAGACAATACAGATCCAACTTTGGTTATTTGCATCCTGTTGCTTAGAAATGATTTTAACCAGTTCAGTAATGGGTTGCGAATTCCACAAGAGTACAGCTTCTCAAAGAAAATACTGTGAGATACCATGTCGAAAGCCCTAGATATATCGAAGTAGGGAACAACGACTAGCTTACGTGCTTCGCGACGTGCACTTACCGCATCATCTTTCAAGCTGTCGGTTCGTAATAACTCAGCTTCATTAAACTCTCGTGTCACCCTATGAGGACGCTGAATAACATTTTCTACGAGTAGTATTCATGACCAAGAACGAGGATGCAGCTGGTTTAAAATAGATTTCCACATATTGATCTACTAACGCACAAAGACGGCAGCCTGTTGGTCAATCACGTCTCATAAACCGTTAATGCCCAGCTCTCGCTACGCTCGGGCCCACGCTGTTCTTTGAAGATTTCAGAAACGCTTAGTTATAACGGACGAAAAAACCAAAACACCGATCTGCCGTTTGATATTTCTTTATTGTTACACCAACATATAAAAGGAATAAGTGAACTAAGGTCTGAAAACAAATATTACAATAATAAATCATTGTATTACTTCTGACGATGTTTCACTCTTCTTTCTGAACAGCGACCGATGAGACGATGACTGTCGTATTGATGCCTCCGCGAAAATTGGGGAAGTTGATTTTGAGCAAACAACCATGAGTTGATCGTTCAATCTTCAACTCCATTGACACTCCCCGGCAAAAAAGGGATCCAACCCTTTTTTCCTTCACGACCAATGCACGTTGACTTGGATGCCATTGCGAGAACCTGGGTCACACGGACAGAGCTGAAATGGAAAACAAACAGAAAAGCCAACACACCACAAGCATACCCACAGCACAATCTCACACATCGCTGACGACCTGCGCCTCCAGACAGAGACCTCCTCTTGACATCTTGCAACACAATCGCCACTTACTAGAATGACTCTTGCAGAATGCAACGTGACCATAGCAGCACCTCATGATACTCTACAACCATCCTCTTATCTACTCACTACCAATTACCACTGAAATCGCTTGTCACTCATTCTGCCTCAGTTCTAGTAACGGTGACGTATGCGAGCCTCAGTCGTTTACACTCTTTCTCCCCGGCGTGTCGGACCGCAGCTAACAATTATCTCCGTGTGCATTTCATTCTCAGCAATAGCCTAGCCTCCCCGGCGTATACGACCCATCTGCTGTCCTTAACATCAACCAATTCATTCATGGATGTAGAAGACTCGAAACAACTTCAGAAGTAATCACGACGAAAATTTTAACAAAATTACGCAATAACAACAAGATACGAAAACAACAAGTAAACACAATGAATCCAAAATACACCAATTGCTATGACACACCACACGTATATACAAATAGTACAAACAACCTCGCCGATCATGTCTTGGTGGAATTCCTTTGAAGAATTGCAGGACTTACACCAGTACGCCTACAACCCTTCTCAGGTTGACGATTGTAATTTGTGGAATGTCCGGACACAAACAAGATTAACCAACAATTACGATAATTGGAACTCACACAACTATTTAACACAAACATATGTACAATCACTACATCAAATGTTGTGGATTCCGGCACGACAAACTACCCTTGAAGAACTGTAGGACTTACAGCAGTACGCCTACATTCCTTCTCAGGTTGATGATACAAGTGGAAGTCGTCCGGACACAAACAGAATTACCAACAGCTAGATGACAGATGATATCAATTCAGTAAATACAATATGAACATATGTACAATATCATACACCAAGCACATTGGACCGCTCATTGATGCGCTACCCTTTGAAGAACTGTAGGACTTACAGCAGTACGCCTACAACCCTTCTCAGGTTGACGCTCTAGGTTGGAAAATCGTCGCAGAGTTCATTTGCTAACTTCCTTCTATCAGCTATATCCTCAAATCTGAACGGTAACACGCCCATGTCATTGTATCGTAGAATATAGATGACGAACAAACACACGAAGTATCTGATCAACCAAGTATAGAAACAGAGTAATTTACACCAAAGATAATAACATTCAAATAGTAACTTGAAACTAGAAATGCCTTTGTTCGTGCACGTCAATTTAACAATTACTCTCTCGTTTACACTTGGCTTATCCTCACTAAACTGACCAGTGATATTCGTCCTTTCAAACGAACTGATACTAGCATAGTCATTGCACAAGATACTTGAGTTGATGGGTGTCTTTTTCATTGTGGATGACAGCACCAACGACGACTGATTGATATCAGTTGATGAAGTTAGCGGTGGATCAAAAGCTGTTGTTGCTCGGCTTTCAGATAATTCTCTACCTGCAAGACCACCACCACTGCTGTCTTTTACTATCAGCTCAGGTTTAGCACTAGCATCTGATGATAGGTGGGCTACATGCTGATCAATCACACTGACGGTCTCACAAGTACGCATGCCTTCTGCAACTGCGCCTGCATTTATTTCTACTTCACGTTGTAGTTGTACAGAACCTTTAATTAACTTAGCAGTAGTAGGCATTCCCTCCATTTCATCATGGTCAATCAAAGAGAAATCTGCACTATCATGATGATTACCACAAATATTCAATTTACCGTCAAGTTCATCATTTTCAAACTCTTTAATAACAGAAGTAGACAATTTTGGTTCCTCCTCACAAATCATTAAAGGTTTTATGTCTTCACTCTGACTAGTTATACTTTGTAAACTTTTGGAGTCAGAACTGCACTCTGAAGCAGTAACTCTATTCTGTGACACTCTATTCAACAATGGCTTACCAGTTGCAATTACAGACTTCTTCACAACACCGTTATCGTCACACAATTCGGAGTCATGCCTGGAGTTTACATTCAGCTTATCACTGAACTTGCTTACTGGTTCACAGTTCACTTCTGTATGCACCTCTTGCAAACGTGTGAAACACAACCGTGTTTGTCTTACATCTTGTATCCTATCAGTTGAGGATGTACTACGAAACCTGTTACACTCACTAGGTCTATATGCATTACTAGACATCATGGAGCTTTCTCGATATCCACCTCTCTGAGGCCTATTCGTCATCAATGATTGCGTTTTTCCCTCAGACTGCTCTATTCTAGGGGTGAGATGTAATAGACTGGCGAACTTGCTCATAGATTGATTGACACTAGTATTTACCAGTTTCAGGATATCATCAAATTTTGGCTCGATACCCTCATCCTCCATACGGGAGCTCATCTTCACCCACTTCCTTTGCAGTCGAGTAGGTAGGCGTCTTCCTATTACTTCTAGTGTAAAACTCGAGTTGAGGTCACTCATGCGATTCATCGAAATCATTCCATTCTTGTAAATTAGCAAATTATCTAAAAACTCAGTGAGTGCCTTGGAGTCATCCTGTAATTGACCACCATTACCCTTAACAGCCTCGAATAAATTCCCTGCAATCATCGAAGGTCTTCCAAACCTTTGACGTAATATGCTCATAGCCTCGTAGTAGCCCTCTTTTGGCTTCATAAACTTACAGCACTGTATAGCTCTTGCAGCATCTCCAGTGCAATATCTCATCAAATACATTAACTTCAATTCATCATTTAATAAAAAACCACTCAACATGATCTCAAACTCCTTTACAAATTGTAAATAATCAGCCGGTTTTCCATCAAAACACCGTGGTTCAAATTTAGGGAGTTTGATGTTCCTATTATCCCTGAACGGCGAAACAGTAACATCAACCATGTCATGCTTAACATCAGACACATCGTTACAATTAACAGACAAGTCACCATGACTTACTTTCCTGTTTGCATCCAAGACGCTCTGTCCCTTCTTTGACCCAGGCATTGTTGAACTTGACCCAATTCCAAAAACGTTCCAGATATTGCTTGTTCAAAGAGGACTTGACCGGCACCAGGAAAAATGAACGGCGACTATCCAAACTTTCACCAACTGTTTGAATCCGCCAGATCTGTTTCTATCGTCAGAAACTGTCAATCACGTCTCATAAACCGTTAATGCCCAGCTCTCGCTACGCTCGGGCCCACGCTGTTCTTTGAAGATTTCAGAAACGCTTAGTTATAACGGACGAAAAAACCAAAACACCGATCTGCCGTTTGATATTTCTTTATTGTTACACCAACATATAAAAGGAATAAGTGAACTAAGGTCTGAAAACAAATATTACAATAATAAATCATTGTATTACTTCTGACGATGTTTCACTCTTCTTTCTGAACAGCGACCGATGAGACGATGACTGTCGTATTGATCCCTCCGCGAAAATTGGGGAAGTTGATTTTGAGCAAACAACCATGAGTTGATCGTTCAATCTTCAACTCCATTGACACTGTCGATGACAATAATTTTGTGTGACTGCGATTGTGATAAACAAGCGACTTGCTCACTTGTGATTGGCCAGTTTGTCATTCAAGTTGAGGTTATTTCAAACATCATTTTGCTGCTTGATTAAGTTCTGAATTTTTAGGAGCGTTTTGTCAGATTGAATAGATAACTGACAACGCAAACTATTACAGCCCGGAGAGAAATGATATGGCAGTTGATTTATTTGCTGAATTCAACGAATTCATACGAAATTAAGATCTAAGGACTTCTCAGGAGTGTGAAGAATGCAAACAATGTTCTGACGAGTTAATAACTTCACTCAACTTCAATTATCACTTAACCATTATTTTCAGAGATCCTTAAATACTTATAATATACACAGTGGTCTGATCAGTCATGATGAGAACGATATGGTTGATGCAGCATATACATATACTTATGTATACGTAGGTAATAGGTTTCCAGACCGTAGGTGTTACGAACTTCCTGGAATAATTTGAGCTCCGAGTCAGATTGATTCATTATAAATTATTTAAATTAATCCCAGCATGTTGAGAAAATCTTGTTTTGATTTTCTTAACACGCTGGGATTAATTCAAATAATTTATAATATACGTAGGTAAACCTTGGTAAACTGTATTCTTGTCACGAAGATCGAAAAGCAGATATCAGATGTCTCAGTAAACAGTGTAATAATGTAAGCCACATGTTTTTATTTGACATAAACTGGATCTCCACTCACTTTCAGAATTAATCTTGAATTCAGTTGGAATAAGCTAGTTGAGCACATCAGTATTGAGAGAATACAGTGAAAGTAAGCAAGCACATGCTTCTTAAGAATAAGTGATACATTTATTATTATTAGTTGTCTATCTAAGTTAATGATGAATTCGTTGCGATAATAATACCTACTATTGTTTTTATAGGCACTATGAACATGAATGTTATTATTATTGCTGTCAAGACCTATTATTTGTCATAAAGTTGTTGTCATTTTTGCTAAAATATTTGTACAAGCTTTGGAAACTACTGCATAACTTGTCATTAAATAATTTTATCATTTCATGATGCTTTCATGGACCTACCAGGTATTGACCAACGATTAATTCGTAAGTCCCTTTAGTTTAGTGAAAACTATTGGGCTACTTATATATTGTTTGTAAAGTGATTACTTGTAAATGATTATCGGGAAAATTTTTGTATTCAGATCATACATTTAATACCCAGGTTAATTATGCTTTTCAGACTTATGGAAAAACATATATGTACCGTGTACGCAGATGGAACTTACTGACGATAGCAGAGGACCACTCATCTGAATTATCTGTACATTTGAAATCTGATTTTTGTTCAATAAACAATTTTCCAATGAATCTGTGTTCCTTCTGTTGTGATGCGATTGTGTTCTAGTAACATAAGTAACACGTGCTAAGTTAGGATTTGAGGGTAAACAGTTAGAAGTAAATGCGGCGTCTGGAAAATTTTGTTTACGTGATTTTATGAGCAGATAGCAACGTATCGTGTCCCGTGGCTGAGAACCCTAGGCACTATGTTTTTGATTATTACAATAACCGTAGTTGCACTGAGTTATACATCTAACAGCATAGGTATAGTCTCTCCTTATGGTACATTGCGACATGCAGAAATCACAAGCAAACTATCTCAGGTAGATTTACTCTCACTTTGTGACAATGGATCGCGAATCAGTATATGTATTCTGTTAAGACGATAGATAACTCGAAACGTTTTATAATCGCATTACCTCCTCTACGATTTAGACATATTTACTTTATTTGACTACAACATATTCATTTACCAATAGGCTTCTCCGAATTTCTGCTCCTACTTAGTGTTTCAAAGATAGCCTCATATACTCCATGCCTCACAAATTACACAAAATATAATATTCGGTCCGATCGAGCAGAATAAACAAACGCATAAGGAAGAATACATTTATTAATGAACTAACATGTAATGCGAAATCGACAACACTGAAGGTATCTTTTCCTTTATCTCCCAAATCCATGAAATTCCTGAAAGTAGATATTGTCTCAAAAAGAACATAAAACTTATACAGATGTAAACATTGTTATCACTGTAAATACAATAACTAACCATTAAATATGTTTAAAATGATGAAATAATTAGTTGAATTGTATATAATGACGTCTGTCAATGTAGTTGAAGATTGAACGATCAACTCACGGTTGTTTGCTCAAAATCAACTTCCCCAATTTTCGCGGAGGGATCAATACGACAGTCATCGTCTCATCGGTCGCTGTTCAGAAAGAAGAGTGAAACATCGTCAGAAGTAATACAATGATTTATTATTGTAATATTTGTTTTCAGACCTTAGTTCACTTATTCCTTTTATATGTTGGTGTAACAATAAAGAAATATCAAACGGCAGATCGGTGTTTTGGTTTTTTCGTCCGTTATAACTAAGCGTTTCTGAAATCTTCAAAGAACAGCGTGGGCCCGAGCGTAGCGAGAGCTGGGCATTAACGGTTTATGAGACGTGATTGACAGTTTCTGACGATAGAAACAGATCTGGCGGATTCAAACAGTTGGTGAAAGTTTGGATAGTCGCCGTTCATTTTTCCTGGTGCCGGTCAAGTCCTCTTTGAACAAGCAATATCTGGAACTTTTTGGAATTGGGTCAAGTTCAACAATGCCTGGGTCAAAGAAGGGACAGAGTGTCTTGGATGCAAACAGGAAAGTAAGTCATGGTGACTTGTCTGTTAATTGTAACGATGTGTCTGATGTTAAGCATGACATGGTTGATGTTACTGTTTCGCCGTTCAGGGATAATAGGAACATCAAACTCCCTAAATTTGAACCACGGTGTTTTGATGGAAACCCGGCTGATTATTTACAATTTGTAAAGGAGTTTGAGATCATGTTGAGTGGTTTTTTATTAAATGATGAATTGAAGTTAATGTATTTGATGAGATATTGCACTGGAGATGCTGCAAGAGCTATACAGTGCTGTAAGTTTATGAAGCCAAAAGAGGGCTACTACGAGGCTATGAGCATATTACGTCAAAGGTTTGGAAGACCTTCGATGATTGCAGGGAAATTATTCGAGGCTGTTAAGGGTAATGGTGGTCAATTACAGGATGACTCCCAGGCACTCACTGAGTTTTTAGATAATTTGCTAATTTACAAGAATGGAATGATTTCGATGAATCGCATGAGTGACCTCAACTCGAGTTTTATACTAGAAGTAATAGCAAGACGCCTACCTACTCGACTGCAAAGGAAGTGGGTGAAGATGAGCTCCCGTATGGAGGATGAGGGTATCGAGCCAAAGTTTGATGATATCCTGAAACTGGTAAATACTAGTGTCAATCAATCTATGAGCAAGTTCGCCAGTCTATTACATCTCACCCCTAGAATAGAGCAGTCTGAGGGAAAAACGCAATCATTGATGACGAATAGGCCTCAGAGAGGTGGATATCGAGAAGGCTCCATGATGTCTAGTAATGCATATAGACCTAGTGAGTGTAACAGGTTTCGTAGTACATCCTCAACAGATAAGTTACAAGATGCAAGACAAACACGGTTGTGTTTCACACGTTTGCAAGAGGTGCATACAGAAGTGAACTGTGAACCAGTGAGCAAGTTCAGTGATAAGCTAAATGTAAACTCCAGGCATGACTCCGAATTGTGTGACGATAACGGTGTTGTGAAGAAGTCTGTAGTTGCAACTGGTAAGCCATTGTTGAATAGAGTGTCACAGAATAGAGTTACTGCTTCAGAGTGCAGTTCTGACTCCAAAAGTTTACAAAGTATAACTAGTCAGAGTGAAGATATAAAACCTTTAATGATTTGTGAGGAGGAACCAAAATTGTCTACTTCTGTTATTAAAGAGTTTGAAAATGATGAACTTGACGGTAAATTGAATATTTGTGGTAATGATCATGATAGTGCAGATTTCTCTTTGGTTGATCATGATGAAATGGAGGGAATGCCTACTACTGCTAAGTTAAATAAAGGTTCTGTACAACTACAACGTGAAGTAGAAATAAATGCAGGCGCAGTTGCAGAAGGCATGCGTACTTGTGAGACCGTCAGTGTGATTGATCAGCATGTAGCCCACCTATCATCAGATGCTAGTGCTAAACCTGAGCTGATAGTAAAAGACAGCAGTGGTGGTGGTCTTGCAGGTAGAGAATTATCTGAAAGCCGAGCAACAACAGCTTTTGATCCACCGCTAACTTCATCAACTGATATCAATCAGTCGTCGTTGGTGCTGTCATCCACAATGAAAAAGACACCCATCAACTCAAGTATCTTGTGCAATGACTATGCTAGTATCAGTTCGTTTGAAAGGACGAATATCAATGGTCAGTTTAGTGAGGATAAGCCAAGTGTAAACGAGAGAGTAATTGTTAAATTGACTTGCACGAATAAAGGCATTTCTAGTTTCAAGTTACTATTTGAATGTTATTATCTTTGGTGTAAATTACTCTGTTTCTATACTTGGTTGATGAGATATGTCGTGTGTTTGTTCGTCATCTATATTCTACGATACAATGACATGGGCGTGTTGCCGTTCAGATTTGAGGATATAGCTGATAGAAGGAAGTTAGCAAATGAACTCTGCGACGATTTTCCAACCTAGAGCGTCAACCTGAGAAGGGTTGTAGGCGTACTGCTGTAAGTCCTACAATTCTTCAAAGGGTAGCGCATCAATGAGCAGTCCAATGTGCTTGGTGTGTGATTTTGTACATATGTTCATATTGTATATACTGAATTGATATCATCTGTCATCTAGCTGTTGGTAATTCTGTTTGTGTCCGGACGACTTCCACTTGGATCATCAACCTGAGAAGGAATGTAGGCGTACTGCTGTAAGTCCTACAGTTCTTCAAGGGTAGTTTGTCGTGCCGGAATCCACAACATTTGATGTAGTGATTGTACATATGTTTGTGTTAAATAGTTGTGTGAGTTCCAATTATCGCAATTGTTGGTTAATCTTGTTTGTGTCCGGACATTCCACAAATTACAATCGTCAACCTGAGAAGGGTTGTAGGCGTACTGGTGTAAGTCCTGCAATTCTTCAAAGGAATTCCACCAAGACATGATCGGCGAGGTTGTTTGTACTATTTGTATATACGTGTGGTGTGTCATAGCAATTGGTGTATTTTGGATTCATTGTGTTTACTTGTTGTTTTCGTATCTTGTTGTTATTGCGTAATTTTGTTAAAATTTTCGTCGTGATTACTTCTGAAGTTGTTTCGAGTCTTCTACATCCATGAATGAATTGATTGATGTTAAGGACAGCAGATGGGTCGTATACGCCGGGGAGGCTAGGCTATTGCTGAGAATGAAATGCACACGGAGATAATTGTTAGCTGCGGTCCGACACGCCGGGGAGAAAGAGTGTAAACGACTGAGGCTCGCATACATCACCGTTACTAGAACTGAGGCAGAATGAGTGACAAGCGATTTCAGTGGTAATTGATAGTGAATAGAAAAGAGGATGGTTGAAGAGTATCATGAGGTGCTGCTATGGTCACGTTGCATTCTGCAAGAGTCATTCTAGTAAGTGGCGATTGTGTTGCAAGATGTCAAGAGGAGGTCTCTGTCTGGAGGCGCAGGTCGTCAGCGATGTGTGAGATTGTGCTGTGGGTATGCTTGTGGTGTGTTGGCTTTTCTGTTTGTTTTCCATTTCAGCTCTGTCCGTGTGACCCAGGTTCTCGCAATGGCATCCAAGTCAACGTGCATTGGTCGTGAAGGAAAAAAGGGTTGGATCCCTTTTTTGCCGGGGAGTGTCAATGGAGTTGAAGATTGAACGATCAACTCATGGTTGTTTGCTCAAAATCAACTTCCCCAATTTTCGCGGAGGCATCAATACGACAGTCATCGTCTCATCGGTCGCTGTTCAGAAAGAAGAGTGAAACATCGTCAGAAGTAATACAATGATTTATTATTGTAATATTTGTTTTCAGACCTTAGTTCACTTATTCCTTTTATATGTTGGTGTAACAATAAAGAAATATCAAACGGCAGATCGGTGTTTTGGTTTTTTCGTCCGTTATAACTAAGCGTTTCTGAAATCTTCAAAGAACAGCGTGGGCCCGAGCGTAGCGAGAGCTGGGCATTAACGGTTTATGAGACGTGATTGACAGGGAGATATAAGACTGATAAGTGAACAAACTGCATTGAATTTTTCATGCAAAACGACAGTTTCGAACGTTTTCCGAATCATAATCAAATAGATAAGGGGAGAGAGATCAAAATTAATATGAATTGCGTTACGCTTCAATTACATCACTTAGATAAACAATTGGTCATTAGGGAATATAACAATAATTGCAAACAGACTAATATCAATAGTAACAGTTACAATAATAATAATAGTGCTGAAGTGAGTTAAGATAATCTTACTGATCAAGCATACTTTTAAATGAATCAAGAATAATAATAATGATAATAATAATAACAACAATAAGAAGAAGTAGAATAATTGTAATATCAAGTAGAGAATAATCGGTAAGACGTATTACCATGGTAGATTCAGAGTCACGACCATCTCCTTTTGTATACCGAGCTGGTTTAAAAAGTCGAATTGCACAAGCCTCTGCAATTGCAAGCATCTTCTTGTTTCTTTGTTTGCTGACAATGGTAAATGACTTGACCGCGTCGATATCATGTCCGTAATCCACAAGATGTTTTGTTATTGAGGATTTTGTCACTTTGCCCTCAGCTTTTTTCAACCATTTTGGCAAATGCTCCATCATGAGAGTAGACAATCGCCTTGCCGTATGACCTATGTATTCTCTGCCACAAACACACTCAAATTGATATATGCAGTTTGGAGTGTCGAGAATCGGCATCTGGTCTTTCCCAGATTGTTGAAGCACTCCCTTTGGTGGTGTTAAGGACGACAAGTTTTGCGGCGTAATAATTTCTCTTATTTGTTTTAAATTCGTATCGAGAAATAAATGTTTTCGAATCTATGTGAATTGATGACACCTATCCATGTCTGTACAAGGTTACTGTATTATTATAATACACTGTCGCATGACATTGGTATGGTTTTTGAGCAAGGCTGAGTTTTGATAGCGACGTTCACTCAAGGAATTCGGTCGACCGATTTTCATTTATCTAGCACTGGACAGTCCACTTTTTCGACGCCATGGAAGTGCTATTTAACAATGTCTACCCACCAGCTGTGTTGATCCAGGTGCGATATTTATAGTCTGAGATCTTCGACAGACATGGGTACAAGACCACTCGCCTCGTCAAACTCATTCTTACAAAACTTATGGAACATAACCTTAATTCTTTCTGTAGATTAGATATAGTTAAACATCTTAGTTTTTATGGTGCAATGTTCATTAACTCCGCCGAACCCTTCACAAACCGTTACTTGTACATCTAGCACATTACAGTCAGTAATCATCTTAATCTTTCTTGTCCATACGCATGACAGGACTATGCTATGCAAGAGGCTTTATGATAGTATCCAAACTTTTTCGGCACAGATCTCCTCAGTTGAGTCAATTCTTTTACTATCCATGCCTTCGACACGGCAACCTGAGCTGAGGGATACAGCGATAAGACTTCCAGTTGTCCCTCCCTGCAGGGCAGAGCGGATTTTGGATCCGGTGTCTTGAAGGAAATTACTTTAGATGTTCCTTGCCAACCCAATTCTCTCGTCAGATACTCCTCGACAATTGCTGCGTTTGACCTACCGTTAGAAAAGGCACAAATTTAAAAATTATTAACCTTGTATCTAGCTAGCACGGGTTATTTAACAGGCGCAACCTCACTTAACTTCCTTCTATAGGTTCATATTACTACACTATTGGGAGTGGTTGTTCACGTCGTGTTTTAAATCACTGAATAATGCATGTTATCTGTGTAGCAATATGTAATGTCTCCAACCACAAACTTCAGTCAAACAGCCTTATGAAGACCGGCAACTCTTTGCTCAGTGGTTAGCATTTGATCATTGGCTACATAGCTTTCTCTTGGAATAGAAGTGTGAACGTTCATTGAGGTCCTGAACTTTAAAGTGCATTCGTCAGTCTAATAAGTGTTCCCCTGATTAGAATACACAAAGTGAAATGAACATACGCGACTCCTCTCAGGAACATTAATCGGGTTTTCAACATTATCAATAATAAATATATCTTTATTCTTATATTTTTAGGAACACACCAAATGTGCAGACACGGATAAGTATTATTTAAAATAAGTAAATTTGGTTTAAGGTGAATTTACATGTTTGCTTGCTTTTTCGAGTTTAGTTTGGAGGGAACAGTCTGCCAGCTAGTCACTCGATAGAACGCATTAAGAAATGTAGAACTGCTACCTTCTCATTAAGGAAAAACCCGAAGTCTGCGTTGGATGGATCAAATATACTTGGGAAAATATGGGGCCTAAAGTCAGTTCTCCCATATAGTTTCCCGGTGTACGGCATGAACATGCTGACTCAATCTCAGGATCATTGTTCGGGTTTTCAACATTATTGTCTGAAAGCTAGGTAGAGCTCACTCGGTATCTAGCGTCAGGATTAGAATTTTCCTCTACAGGGATATTAACCTTTCATCATTTATTCCGGCGGAGTACTCACTTAGCAGAAGTCCATACCCAGTGTTAGCGATGTCTGACAGCTTCTTGACGAATAAGCTTAAGTCACAACCGATGATCAACTATCGCTCTACATGAATTTTTGGGCATTTTCTATCCATTCTGTCTGATAGTGTGAAGGGAGTTTCGGGACTAGGTGTTTATTAGTCTTACCAGCATTCAAATCCGAAATATAATTCATCTGCTGATGTATTAACTTGCACTTCTGCATCTCGTGAGACAACTTTCTCAACAGAGTGGCATCGTTTCCACTTATATCAGGGAAATCAAGAGGCTTCTATTTGAAGGGTTGGGCCACGACATGCTCGTGACCAAATGCTTCCCTTAACTATTCTAAGGTTCTGCAGTGTCCTTTATCTGGCTCTACCAGAACACAGTGCTTGAAAACAGCATCTGCACCCCGCTCGCAGTACAGAATCAAATGATTCAACTTAGCCTTATGTACGACAACATCACTTTGCACCTAGTCTCCGAAAGCGTTTAAGAAATTACAATGATTTAAACAGTTGCATTCAAACTTAATAATCTCTCTTTTAGGCATATCTAGAAACTTGAACATGATTCTGACAAACTTATGATTAGCTAACATACAAACTGCAGGGGGTCTGAAGGTATACTCAGCGACTTCTTATGGTCTTACGAATAAGGGCCCACTTGCCGTAATCTAGTTGGATGATTGCAAGGTGAAACACAATTTTCAAAGTCCCAGCAGCGTCACTTCCCCGGTGCAAACCATTTATTCTTCCCAAGGTAAACGTGGGCCTCCTGCAGATTAATAGCTATCATGGGTGCAGATTTTTTTTTGATTTACAGCTTGATTCCACACTGTATTTTTGGTACAAGTATGGAATTTTCAGCATGGATATCGGTAGCCCAAATTTTGCAGGCCGACCATAGATATCAGGTGTGCGCCGGCGTGGGCTCGAACCCCGGACCATGTGCATGGTCGGCGAGAGTCCTAACCACTGTGCCACCGACACCCCAAAGATCTTGAACTGCTCCAAGACAACAAGAAGTGGGCACCAATAAATCATGAGATGTGTAAAAAGTTGTCGAAAAAGTATAACTTATTGGACCAAAGCTCGTTAGTTAGTTTACATTAGTTCTCTTTGAAAATCCTTGATAATTGAGGGAGTTTCATTTGCTCAAGGTCATTTGCGCTTTTGTGAAACTCAAGTATCACTTATGCCACCAGGCTATACATGAGATAACAGACGTGTAGGCCTGTTAAAACGAATTTTCGAAGTTCAACAATAGTGTCTCAGGAGAGGGAAATAATCCTGAATAGTTTAGAAGAATTTATCGGATGCTGTAAATCCAAGAGCATGTGAAAGAATAAGAACCATTCTGGGAAAAGTACAGTTGAGAATGTAGTCAGACGTGTATATAATTTAAACATTATTTCGGCAATATCTCGCCATACAAAAAACTTGGTTTCTGCATTGTCATAGCTATAACAGAGATTAAGAAACATGCAGAAATGTGCTTTCCGATACTTTCTTATGGTAGATTGGTCACTGAAAGTGCTGTTTTAGGGGAAAACAATATACATTTGAAATGCTCACTAGATGTACCTGTCAGGCTTAAAATGATGCGAAAATAGTGTCTTTTGCATAGACTGTCATTGTCCAGTTAATGTTGAAATATTTCTATTTTCCATAATTCAGTCACCATAAGAATAGTTTCCTGAGTAGCTGAACATAAATAAACAATGTTTTTTTGCGCATTGTTTCACCACTTTCAGCATTATGTCGTTAACGTCGTTAATTAACGCTGGATGTTCTTTGAGCATTATTATCTTTGCACCTTAGAAAAAAATATTTCACCATTTAGGCTCTTAATTTTTTTATTGCTCGATTTCCTCTTTATATATCCGTGTAGTATTGCTTTCTCATTTCATGTCTTGCTGGACCTTACGTGTGCCCATATCTTTACGTTTCTTGTTCGTGGGAAGCTTATCAGAATAATATTTGACACGTCTTTTACTGGCAGAGATTTTTGTATATTCGCTGTTTTAATTCAACCAACCACCTGTCAATGATGAAAAATTACGAAATTACTAGTTTTCAACCCGAAATTTTTTGTTTTAATTAGGTTAAATTACATAGCGTAGTCAGTTAGGCTGACCAGGAGATTAATCTGTTTAAGAAAGTTAAAAGCAAAACTAATTGCGTCAACCATTCATAAAGAAGATATATTAAGGTTAGAAAGCGACTTTCGGATTTGCAGGAGTATGAATTTGTGGTAGTAACTAAGGTGAATCCCAATTTTATCAGTACATAGTTAGGAACCTAAACACTGCCAAAATGACCAAAGTAAACAATAATTTAATCAATAAGACTTTCATCAGATTATTTTATAGAAGTGAAAGTTTGTTTATTATCACCTGTAAGATTTACTTTATGACCAGATCGGGATTTAAAACACCGTGCATCATTATCTTCAGTGGCAATTCGAGGTCATTTTATTTTTAGCTTCCCTGTTATATCAGCTGTCTGCATAACCTGAGCTGTAGGCTGTAAAACTCGCAAAAACCATGTTCACTGTCTGATCTCTGACTGATCTTATTGGTTAAAGAAAAGTTGATCCGATTTAGAAGGTGAATAGTTCTGGTCCTCTTGTCTTGGCAGTCAAGATGGATAAGCACCTTGCTATCATTTCTATATTTCCATGTATTTACGCAACCAGATATATCTTGATATAGTAGAAGAAACTAGTTGGTTGAAGCTTGTGACTGACAAGTTCAGTCTTAAGTAATTTATTTGATTTAGAAAAAAAGGTTTAGCTAACCTATCGAATCACTGTGATGTGTGTTATCTAAAAATGACTGAAAGCATGTTTAATATCCTAAAGATATGTTTGTTTACTGATAAAAGTGAATATGGGGTAGTTTTATTATTTATTATTATTATTGTTCCCTTGGGTTCCGAGTGGAACATACAACTTCAACCACACATCTCCACTTTGTTCCTTTTTTTGCTGCCGTTTTCGTTTGGGTCCACGATTGCCCATAATCTCTCATCTCTTCCTCACACGACGACGCACTCGTCGATTCCCACTGAGATTCCACTCAAGGCATTGCCTGGCGCCCCATGTCATTCGATGGTTTCCTCAAAGTATGACCGACCCATCCATCTCCATTTTCTCCCACGTATTTGCCACATTTGCTAGCCATCTGTAAACTTCCTAGCGTATAATTCCATCTACCACGGTAACTTTTATTGTATAACTTGTCATCTTTTGAAATAACAGACGGCAGAATAAGTCAATTTGAGTTTTGGGCTAAATTAAGACTACAGATTGATTGAAATCTATTAGAGAACCACTGAAAACCACCAACAGGGAGTACTGATCGATCTGATCAGTGAGGTCCAGCCAGTCAAGTGTGAGGATGGATTTCCCACCGATCTCATTGGTTGGTGCCAGTCACGCTAAATCACGAATTGGTATAAGTTAGAATTCATGAGCTGGTCATTGAATCAGGTCCCAGTGGCTGAATGGTATACGATCTCCCTGGCCTTGTAACCGGACGGCAACGTCCTGGGTACGAACCCTGGTGGTGGGTGCGAACCGCCCATGATTCCCAAACTTGGGGGATGAAACAGCTGGCCGGTACTTCCTGACGGTGGTTTTCAGTGGTCTTCTCTAATTGATATCAATCTGTGTGGTCAAACTCGTATAAACAAATCTAATCGTTACAAACCAACTCTTGTGAATTAAGACTTTTTTCCTTCACGTTCCCCATTGGAACATACGGCTTCAAGCTAGTGGCATGAAGTTTCTGCAGAAGTGTTTATTTTACAGGATGGGGTTGCTAGCCTCATGGCCAACCTTTCCTCTTTAGCAGCTTTCTTATTTCTGGCTAGCGAGGTAATGGAGTGAGTCGGTGGTTGGGGATCGAACCCCGGACCATATGCATAGTCGGCGAGCGTCCTAACCGCTATGCCACCGACGCACTAGTGCTACTGTAAACTAGACTAAATAAATAATATTGAAATTGGCAGATAGTAAATTCAGTAAATAATATACTCTCACACTTTTTAGGGCATATATCTAAACTTTAATCATGCCTCAATGGCATACTAAATCGTCATCTCTGATATCAGGAAACTGGTTAAACGTAATGATGAAATAAAATGAATACTAAACAAAGCTAGATTCAACGTTAGTTACTGATTTTCCCAGTGTTATAAAAATGCATCGTTTTTACTGATTCTTTATTCACTGTTCATTTCTTTATATACACCTCTAGTGACGTCAAGACAGGAAAACTGTATACAGGCAGCCAATCCTTGTCTTAAGCGGGACTTATACACTCTAGAAATGATTCACAGAAAGGTAGCACTTAGGATTCTCGGAATGAGCAATTTATCATACGCTGAAAGACTAAACACTTTGAATCTCTTCTCCTTGTCATGCTGTAGGCTAGACTGCTACTGCTAAATTTATTACAAAATGTAGGGAGATTCCTAATCCTAGGGCTACCGTATACAATTCAGAACATTTTCTGGTAGATGGTTTTATCCATGCATTATGCCAACGAGTATGTCTACTTATGCATGTAACTCAGCCACGAGTTTATCTATCATCTGGTAAGAACCGATTTATGCATACTTCTACCAGATAACTACATAAAATCCGTCTGTAAAAGAAAACTCCCATGTTACCTAGGTATTTGACTAACTAGCCTACTGTTTGATTTGTCCTTTTAGATGTCATCTACAGAGAATTGTACATGTGATGAATTATCAAGCAACAAGAGTCCATGGTGTGGTGCCAATTGTTTTGTGGCAGTAACTGGTGCAAGTCGTGGATTTGGTCAAGCTTTCTGCATAGAACTAGTGAAATCAATGTCATCTGGTGAAGATCATGCTGCTTCTTTGAATATTCTATTGATGGCTCGTGATGTCAATGCACTTCGGATAACTGAGTCTAAGGTAGCTAACTAACTATTTCTGCGTGTTTATGTCTTAGTGTTGGATTTATATAAATTGCAATAGAAATAAATGTAGATTACAGGATTTCATCATGAGCTGACATTAGTTAGAGAATCAGTGGAAAACCTGGGAGTACTGGACAGCTGTTTCATCATAGTTTGGAACTCTTCATCAGTGCGCACCCACCGGGATTCGAACCCAGGACCTTCTGGTTACAAGGCGAGCTCGTATACCATTAAGCCACTGGGACCCGACCCAATGGCCCATGAATTCTAACTAATGTATATTAATTGTAGATTCCGTCAAGGCCTGACTATTTAAACAATCGCATGCCTTAATCCCAAGTGATTGCGGATGACCTTTGCATACTAGGCATCCTAGACACTAGTTTCTCAATCAAACATACTACTTAACAACGAGGTACATGTTGAGAATGCAGTCATCCGCTATCTCGAACATGGAAATTTACAAAACTACCTTAGGAAGATGTAAGATTATTTAAAAGTTAATCTGAACGAAGAATATTCTTTTAAATAATTACTCCTCTTCAAGTTCTTACAATTATAGGATAGAATATTTGTTGTCGTTACAATAACAGCCAGTTAAGTGGCGGATACGTGGAACTAACAGATTCGTTACAGGGTGTCAAAATATTTTTTTATTTTTTTATTTTTGATTCACAGCTTGATTCCACACTGTATTTTTGGTACATGTATGGAATTTTCAGCATGGATATCGGTAGCCCAAATTTCGCAGGCCGACCATAGATATCAGGTGTGCGCCGGCGAGGGCTCGAACCCCGGACCATGTGCATGGTCGGCGAGAGTCCTAACCACTTTGCCACCGACGTTTTTGTGTAACAAATGTGCTCTGGGCTGAGATCGACTACAAAATATTGTAAAATGGGAGACAGTGGTGGTGATTAGTCATAACAGATTTGTAGAATGTGCGGTAGGAAAAGCTGACAAGTCAGTTCAAGGTTATAAAAGTGTCAGGTGAGTGAGTGGCTAGTAAAGAGTGGTTTACACTAAATAGGAGGAGATAGTGAGACTGTGATGAGAGGTTTTTAATGAAATAACGAATGTGTGAAATGAAACAGGTGGAGGCACATATTGAGAAAACAGATACTTTCACTAATAATAAGTCCGGATAGTATAAATGGGAAATTCGATAGTATTGAGAGAATGTTTCCGTAAAGGGTGTAGATTATGAATAATAATAATAGTATTAATAAGCAAAGAAAGGAAAGAAACCAAGAGGGTTGTCTCTGTCTGTCTGGATTCAACATAGAACTTGGCACCGAAGTGCCGCGGTTCGAGTTGCCACGTCCCAAATAGCACACAAGAGTAGACAAGAAGATGAGTGAAGAGAATCAATAGAGTTTGACAAGTATAAGAGTGAAACATAATGGGTAATGGTAGAAAGTAATATGAAGGATTACAGAGACTGAATACATCTACGCCATTGACAACGATTTTGAGCCATGTCACCTATTGTCTCCAGCCATTGATTCCTAGAGTCCCGAGGGCCCCAACCCGGGAGTCTGCATCTCCCTACCTGACTCACTTTAACTGTCAAGGATTTCATGGATTGATGAGGCCATGTTTTTGTTTGGCCACCACTTACTCTTTTCCAACCTGCACCTATATCAGCTAGTAATGCCCGTCGGGGGAAGCGATGGTTAGGCATGCGCAGCACGTCACCTAGCCATCTCAATCTATGTAGCTTTATAGCCTCGTCGATTGATTTTCCCTCTTTGCCCAACACTCTACGCCTAACGTCAACATTACTTACCTTATTAAACCACCTAACGTGAGACAGAGATCGTAGACATCTATGATTGAAAGCAGTCAACCTTTTCATGTCTTCAACGCGTATTGGCCATGTTTCAGAGCCATAGACAAGGACAGAGCGAACTGATGAGCAGTACACACGTCCCTTGGTTGATAACCGGATGTCACGCCTACGCCAGAGATGGTGTAAGTCAGCGAAAGCAGTTCGAGCTTTTCGGACCCGTGCTGAGATTTCATCGCCAATCAGTCCGTTGGTGCTAATACAACTTCCCAAATAGGTGAAGTGGTCAACATGTTCTATCACTTCACTCCCTATCACTAAGTTAGGGGTTGACGGCGTCCAGTCCTGTAGCAGCATCTTACATTTTGTAGGGGCGAATCGCATGCCAAACATACGGAGATTGCTGCTCAAGGTGTTCAGAAGACTCTGCATTTTGTCAGCATCCTCCCCTAACAGGACTATGTCATCTGCATATTCTAAGTCCATAAGACTTTTCCCTGGTAACAAGTCATTACGTTCAGTTAAGGATACTTCCATTAGCATATCTATGATGAAGTTAAACAGAAATGGGGAAAGTGGACATCCCTGTCGGACACCACTGGTTGTTACCAATTCAGATGACAATTCCCCATAAGCCCTTACACGACTACGTGAGTTTGAATAGAGTGCCTTGATTAGTGCAATGTACTTTCTTGGCACTCCCTTCACAGTCAGACATTGCCATAGTACCTTTCGATCCACTGAGTCGAAGGCCGCCTTCAAGTCAAGAAATATGACAAAGGGTTGTGGGGAAGAAGCACTCTTGGTGAGGATAATAATAATCATTAATGCAAGTTTGGCCAGAGTAGGAACAACATCTGGACGTATTGTTTTTGGATACCCTTTTGCGGGTATACTATGGGGCTTATTCTTATTCTTTTGTCTATACCGATAGCAACAGTTTACCAGGTTTCATACGAATCTTTTGAGGTCTTCATCAGAGAAGGCGACCAAGTCTTTCTAAGCCTTTCATCAGTTGTCTTCAGTTTAATTTTTTTTTTTTTGAGGAATCGGATTCGGTGATTTCAGCGACATATTCCATAAATTGTAGTCTCATATCGTCTGGAAGTTCGAGAATTCAATAATTCCTTTGGTGATTTATTTAGATGCAGTTGTGTGATATCAGACTGTATTGACTCGAGCTGATTAAGTGCATATCGTCTTGAAGTTGTTTTACTTTGCACAAATCTATATACTACAGATTGATTGATTGACTGGAATTAGTAGTTGTGATCCACTCATCACCCAGATCAAGATGATCCAAACACTTGACGGTGCTTTTGCTGGTTTGCTGTGAAGCTCATCAGAGATGTAGTCGGTTCTATTCAGCTCAGTTAACCGAATCATTTCAAACCGTCGAAGAGGAATGAGATATGCTCTCCAAATGAGTACTAACGAGTAGGTCACTTAGATAGAATAAAGTATGTGGTTGAAACGCTGAGATGTATGTAAAACATCTATGGGATGAGAACGTATATGCTAAAGGGGTTCAGACAGCAACAATAAACACCTGACTGACTAGAAGATGAATGAAATATAGTAATAGAGACTGCACAGTGTCTCACCTTCCCTTTTATTAACTTTTTGTTTTCAAATCTAAATTTACAGATGAATGCTTCAAAGTCAAGTCATTCTACTATGAAGTTGAATATCCTCGTCTCCAATTCATCTCTTGACATGTCGAATGCAGATGAAAAAGTCTTAAGAGAAGAACTGGCCCCGTTGTTTCGCTTATCACTAGAACTTTCTCATCAAGACACTCATGTAAGCCAATGGAATATGCTTGTACACAATGCTGCAACACTTGGAAATGTACAATCACGAACTGACGAACGCTTTAATATTCAAGCCTTGGATACATATTACCGCATGAATCTCACTGCTCCAATGATATTGACAAGTTTATTTTTAGCGCATTTCGCACCATCAAGTCAGTCACTACACCATCCTGTTACAATTGTCAATATTTCGAGTCTAGCAGCTGTCCAACCATTTTCGTGTATGTCTGATTATTGTGTAGGCAAAGCTGCTAGACAAATGTATTTGAAGTGTTTATGCGTTGATCGTCCATCGATCGCTGTGTTCAACTATTCTCCTGGTCCACTGGATACCGCAATGTTTAAAGAGATTTTAGAAGGGCATGGAGATGAGAAGACACGACAGGCTTTTTCTCAGATGAAAGTCAACGGTAGAATAGTTGAACCGTTGGAGTCTGCACGTGTTTGTGTCGCATGGTTGAGGAAACAAATTCCAATCAGTGGGGCGGAGACAAGTGAAGAAAATGTCCCCAAATTATCACATTGTTCAATTCATCAAAGTCAATATTCTGATCTTTGGACAGGCCCCCGTCTAGACTATTTTGATGCTGTTCGTGAAGTGAAGTGAAAAGAAGCGAAGAATTGTGTGTGTGTGTGTGTTTGTGTTGGCTGATGAGACGGCACTATGTACGAAGTGTCACAAAATACAATCCAACACAGACTAATTGTAATTTTGATTCGTTGGATTCTTGTGGGGATGTGTTTAACTGTGATATATACTACATCTATAAAGATAAGAGATGGTTTGAACTTTGTGCTTACACTCTGATTTATTACAATGCTATTATTATAATTATTGTTGTAATTTTTACGCCAATCATCTTTTTTATATTCTTTAATATATATTCCATCTTTTTAAGTATTATCGCTTGCCTACTGGTATAAAATCGCTTACTTCACCGTGTTTTTCATCATGGCCTCATGATTTATTCTTTGTCTACTGAAATGCATGCAATATAAACGCATTCATTTACTGGCGTTCGTTATTTTCTCCTGATGTCAGATGAAGATTGTGTTCGTTAGGGGGAAAGAAATCATAATCAGCTTTAGTTTGGTCGTGCTATCGATCATTTCGCGATCCTGTTTTCAACTGTGAACTGTCGAATGAACACGATGCGTTTCAAAACGATGATCATCATTGGTTGCTGAAGAACCGTTATCTGAATTAATTAATTAATTAATTAAGATTTTAATCAATATCTATCTGAGAATCAGAGTTAGTCCCGTTAAAATCTGGTGACTGCTGGTCACTGATTATCCGAGTTTCTAAGGAAGGATACAAGTCTCCTTGTGATAATCATTGGGGGGATTAGTACTCGGAAGAAACAAACCAGAGGAAACCAGGTAGGCTTTACGCAAGAAAGAGAGTGTATTGATCATATATATATTCCCTCTTTGATAGATCCTGGAAGATAGGTATACCTACCGGCGTCCAACAACAATTGCCGTATTTCTTGACTTGAAGGCGACATTCCACTACGTCGACCTAGAGGCGCTGTAGGAATCTTTGGCCTTGAATGGGGTATGGGGAAGGTCTGTCTAGATTCAACATAGAACTTGGCACCGAAGTACCGCGGTTCGAGTTGCCACGTTCCAAATAGCACACAAAGGTAGACAAGAAGATGAGTGAAGAGAATCAATAGAGTTTGACAAGTATAAGAGTGAAACATAATGGGTAATGGTAGAAAGTAATATGAAAGATTACAGAGACTGAATACATCTGCGCCATTGACAACGATTTTGAGCCATGTCACCTATTGTCTCCAGCCATTGATTCCTAGAGTCCCGAGGGCCCCAACCCGGGAGTCTGCATCTCCCTACCTGACTCACTTTAACTGTCAAGGATTTCATGGATTGATGAGGCCATGTTTTTGTTTGGCCACCACTTACCCTTTTCCAACCTTCACCTATATCAGCTAGTAATGCCCGTCGGGGGAAGCGATGGTTAGGCATGCGCAGCACGTCACCTAGCCATCTCAATCTATGTAGCTTTATAGCCTCGTCGATTGATTTTCCCTCTTTGCCCAACACTCTACGCCTAACGTCAACATTACTTACCTTATTATACCACCTTACGCGAGAAAGAGATCGTAGACATCTATGATCAAAAACAGCCAACCTTTTCATGTCTTCAACGCGTATTGGCCATGTTTCAGAGCCATAGAGAAGGACGGAGCGAACTGATGAGCAATACACACGTCCCTTGGTTGATAGCTGGATGTCACGCCTACGCCAGAGATGGTGTAAGTCAGCGAAAGCAGCTCGAGCTTTTCGGATGCGTGCTGAGATTTCGTCGCCAATCTGTCCGTTGGTGCTGATACAACTTCCTGATACCTTCTCAATGGGGAAGGTATTTCGTATTAACCAAGACACTCTAATTGAACACACGCAGCCAGGTAAGATCTGATGGAGAGCTATCATTTGAAGTCACGAAAACTAATACAATGCGTCAGTGATGTCCATTTCTGTTTAGTTTCACTATAGAAACATACATACAGTCTTGTTGACCTAAATTATGCGGTTGATACTGTACTCGTTGGTGAAGACACCGAAAAAAATGCTGAGTCTTCTGAACATCTTGAGCAGACAGAAATCTCCGAGTGTTTGACATGCAATTCGCTCCGGTGAAATGTAAGAGGATGATATAGGACAGGTAGGTACCAGCTTCTTGTTTCAAGACGGAGTGTAAAGTATTTGAGCGTGTCGACCACTCCACTCATTTAGGAAGTGTTGTATCATTCCTAAAGGATTGATTACTGCAAAATTTCGGCACGGATACAGAAGGGTCGTTTCGTATATGCCAGTCTATGCCGTCTCTGACGTAGACGTAATATCCGGTTGGCTATCGACCAAAGGGTGTGTGTACTGCTCAGCAGTCCTCTCCTTCCTCCTTTTTGACTGTAAGTGAGACATGGCCATTGAAAGTGGAAGACATGAAAAGGCCGACTAGCTGTCTTCGATCGCAGGTGTCTGCAATCCATCTCCCGCAAGAAGTTGTATAGTATGGTGAACAATAGTGAGGTTAGGCATCGGTTGACTGCTAGATGAGAAAGGTAAATCAATAGACGAGGCTGTGAAGTTAAATCGACTGAGATGGTTAGGACATGTGTTACGTATGCCTAGCCATCGCCTTCCTCGACGGGTAATGTTAGCTGACATAGGGTCAGGCTGGAAAAGAGATAGCCAGTGGTGGTTATCAAACCAAAAAATGGTTTCATCAGTCAATGAAATCTACAACAGTTAGTTTAAGCCAGCAACGTAGGCGGAGATGTAGACTTCCTGGTTCGTTGGGGTCCTCGGGATCGTAAAAACCAATGAAGACTGGAGATAATCGGTGACTTGGCTCAAAATAACCGTTCTCAATGGCTGACGCAGATGCATTCACTCCCTGTGACTTATAATATCCAATAAAACGCTATTGTTCTTCCACATTACTATTATTTTTGCCTTACACTTTGTTTATTATCTCTCTTCTCTTACTCTGTGTGCAGCATGGAGTGTGACAATTCAAACTGTTACACATCGGTGCAAAGTTCTACGTTGAAACCAGTCATTCAGGCATGTTTTACGCCATGTAGAGTTGTAAAAAATATACGCGCATAACATCGATATAGGTTGAGTTTTTTTGAAATTCGTCTTGTAGTGACTAGTTTTCAGTTGTATATGCTAGTCGATAATTCTATTTGTCGAGACGACTCTGATCAGTTTGTTTTTACGGAGATTAGAGTTTCAAATTCAAGAGTATCACTAATTTTCCTTAACCATAGTACTAAGTTTATTCGGGATACAAAATGTGACTGAAATGAATGAATGCACAGTGTATGCATACAGTAAAGAATTCCCTCCACCTTGAAATATGTATATAATCAGTTTAACTTATGCTGTGTAGCATAGTTAAGTGGAAGGTCTCCCTCAGTTCCTGAAACAGCTTTTGTTTCCATGTGTTCCAAGACTTCGATGCACAAAATTATTGTGTAAAGGTTAATAATGCCACTCCCCAACTGTCTTTCAGGCTGAATTAAATACAGGGTGAGAGAGAGAGAGAATCGAATCCGGAACCCAGTGCTGGCTGAAAGTTTTTATTTCTACAAGGGTCAGTGAAATGCAAAAGAACTAAGATGATATTGGATAGCTAAGGGAGCAGTATAAAAATGAGGCGTTGATTGTGTTTCTCTCCTTGTGGACTCTAGAAGATCTGGATATCGTGGAGGATTTATGCCTAGTGTCACACAAACTCAAAAGTCTGTCTGTTTTCGACATAGAACTTTGCACCGATGTGCGGCAGTTCAAGTCGCCACACTCCTTCCTTGTAGCGCACAAAGCAAGAGAAGAAAGTAGAAGAAATGCACAATAGAGACAGTAAACAGAGGTGTGAGACAAAGGAAGAATAACAACGAAGAACAAAACAGTTTCATTTGAAATTATAAGTCACAAGGAGTGGATGCATCTCTGCCATCACTGAAAACGCTTTTGAGCCATATCACCAATTGTTTCCAACCATTGGTTTTTACCGTCCCGAGGACCCCAACTAGTCAGGAAGTCTACACCTTCCTACGTGGTTTAAAATAACTGTTGTGGATTTCATTGAGTAATTAGGCCATGTTTTGGCTGATGGTAATTCTCGAATAAGTGAAGCAGTCAACGTGCTCTACCACTTCACTCCCTATTTCCAGTCCTGTAAAATCATTTTGCCTTTGGTGGGATCGAATCGCATGCCAAACTTTCGTAGATTGCAGCTCAAGATGTTTAGAAGACGCTGTATTTTGTGGGCGTCTTTGCCGACAGAAAGATCTACAAGTGAAAGCCAACAGGTTAAAAGAAGGAACAGTGAAGTCAAGGCTTCAAGTGAGCATAGAAGAGATGGAGACGGTGAAGATAACCAACCGACAAAAACGACAAATTCTAATCACTATCAATAGAAGACATCTGAAAGGGAGGTTACTTGTTATAACATCAATGAACTGAAATAACCCTATCAGCAATTTGTTATAACTGCGCTGAACTCAATGAGAACCCTAGTCACTGTCTTATGTTTGAACCTGGCAATATGCCTATTTTCCCGTTTTACCTTCTGATTCTCTGAGCCATGCAAATATCAAAAGATAAAAACTGTCTGGCCTGTGACTGTATGCTGCAATGGCAACAACAAACACGGTATTTATGCATTTTCACAACAATAAAGCCGTCTAACAGTGCTTGGAATAATTGATCGCAAAATCAGTCAAAATATGCGTGAGAAATGATGATATACTATTTTATGCGGGATCCTATCACCCCCCACGCCTTAAAAAGTGTACGACTGTCTTTTGGATCTGCTTGGAGAAGTTTTGATTTTTTTCCCGCAAATTTCTTTTCAAGATATCTCTCACTGTCCCCTCCCCTCCCCCATTTGTTCTCATGAAAGCATGCCTAGAGGCATCGAAAAACCCTTCATCTTGTCCATAGGATTGGGGGTAATGCCGAATTCGACGTGTAGGACGGAAAGCTGGCTTAACGCTGGGCTGCAGAGCCGAAGACTGAAGGATACTTTTGGCATGAGTATTGCAGCCGGCGTGTATTCGAAGCGTAACTTGAAAAGATGATATCATTTGATGAAGGTGACATATTAAAGCATACCGAATTTAATAGAACATTTGAGAGATTGAGCTTTTCTAACTAGTCAAGACCGAGTAAATTCAAATCATGGTGGTTTGTGAGATAACATACACCACTGAATTGATACTCACCAAACTGAACATGGCAGTTGATCTCACCCATGAGTTTTAGGTCATCTCCAGAAGCCTCCTCAGAGATTTGCTCAGTCAGAAGAATCTGTGGGTACCCAAGTGTGCACGACGTGTTGCGCCAGATTAGGGTAATATCTGATGCTCTATGCAACTGAAGACGAATAAGTATACTGTTAATAGATATGGTAAGATACTTTCATCTACTGGCAAAATCGACTTTGGGCGTTGCGAAAATAGTTTCTATCCGAGGGGGAAGTTGTTTCAGCTTGTAAGGAAACGTCCCGTTCCTCACCGAAGAATCTTTCTGTGGTGGACAGTAACCCTCTTTATGCCCAAAACGGTGACACTTGCTACATTTATGTTTCTTGAAAGGACAAAACTTAACAAAATACCAGGAACCACAGTACCAGCGCACACTGATGGAAAGTTTAGCTGAATTTTGAGACTGACGTGATTAACTGTATCCCCTTTACGGTGATCGGAGGAGTTTTCACTGTGTTAATTGAACTAAATTCAGACGACTGTGGTTTGCACTCCACCATAACAGTGTCGTGCTTCAAGTTGATTAAGCGTTGGCATTCTGTTGTCACTATTTGTGAAGTCATTTTTGGGTCTTGTCCCACGAGTGACAGAAGAGGAGTTCTTATGTTAGCATCTTCTGGGTTCTGCAAAAACCACAAATAAAAATCAAACACTTGAACTGGTCTGATGTCATTTCGTGTGTTTCGTGCGGGATCCTATCATTACTTCCTTCACTTGTCTAGGCAATCGGCATTTTTCCAGCTGCAGGTAGCCCCCTACAGATGAAGGTGTCAAAACCAGAGTCGGAAAGGCGAGGCAGAACTTCGTCACCTTGATTTCAGTTTGGAAATCTTCTCCACTCCTCCGCAGAATAAAGAACAAAACTTGGATTTCCAATACCACTGTCCAACAGACTAGTATGGACTTTTATCAACAGCTGCTTCCTGTCCCTAATAAAGATTAAGTGATCGTCCAGAAAGAATTAATAACAAGGGAATCCGACAGCAAACCACCCAATAAAAATGCTGAAGCAAATGGGGATGGATTAGACAAGTGCTAAGGAGATCGTCGAATGACGCTACGCACCACGCCATCACTCGAGTGGAACCCGAATGTAGGACAACGAGTTGAGTGTGTCTCCAAGGGTGACATGAAGGATATTCTACGAGGAGGAGATCAGAGACTATGGGCCTTCGTGCCCCAGCTAAACAGGAACTCAGATATAATGGGAAAAAGTGGAGATATGCTGTTGAAACCCTATATTCCACTCGGAACCTAAGAGAACAATCATAATCTGATAAAGGTTTAAAGCAACTAGTTCCCTTTATGAATTTCGACAACACAATAAGAAGACGTAGTTTATCTGAAACGTGTAATGTATTGGAGCAACACATTTCGGACGTTCTGATCACACACGTACTTGTCATACACAGTTTTAATAGAAGGCATGAATAATTACAATGTAGGTCAGATTGTGTACAGGTCAAGGTCACAAATAATAGGTAGAGAAGCCCCCTAGGTCCATTGTTAGCTGATATATATATGTCGCATGTTGAGAACCTAGTGGAGAAAGAAATTGGAAAAGTTTATTTCTATAAAAGTTATGTAGATGACATAATTGTCATTTGTGATTAAACCGATGGACGCCATAGAAATCCTAAACCAGATCGACAGAGCACAAAATATTATATCGCTAACTTATGTTAAAGAGAATAATGGTTGCCTTCCATTTTTAGATGTACTCATAACCCGCCGAGAAGATGGGTCAGTAAAACGATCTGTCTACAGAAAGTCAACATGGATGGGACAGTATCTAAATTATCATAGTTTCTGTCCACTACAGTATAAAAAGGCTTTGGTTAATAGTTTGTTCAAGTGCATTCAATAATAATAATAATAATAATTGCTTTATTCCAAAAACAGTACTCATGATACAGCAAGGAATTTTCAGCATTCAGTACAATAGATGACTAGCTATTAAAGGAGAATGGGCCTGAGCAATAGGTGAACTGCTACCATTAGCCGATGGCATCACCCTGAGGATAGTAGTTCCTCGAGAACTAAGAACTTTTACGTTAGGATTTGCGGTGATTGAAACTGAAGGAGGATTGCTGAAAGTCTCTTGGGGTTTTAGAGAGGCTGGCGCAATGCCTGCATTTATGAGTGCACTGAGTATTATATCATTCTGAGAAGTAGTGGCAACTTCATTAGGCGGTTTAGTTATAGTTGGTGCTGAAATAACCTTTATACCAGCATTCGTGAAAGTCTCATTAAATCCAGGCTTTACGTGGTCATCCGCGACATTAACCGAAGCATTTAGATTACTGGAAGGTTCTTCAACGTCTGCGTCAAAATCCTTAGTAGCAAGACCTTTAAGTGCATCCTCGAAAATAGAGACAGGATCCACTTCAACTCGCATCTCACGTAAGCACTGACAAGACCAGACGTGAGCCTTGCCGCCGTCACCGTAAATGTACCGCTGATACAACTGAAGAAGAAAGACAACACCACACTGAAATACTCTTAGATAACAAATACCCACTGAGATTTATTAGACGTGATGGGAGTGTCAACCATAGAGCTTTACCAATCCAATCAGCTCCCCCAAAAAACGATGTTTACATATCCTTGCCGTTCAGAGGTGATCAACAAAGTCTGGTCACTAGACAAAGACTGAAAGCCACAATTAATAAAACCTATTTTGCAGCTAAACTTATCTTCATAGAGAAAACGAGAATCATGCTGTCTTGTAAACCCTCACATTATCCGAACGAGAGTGTCACATCCCACTGTGTTTATCAATTTACATGTATGTGTGGAGATACGTACATAGGGAGGAACCATCGATCTCTGCAGGTTAGGGCTACAGAACACATTCTAAAGTGGCTGAAACAACAAACAAAATCGCCAGACACAATTGACCCCGGAAATATATGTCCAACATCATCTATAGTGAAGCATATTATAGAGACAGGTCACAACGTTGATTTCAACAATGCCTTTAAACCGATATATAAAACAAGGTTGGGCCACATACTTAAATTCATTGAAGCCTTAGCCATAAAAAGACTTAAACCTGTCTTATGCGTCCAAAAGCAATTTTTATCACCTTAAACCTGCCTTGGTAATCCAAGTAAGAACCAAGGACCAATTTACTTCATAATATTTTCAACCCCTTCTTTGCGTTGTTTTTTCTCTATTTATCTTTCTCATCCACGCCTTTTGCGTCTCCCTACCCATTATTTTTAACCTTGACCTGTACACAATCTGACCTGTATTGTAATTATTCATGCCTTCTTGCCTTCTATAAAAACTGTGTATGACAAGTACTGGTGTGTGTGATCAGAACGTCCGAAATGTGTTGCGCCAATACATTACACGTTTCAGATAAACTACGTCTTCTTATTGTGTTGTTGTAATAAAAGTTTGTTCTCCATTGGGGCATATAGGGCTTCACAATTTTAAGTCTATGAAGTATCAGTGGTCTTATGGGTTGGGGTTGTTAACCTCACACTAAACCTTCCCTTTTCTTGGGGGGAGAGTTCGTCAGGTAGGGGATGTCGAATAGTATGCCGTCCGGGAATTGAACCAACTGACTGGGGTGGCAGGGAAGCATTCCACCACTGCAACAAACTAAAAATATAAAGATGCAGTCGCTAAAGAAGCATCTAAGGAATCAGGACAATATGAACAAAACCCTAACATATGCGAATCATGTAGAACATTTCCACTAATATATATGATGAATTCATCCAGTTTCGGTAGACTTCCTCAACTGAATACTCTACATACAGTGTTGTGTGTACTGCAACAAATATGTAGTGAGCTAATCTTACGAAGCAATGCGGAAAATAGTTTACAGGTAAAATTCAGACAGTCTGGGGGTGGGATGGGCATGAGAGATGAAACATGAAAATTAAAACAGTCTACCGTTCGGCGACGTCACTATGACACACAATTAGGTACCAGAGAAGGTACTTGTGAATGTCAAGGATAGCAAAATGAATAACCATAGTAGAAATAGTCAAGATAATTGTGTTGTCTGCCAGAAAGAGATAGGATCAAATAGTGGTGGTCATAACAGTTGATAAAGTAAGAGACGTTACCATGGTAGATTCAAATTGATCACTGTTCCTTTTCTATGCACAGAGACCGCGTTTATAGATCCTAATTACTCAACAAGTGTAAGCATTTTTCTGTTTCAGCAGTTATATACATACATTATACTTAATGAATGAATTAGTGTTATGAACAACATTAGTGTTGTTTAAATAACATCGAATCAATAATATCGATAGATTACAGCTGAATAACATCAATGTAAAATAAGCTGAATGTCAGAAAAATTAGGAAAGATAATATTACAAATTCATGAATTTATACTCTCTACTTAGGGCCAGGGCAGTAGTAGAGGCTAGACTTGCTTCTTTTGAACAAAGAGCACTGGTTGTTTGAGGTGAATTGCAATAACTTCTGCTGTTTGAAGCATGAGATGCTTCGATGATTTTGGCAATTCATTAGGCACCCGGTAGATGATAAAGAAGGCTTCTTCAACGCTGGCTGGCTTTGTGGCCGGTCGGTTTGCACCAGATGGTCCAATATCAAACTGTTAATAGTTTTCATTACACCTTTACTTATCCATACTGGGAGATGTTCTCGAGTGAGCACGAAAAACCAAGTTCCTAGAGCAACGGCCAATTTAACTCTCTCCACCACAAGCGCAGTTGAATTGGTAGATACAATTTGAAGTGGCTAGCTAGTCTAGATACTTCATATTTCAGTGGAGGTAGCACCATCGGTCGTGTAGAGAATAAGACGTGTAGTTCGCCAGCACATTTGTTTCCTGACAAATGTGAATGACTTGACAGGGACAGTATAATATCCATAGTCTATGAGACACACTGTTGGTGAACTCTTAGGTAGCCTGACTTCAACTTCCTTCAATCATTTGCGCATATACTCCACCATGCGAGTAGAAAATCGTCAATGTTTCTATGAAAACACTTGATTTGTTATACACAGCTAGAAGTGTGTCAAAAGTTGGCTACCAGTCTATCCAAGATTGGAAAGTTTTATTTCCCGATACGATTTTCAAATTAACAACAAGGGTTAATAAAGCAGGATTTAATGAGTCATCACATTTCCGTGGAACTCTTCCTCAGCTGAATATTTTACATACAGAAATATATATATATATATATATATATATATATATATATATATATATATATATATATACTAGTGGAAATACATTGGGAGTTATAAGACTGATGAGTAAGCAAAGGACATTTAATCAATCTTCCAAAATGACAGGTGTCAATATTCAGATAGATAAGACAAATGGTGGTTGGGGAGATTAAAATTAAGATAAGATGCACTGCACTTCGATTAAATCACTTAGATAAACAATTAGTCATAAGAGAAAGAACTTAGATGTATCAAGAATTTCGAACTGAGTAATATTAGTAGTAATAGTTATAATAATAATAATAATAATAATAATACATTAAGAAGACAAATTTCGCGAGATGATATCGTCATTTCGTAGTTTCTTTACAACCGCTTTACAACTAACATGGTTAACAATGATAAAATAAAGTTCATGTCAATTACTCAGTTATGTAAAAAAACAAAAGTACATACTAATGACCAATCATATTTAGATAAGTCATGTAGTCCAGGGTAGCCGAAGATTGAAGTCTATTGATTTTTGTATACACAGTTTAGGCTGTATGTGATTAATCCAAAGTGCTTCCATCACCTTCAATAACCTTGAATTAGAGTTATGTGAAATAATTGTGAAACAGTCATTAATAATATTGATTTTGTGACCAGACATTAATAAGTGTTTTGCAATGGATGATGCTGGATTTCTATTAAGATTAATCGCGTTAGGATTTTCGATATGATTTACTAGCCATTTTGGAACATGTTCTTTTCGACGACATTGGAACATTCTGTTAGTTCTACCTATATAGGTGTCACCGCAGCTGCAGGTGAACTTGTAGATACAGTTTGAAGTAGAGTCCACAGAATTTCGTCCTTTAATCGTAGGAACAGGGATCGAAAATGTTCGGCAAGTGAGAAAAAGAGATGCGGCGTAGAATGTGCGTTTGATGGCTGACCGAAGTCTTTGAGCTGTCAACTGCATAATCTGGTCGCCCTTGAATGGTAGATTAATAAAGATAGCTTTCTTTGGTACAGAAGCTGTCTTTTCAAGATGTGGTCTATCCTTACCGTGACAATTGATGAAGTTTTCTGGATAACCATTGGCTAGTAAAACTGAATGTATATGTCGAAGCTCATCCATCAATGTGTCACTCGTACATATTTTTCGAGCCCTTGAGAACAAACATTTCACCAGGGAACGTTTATACTGGATAGGAACAAAACTGGTAAAATGAAGATATTGTCCACTCCACGTCTGTTTACGAAAAATAGAGCGCTGAATCGTTCCATCATTTCTCCTAGTCATAGTAATATCCAGGAAACCGAGTTTGTTATTGGATTCTAGTTCGGAGGTCACTCGAATATTTGGATGGATATGATTAAATAGGGTGATAAAGTTTTCAATAGATTTGCTATTATTACTAATAATAAGAGTATCATCTACATAACGTTTGTACAGCATAAATTCTCCAAGCATACCTTGCATTTGTTTCTCTAATTTCGACATAAATATATCTGCTAACAGGGGCCCCAGAGGGCTACCCATTGCAACACCGTCGATTTGTTTGTATGCTTTTCCTTGGAATGTGAATCTAATATTTTCTGTACACATTAAGATGATGTCTTTGATGTACGTTACAGGAATAGGTAAGTTTATCCCGTTGCTTGTGATGTAGTCGCAAATGAAATCAACAGTTTCATGAAGGGGAACATTGGTGAATAAAGATTCTATGTCAATTGAACACATAACCTTTTCCTTAATGTTCAAGGTGTCCAGCATTTCTGTAAGATCAAATGAACTTTTTATAGAATGATTTGATAATGAGTCTCTTACAGGCGTAAGGACCTCTGTAATCCCCATAAGCCCTTACACGACTACGTGAGTTTGAATAGAGTGCCTTGATTAGTGCAATGTACTTTCTTGGCACTCCCTTCACAGTCAGACATTGCCATAGTACCTTTCGATCCACTGAGTCGAAGGCCGCCTTCAAGTCAAGAAATATGACAAAGGGTTGTGGGGAAGAAGCACTCTTGGTGAGGATAATAATAATCATTAATGCAAGTTTGGCCAGAGTAGGAACAACATCTGGACGTATTGTTTTTGGATACCCTTTTGCGGGTATACTATGGGGCTTATTCTTATTCTTTTGTCTATACCGATAGCAACAGTTTACCAGGTTTCATACGAATCTTTTGAGGTCTTCATCAGAGAAGGCGACCAAGTCTTTCTAAGCCTTTCATCAGTTGTCTTCAGTTTAATTTTTTTTTTTTTGAGGAATCGGATTCGGTGATTTCAGCGACATATTCCATAAATTGTAGTCTCATATCGTCTGGAAGTTCGAGAATTCAATAATTCCTTTGGTGATTTATTTAGATGCAGTTGTGTGATATCAGACTGTATTGACTCGAGCTGATTAAGTGCATATCGTCTTGAAGTTGTTTTACTTTGCACAAATCTATATACTACAGATTGATTGATTGACTGGAATTAGTAGTTGTGATCCACTCATCACCCAGATCAAGATGATCCAAACACTTGACGGTGCTTTTGCTGGTTTGCTGTGAAGCTCATCAGAGATGTAGTCGGTTCTATTCAGCTCAGTTAACCGAATCATTTCAAACCGTCGAAGAGGAATGAGATATGCTCTCCAAATGAGTACTAACGAGTAGGTCACTTAGATAGAATAAAGTATGTGGTTGAAACGCTGAGATGTATGTAAAACATCTATGGGATGAGAACGTATATGCTAAAGGGGTTCAGACAGCAACAATAAACACCTGACTGACTAGAAGATGAATGAAATATAGTAATAGAGACTGCACAGTGTCTCACCTTCCCTTTTATTAACTTTTTGTTTTCAAATCTAAATTTACAGATGAATGCTTCAAAGTCAAGTCATTCTACTATGAAGTTGAATATCCTCGTCTCCAATTCATCTCTTGACATGTCGAATGCAGATGAAAAAGTCTTAAGAGAAGAACTGGCCCCGTTGTTTCGCTTATCACTAGAACTTTCTCATCAAGACACTCATGTAAGCCAATGGAATATGCTTGTACACAATGCTGCAACACTTGGAAATGTACAATCACGAACTGACGAACGCTTTAATATTCAAGCCTTGGATACATATTACCGCATGAATCTCACTGCTCCAATGATATTGACAAGTTTATTTTTAGCGCATTTCGCACCATCAAGTCAGTCACTACACCATCCTGTTACAATTGTCAATATTTCGAGTCTAGCAGCTGTCCAACCATTTTCGTGTATGTCTGATTATTGTGTAGGCAAAGCTGCTAGACAAATGTATTTGAAGTGTTTATGCGTTGATCGTCCATCGATCGCTGTGTTCAACTATTCTCCTGGTCCACTGGATACCGCAATGTTTAAAGAGATTTTAGAAGGGCATGGAGATGAGAAGACACGACAGGCTTTTTCTCAGATGAAAGTCAACGGTAGAATAGTTGAACCGTTGGAGTCTGCACGTGTTTGTGTCGCATGGTTGAGGAAACAAATTCCAATCAGTGGGGCGGAGACAAGTGAAGAAAATGTCCCCAAATTATCACATTGTTCAATTCATCAAAGTCAATATTCTGATCTTTGGACAGGCCCCCGTCTAGACTATTTTGATGCTGTTCGTGAAGTGAAGTGAAAAGAAGCGAAGAATTGTGTGTGTGTGTGTGTGTTTGTGTTGGCTGATGAGACGGCACTATGTACGAAGTGTCACAAAATACAATCCAACACAGACTAATTGTAATTTTGATTCGTTGGATTCTTGTGGGGATGTGTTTAACTGTGATATATACTACATCTATAAAGATAAGAGATGGTTTGAACTTTGTGCTTACACTCTGATTTATTACAATGCTATTATTATAATTATTGTTGTAATTTTTACGCCAATCATCTTTTTTATATTCTTTAATATATATTCCATCTTTTTAAGTATTATCGCTTGCCTACTGGTATAAAATCGCTTACTTCACCGTGTTTTTCATCATGGCCTCATGATTTATTCTTTGTCTACTGAAATGCATGCAATATAAACGCATTCATTTACTGGCGTTCGTTATTTTCTCCTGATGTCAGATGAAGATTGTGTTCGTTAGGGGGAAAGAAATCATAATCAGCTTTAGTTTGGTCGTGCTATCGATCATTTCGCGATCCTGTTTTCAACTGTGAACTGTCGAATGAACACGATGCGTTTCAAAACGATGATCATCATTGGTTGCTGAAGAACCGTTATCTGAATTAATTAATTAATTAATTAAGATTTTAATCAATATCTATCTGAGAATCAGAGTTAGTCCCGTTAAAATCTGGTGACTGCTGGTCACTGATTATCCGAGTTTCTAAGGAAGGATACAAGTCTCCTTGTGATAATCATTGGGGGGATTAGTACTCGGAAGAAACAAACCAGAGGAAACCAGGTAGGCTTTACGCAAGAAAGAGAGTGTATTGATCATATATATATTCCCTCTTTGATAGATCCTGGAAGATAGGTATACCTACCGGCGTCCAACAACAATTGCCGTATTTCTTGACTTGAAGGCGACATTCCACTACGTCGACCTAGAGGCGCTGTAGGAATCTTTGGCCTTGAATGGGGTATGGGGAAGGTCTGTCTAGATTCAACATAGAACTTGGCACCGAAGTACCGCGGTTCGAGTTGCCACGTTCCAAATAGCACACAAAGGTAGACAAGAAGATGAGTGAAGAGAATCAATAGAGTTTGACAAGTATAAGAGTGAAACATAATGGGTAATGGTAGAAAGTAATATGAAAGATTACAGAGACTGAATACATCTGCGCCATTGACAACGATTTTGAGCCATGTCACCTATTGTCTCCAGCCATTGATTCCTAGAGTCCCGAGGGCCCCAACCCGGGAGTCTGCATCTCCCTACCTGACTCACTTTAACTGTCAAGGATTTCATGGATTGATGAGGCCATGTTTTTGTTTGGCCACCACTTACCCTTTTCCAACCTTCACCTATATCAGCTAGTAATGCCCGTCGGGGGAAGCGATGGTTAGGCATGCGCAGCACGTCACCTAGCCATCTCAATCTATGTAGCTTTATAGCCTCGTCGATTGATTTTCCCTCTTTGCCCAACACTCTACGCCTAACGTCAACATTACTTACCTTATTATACCACCTTACGCGAGAAAGAGATCGTAGACATCTATGATCAAAAACAGCCAACCTTTTCATGTCTTCAACGCGTATTGGCCATGTTTCAGAGCCATAGAGAAGGACGGAGCGAACTGATGAGCAATACACACGTCCCTTGGTTGATAGCTGGATGTCACGCCTACGCCAGAGATGGTGTAAGTCAGCGAAAGCAGCTCGAGCTTTTCGGATGCGTGCTGAGATTTCGTCGCCAATCTGTCCGTTGGTGCTGATACAACTTCCTGATACCTTCTCAATGGGGAAGGTATTTCGTATTAACCAAGACACTCTAATTGAACACACGCAGCCAGGTAAGATCTGATGGAGAGCTATCATTTGAAGTCACGAAAACTAATACAATGCGTCAGTGATGTCCATTTCTGTTTAGTTTCACTATAGAAACATACATACAGTCTTGTTGACCTAAATTATGCGGTTGATACTGTACTCGTTGGTGAAGACACCGAAAAAAATGCTGAGTCTTCTGAACATCTTGAGCAGACAGAAATCTCCGAGTGTTTGACATGCAATTCGCTCCGGTGAAATGTAAGAGGATGATATAGGACAGGTAGGTACCAGCTTCTTGTTTCAAGACGGAGTGTAAAGTATTTGAGCGTGTCGACCACTCCACTCATTTAGGAAGTGTTGTATCATTCCTAAAGGATTGATTACTGCAAAATTTCGGCACGGATACAGAAGGGTCGTTTCGTATATGCCAGTCTATGCCGTCTCTGACGTAGACGTAATATCCGGTTGGCTATCGACCAAAGGGTGTGTGTACTGCTCAGCAGTCCTCTCCTTCCTCCTTTTTGACTGTAAGTGAGACATGGCCATTGAAAGTGGAAGACATGAAAAGGCCGACTAGCTGTCTTCGATCGCAGGTGTCTGCAATCCATCTCCCGCAAGAAGTTGTATAGTATGGTGAACAATAGTGAGGTTAGGCATCGGTTGACTGCTAGATGAGAAAGGTAAATCAATAGACGAGGCTGTGAAGTTAAATCGACTGAGATGGTTAGGACATGTGTTACGTATGCCTAGCCATCGCCTTCCTCGACGGGTAATGTTAGCTGACATAGGGTCAGGCTGGAAAAGAGATAGCCAGTGGTGGTTATCAAACCAAAAAATGGTTTCATCAGTCAATGAAATCTACAACAGTTAGTTTAAGCCAGCAACGTAGGCGGAGATGTAGACTTCCTGGTTCGTTGGGGTCCTCGGGATCGTAAAAACCAATGAAGACTGGAGATAATCGGTGACTTGGCTCAAAATAACCGTTCTCAATGGCTGACGCAGATGCATTCACTCCCTGTGACTTATAATATCCAATAAAACGCTATTGTTCTTCCACATTACTATTATTTTTGCCTTACACTTTGTTTATTATCTCTCTTCTCTTACTCTGTGTGCAGCATGGAGTGTGACAATTCAAACTGTTACACATCGGTGCAAAGTTCTACGTTGAAACCAGTCATTCAGGCATGTTTTACGCCATGTAGAGTTGTAAAAAATATACGCGCATAACATCGATATAGGTTGAGTTTTTTTGAAATTCGTCTTGTAGTGACTAGTTTTCAGTTGTATATGCTAGTCGATAATTCTATTTGTCGAGACGACTCTGATCAGTTTGTTTTTACGGAGATTAGAGTTTCAAATTCAAGAGTATCACTAATTTTCCTTAACCATAGTACTAAGTTTATTCGGGATACAAAATGTGACTGAAATGAATGAATGCACAGTGTATGCATACAGTAAAGAATTCCCTCCACCTTGAAATATGTATATAATCAGTTTAACTTATGCTGTGTAGCATAGTTAAGTGGAAGGTCTCCCTCAGTTCCTGAAACAGCTTTTGTTTCCATGTGTTCCAAGACTTCGATGCACAAAATTATTGTGTAAAGGTTAATAATGCCACTCCCCAACTGTCTTTCAGGCTGAATTAAATACAGGGTGAGAGAGAGAGAGAATCGAATCCGGAACCCAGTGCTGGCTGAAAGTTTTTATTTCTACAAGGGTCAGTGAAATGCAAAAGAACTAAGATGATATTGGATAGCTAAGGGAGCAGTATAAAAATGAGGCGTTGATTGTGTTTCTCTCCTTGTGGACTCTAGAAGATCTGGATATCGTGGAGGATTTATGCCTAGTGTCACACAAACTCAAAAGTCTGTCTGTTTTCGACATAGAACTTTGCACCGATGTGCGGCAGTTCAAGTCGCCACACTCCTTCCTTGTAGCGCACAAAGCAAGAGAAGAAAGTAGAAGAAATGCACAATAGAGACAGTAAACAGAGGTGTGAGACAAAGGAAGAATAACAACGAAGAACAAAACAGTTTCATTTGAAATTATAAGTCACAAGGAGTGGATGCATCTCTGCCATCACTGAAAACGCTTTTGAGCCATATCACCAATTGTTTCCAACCATTGGTTTTTACCGTCCCGAGGACCCCAACTAGTCAGGAAGTCTACACCTTCCTACGTGGTTTAAAATAACTGTTGTGGATTTCATTGAGTAATTAGGCCATGTTTTGGCTGATGGTAATTCTCGAATAAGTGAAGCAGTCAACGTGCTCTACCACTTCACTCCCTATTTCCAGTCCTGTAAAATCATTTTGCCTTTGGTGGGATCGAATCGCATGCCAAACTTTCGTAGATTGCAGCTCAAGATGTTTAGAAGACGCTGTATTTTGTGGGCGTCTTTGCCGACAGAAAGATCTACAAGTGAAAGCCAACAGGTTAAAAGAAGGAACAGTGAAGTCAAGGCTTCAAGTGAGCATAGAAGAGATGGAGACGGTGAAGATAACCAACCGACAAAAACGACAAATTCTAATCACTATCAATAGAAGACATCTGAAAGGGAGGTTACTTGTTATAACATCAATGAACTGAAATAACCCTATCAGCAATTTGTTATAACTGCGCTGAACTCAATGAGAACCCTAGTCACTGTCTTATGTTTGAACCTGGCAATATGCCTATTTTCCCGTTTTACCTTCTGATTCTCTGAGCCATGCAAATATCAAAAGATAAAAACTGTCTGGCCTGTGACTGTATGCTGCAATGGCAACAACAAACACGGTATTTATGCATTTTCACAACAATAAAGCCGTCTAACAGTGCTTGGAATAATTGATCGCAAAATCAGTCAAAATATGCGTGAGAAATGATGATATACTATTTTATGCGGGATCCTATCACCCCCCACGCCTTAAAAAGTGTACGACTGTCTTTTGGATCTGCTTGGAGAAGTTTTGATTTTTTTCCCGCAAATTTCTTTTCAAGATATCTCTCACTGTCCCCTCCCCTCCCCCATTTGTTCTCATGAAAGCATGCCTAGAGGCATCGAAAAACCCTTCATCTTGTCCATAGGATTGGGGGTAATGCCGAATTCGACGTGTAGGACGGAAAGCTGGCTTAACGCTGGGCTGCAGAGCCGAAGACTGAAGGATACTTTTGGCATGAGTATTGCAGCCGGCGTGTATTCGAAGCGTAACTTGAAAAGATGATATCATTTGATGAAGGTGACATATTAAAGCATACCGAATTTAATAGAACATTTGAGAGATTGAGCTTTTCTAACTAGTCAAGACCGAGTAAATTCAAATCATGGTGGTTTGTGAGATAACATACACCACTGAATTGATACTCACCAAACTGAACATGGCAGTTGATCTCACCCATGAGTTTTAGGTCATCTCCAGAAGCCTCCTCAGAGATTTGCTCAGTCAGAAGAATCTGTGGGTACCCAAGTGTGCACGACGTGTTGCGCCAGATTAGGGTAATATCTGATGCTCTATGCAACTGAAGACGAATAAGTATACTGTTAATAGATATGGTAAGATACTTTCATCTACTGGCAAAATCGACTTTGGGCGTTGCGAAAATAGTTTCTATCCGAGGGGGAAGTTGTTTCAGCTTGTAAGGAAACGTCCCGTTCCTCACCGAAGAATCTTTCTGTGGTGGACAGTAACCCTCTTTATGCCCAAAACGGTGACACTTGCTACATTTATGTTTCTTGAAAGGACAAAACTTAACAAAATACCAGGAACCACAGTACCAGCGCACACTGATGGAAAGTTTAGCTGAATTTTGAGACTGACGTGATTAACTGTATCCCCTTTACGGTGATCGGAGGAGTTTTCACTGTGTTAATTGAACTAAATTCAGACGACTGTGGTTTGCACTCCACCATAACAGTGTCGTGCTTCAAGTTGATTAAGCGTTGGCATTCTGTTGTCACTATTTGTGAAGTCATTTTTGGGTCTTGTCCCACGAGTGACAGAAGAGGAGTTCTTATGTTAGCATCTTCTGGGTTCTGCAAAAACCACAAATAAAAATCAAACACTTGAACTGGTCTGATGTCATTTCGTGTGTTTCGTGCGGGATCCTATCATTACTTCCTTCACTTGTCTAGGCAATCGGCATTTTTCCAGCTGCAGGTAGCCCCCTACAGATGAAGGTGTCAAAACCAGAGTCGGAAAGGCGAGGCAGAACTTCGTCACCTTGATTTCAGTTTGGAAATCTTCTCCACTCCTCCGCAGAATAAAGAACAAAACTTGGATTTCCAATACCACTGTCCAACAGACTAGTATGGACTTTTATCAACAGCTGCTTCCTGTCCCTAATAAAGATTAAGTGATCGTCCAGAAAGAATTAATAACAAGGGAATCCGACAGCAAACCACCCAATAAAAATGCTGAAGCAAATGGGGATGGATTAGACAAGTGCTAAGGAGATCGTCGAATGACGCTACGCACCACGCCATCACTCGAGTGGAACCCGAATGTAGGACAACGAGTTGAGTGTGTCTCCAAGGGTGACATGAAGGATATTCTACGAGGAGGAGATCAGAGACTATGGGCCTTCGTGCCCCAGCTAAACAGGAACTCAGATATAATGGGAAAAAGTGGAGATATGCTGTTGAAACCCTATATTCCACTCGGAACCTAAGAGAACAATCATAATCTGATAAAGGTTTAAAGCAACTAGTTCCCTTTATGAATTTCGACAACACAATAAGAAGACGTAGTTTATCTGAAACGTGTAATGTATTGGAGCAACACATTTCGGACGTTCTGATCACACACGTACTTGTCATACACAGTTTTAATAGAAGGCATGAATAATTACAATGTAGGTCAGATTGTGTACAGGTCAAGGTCACAAATAATAGGTAGAGAAGCCCCCTAGGTCCATTGTTAGCTGATATATATATGTCGCATGTTGAGAACCTAGTGGAGAAAGAAATTGGAAAAGTTTATTTCTATAAAAGTTATGTAGATGACATAATTGTCATTTGTGATTAAACCGATGGACGCCATAGAAATCCTAAACCAGATCGACAGAGCACAAAATATTATATCGCTAACTTATGTTAAAGAGAATAATGGTTGCCTTCCATTTTTAGATGTACTCATAACCCGCCGAGAAGATGGGTCAGTAAAACGATCTGTCTACAGAAAGTCAACATGGATGGGACAGTATCTAAATTATCATAGTTTCTGTCCACTACAGTATAAAAAGGCTTTGGTTAATAGTTTGTTCAAGTGCATTCAATAATAATAATAATAATAATTGCTTTATTCCAAAAACAGTACTCATGATACAGCAAGGAATTTTCAGCATTCAGTACAATAGATGACTAGCTATTAAAGGAGAATGGGCCTGAGCAATAGGTGAACTGCTACCATTAGCCGATGGCATCACCCTGAGGATAGTAGTTCCTCGAGAACTAAGAACTTTTACGTTAGGATTTGCGGTGATTGAAACTGAAGGAGGATTGCTGAAAGTCTCTTGGGGTTTTAGAGAGGCTGGCGCAATGCCTGCATTTATGAGTGCACTGAGTATTATATCATTCTGAGAAGTAGTGGCAACTTCATTAGGCGGTTTAGTTATAGTTGGTGCTGAAATAACCTTTATACCAGCATTCGTGAAAGTCTCATTAAATCCAGGCTTTACGTGGTCATCCGCGACATTAACCGAAGCATTTAGATTACTGGAAGGTTCTTCAACGTCTGCGTCAAAATCCTTAGTAGCAAGACCTTTAAGTGCATCCTCGAAAATAGAGACAGGATCCACTTCAACTCGCATCTCACGTAAGCACTGACAAGACCAGACGTGAGCCTTGCCGCCGTCACCGTAAATGTACCGCTGATACAACTGAAGAAGAAAGACAACACCACACTGAAATACTCTTAGATAACAAATACCCACTGAGATTTATTAGACGTGATGGGAGTGTCAACCATAGAGCTTTACCAATCCAATCAGCTCCCCCAAAAAACGATGTTTACATATCCTTGCCGTTCAGAGGTGATCAACAAAGTCTGGTCACTAGACAAAGACTGAAAGCCACAATTAATAAAACCTATTTTGCAGCTAAACTTATCTTCATAGAGAAAACGAGAATCATGCTGTCTTGTAAACCCTCACATTATCCGAACGAGAGTGTCACATCCCACTGTGTTTATCAATTTACATGTATGTGTGGAGATACGTACATAGGGAGGAACCATCGATCTCTGCAGGTTAGGGCTACAGAACACATTCTAAAGTGGCTGAAACAACAAACAAAATCGCCAGACACAATTGACCCCGGAAATATATGTCCAACATCATCTATAGTGAAGCATATTATAGAGACAGGTCACAACGTTGATTTCAACAATGCCTTTAAACCGATATATAAAACAAGGTTGGGCCACATACTTAAATTCATTGAAGCCTTAGCCATAAAAAGACTTAAACCTGTCTTATGCGTCCAAAAGCAATTTTTATCACCTTAAACCTGCCTTGGTAATCCAAGTAAGAACCAAGGACCAATTTACTTCATAATATTTTCAACCCCTTCTTTGCGTTGTTTTTTCTCTATTTATCTTTCTCATCCACGCCTTTTGCGTCTCCCTACCCATTATTTTTAACCTTGACCTGTACACAATCTGACCTGTATTGTAATTATTCATGCCTTCTTGCCTTCTATAAAAACTGTGTATGACAAGTACTGGTGTGTGTGATCAGAACGTCCGAAATGTGTTGCGCCAATACATTACACGTTTCAGATAAACTACGTCTTCTTATTGTGTTGTTGTAATAAAAGTTTGTTCTCCATTGGGGCATATAGGGCTTCACAATTTTAAGTCTATGAAGTATCAGTGGTCTTATGGGTTGGGGTTGTTAACCTCACACTAAACCTTCCCTTTTCTTGGGGGGAGAGTTCGTCAGGTAGGGGATGTCGAATAGTATGCCGTCCGGGAATTGAACCAACTGACTGGGGTGGCAGGGAAGCATTCCACCACTGCAACAAACTAAAAATATAAAGATGCAGTCGCTAAAGAAGCATCTAAGGAATCAGGACAATATGAACAAAACCCTAACATATGCGAATCATGTAGAACATTTCCACTAATATATATGATGAATTCATCCAGTTTCGGTAGACTTCCTCAACTGAATACTCTACATACAGTGTTGTGTGTACTGCAACAAATATGTAGTGAGCTAATCTTACGAAGCAATGCGGAAAATAGTTTACAGGTAAAATTCAGACAGTCTGGGGGTGGGATGGGCATGAGAGATGAAACATGAAAATTAAAACAGTCTACCGTTCGGCGACGTCACTATGACACACAATTAGGTACCAGAGAAGGTACTTGTGAATGTCAAGGATAGCAAAATGAATAACCATAGTAGAAATAGTCAAGATAATTGTGTTGTCTGCCAGAAAGAGATAGGATCAAATAGTGGTGGTCATAACAGTTGATAAAGTAAGAGACGTTACCATGGTAGATTCAAATTGATCACTGTTCCTTTTCTATGCACAGAGACCGCGTTTATAGATCCTAATTACTCAACAAGTGTAAGCATTTTTCTGTTTCAGCAGTTATATACATACATTATACTTAATGAATGAATTAGTGTTATGAACAACATTAGTGTTGTTTAAATAACATCGAATCAATAATATCGATAGATTACAGCTGAATAACATCAATGTAAAATAAGCTGAATGTCAGAAAAATTAGGAAAGATAATATTACAAATTCATGAATTTATACTCTCTACTTAGGGCCAGGGCAGTAGTAGAGGCTAGACTTGCTTCTTTTGAACAAAGAGCACTGGTTGTTTGAGGTGAATTGCAATAACTTCTGCTGTTTGAAGCATGAGATGCTTCGATGATTTTGGCAATTCATTAGGCACCCGGTAGATGATAAAGAAGGCTTCTTCAACGCTGGCTGGCTTTGTGGCCGGTCGGTTTGCACCAGATGGTCCAATATCAAACTGTTAATAGTTTTCATTACACCTTTACTTATCCATACTGGGAGATGTTCTCGAGTGAGCACGAAAAACCAAGTTCCTAGAGCAACGGCCAATTTAACTCTCTCCACCACAAGCGCAGTTGAATTGGTAGATACAATTTGAAGTGGCTAGCTAGTCTAGATACTTCATATTTCAGTGGAGGTAGCACCATCGGTCGTGTAGAGAATAAGACGTGTAGTTCGCCAGCACATTTGTTTCCTGACAAATGTGAATGACTTGACAGGGACAGTATAATATCCATAGTCTATGAGACACACTGTTGGTGAACTCTTAGGTAGCCTGACTTCAACTTCCTTCAATCATTTGCGCATATACTCCACCATGCGAGTAGAAAATCGTCAATGTTTCTATGAAAACACTTGATTTGTTATACACAGCTAGAAGTGTGTCAAAAGTTGGCTACCAGTCTATCCAAGATTGGAAAGTTTTATTTCCCGATACGATTTTCAAATTAACAACAAGGGTTAATAAAGCAGGATTTAATGAGTCATCACATTTCCGTGGAACTCTTCCTCAGCTGAATATTTTACATACAGAAATATATATATATATATATATATATATATATATATACTAGTGGAAATACATTGGGAGTTATAAGACTGATGAGTAAGCAAAGGACATTTAATCAATCTTCCAAAATGACAGGTGTCAATATTCAGATAGATAAGACAAATGGTGGTTGGGGAGATTAAAATTAAGATAAGATGCACTGCACTTCGATTAAATCACTTAGATAAACAATTAGTCATAAGAGAAAGAACTTAGATGTATCAAGAATTTCGAACTGAGTAATATTAGTAGTAATAGTTATAATAATAATAATAATAATAATAATACATTAAGAAGACAAATTTCGCGAGATGATATCGTCATTTCGTAGTTTCTTTACAACCGCTTTACAACTAACATGGTTAACAATGATAAAATAAAGTTCATGAAAATTACTCAGTTAAATAAAAACAAAAGTACATACTAATGACCAATCATATTACATGCAGTCCAGGGTAGGCGAAGATTGAAGTCTATTGATTTTTGTACACACAGTTTAGGCTGTATGTGATTAATCCAAAGTGCTTCCATCACCTTCAATAACCTTGAATTAGAGTTATGTGAAATAATTGTGAAACAGTCATTAATATTGATTTTGTGACCAGACATTAATAAGTGTTTTGCAATGGATGATGCTGGATTTCTATTAAGATTAATCGCGTTAGGATTTTCGATATGATTTACTAGCCATTTTGGAACATGTTCTTTTCGACGACATTGGAACATTCTGTTAGTTCTACCTATATAGGTGTCACCGCAGCTGCAGGTGAACTTGTAGATACAGTTTGAAGTAGAGTCCACAGAATTTCGTCCTTTAATCGTAGGAACAGGGATCGAAAATGTTCGGCAAGTGAGAAAAAGAGATGCGGCGTAGAATGTGCGTTTGATGGCTGACCGAAGTCTTTGAGCTGTCAACTGCATAATCTGGTCGCCCTTGAATGGTAGATTAATAAAGATAGCTTTCTTTGGTACAGAAGCTGTCTTTTCAAGATGTGGTCTATCCTTACCGTGACAATTGATGAAGTTTTCTGGATAACCATTGGCTAGTAAAACTGAATGTATATGTCGAAGCTCATCCATCAATGTGTCACTCGTACATATTTTTCGAGCCCTTGAGAACAAACATTTCACCAGGGAACGTTTATACTGGATAGGAACAAAACTGGTAAAATGAAGATATTGTCCACTCCACGTCTGTTTACGAAAAATAGAGCGCTGAATCGTTCCATCATTTCTCCTAGTCATAGTAATATCCAGGAAACCGAGTTTGTTATTGGATTCTAGTTCGGAGGTCACTCGAATATTTGGATGGATATGATTAAATAGGGTGATAAAGTTTTCAATAGATTTGCTATTATTACTAATAATAAGAGTATCATCTACATAACGTTTGTACAGCATAAATTCTCCAAGCATACCTTGCATTTGTTTCTCTAATTTCGACATAAATATATCTGCTAACAGGGGCCCCAGAGGGCTACCCATTGCAACACCGTCGATTTGTTTGTATGCTTTTCCTTGGAATGTGAATCTAATATTTTCTGTACACATTAAGATGATGTCTTTGATGTACGTTACAGGAATAGGTAAGTTTATCCCGTTGCTTGTGATGTAGTCGCAAATGAAATCAACAGTTTCATGAAGGGGAACATTGGTGAATAAAGATTCTATGTCAATTGAACACATAACCTTTTCCTTAATGTTCAAGGTGTCTAGCATTTCTGTAAGATCAAATGAACTTTTTATAGAATGATTTGATAATGAGTCTCTTACAGGCGTAAGGACCTCTGTAATCCATTTGGCGATTTTATGGTAAGGAGAATTTGACATATCTAAGATGGGTCTCAGTGAGTTCCCAGTTTTGTGGATCTTCGGAAGGCCATAAAGCTGAGGAGTGTGTGACCCTTATTCAAATTTATCAAAGGGACTAATTGTTTTAATAATAATAATGCTGAAACGAGTTAAGATAATGCTGCTGGTAAAAGATATTTTTAAGTAAATCAGGAATAATAATAATAAGAGGTCAAATAAAGTGTTAATAATAATAATGATAATACGAACCAGCACCAATCACCGTCAACGGGAGAGATTTGACAGGGGTCACTTCTTGACTTCACTTATCTAGGAAGCATCATTTCAGGCAATCAGAACGCATGAAGATGTCAAAGCTGGGAGAATCGGAAAGATAAGTAAGATAAGCCTTCATCAACCTGAGAGCAGTTTGGAAATCTTCTGCTTCTCTCAGACAGCATAAAGAACAAGATAAGGATTTTCAACACCAATGTCAAGTAGGTCCTTCTATACGGATCAGAAACTTGCACTGCGTATCACGAAAAGGATTTCTAACAGCCTACTGCAGACTTTCATCAACAGCTGACCCCCGTTCACTGGCTGGCTCCATACTGAAGAAGATCAGATGGCTAGCCGGTCAGAAAGAATTCTAAATAACAAGAAACTCTGGTTAGGGACAAGCCTACAGGCGAGAGCTAACAGCTCAACAAATATGTAGAAGAAAATGGAGATGGATGGTATTATGTACTTGTCGAGAATTTAATAGTCCTGACGCAAGAAAGACGGAAATCAGAAGACCACTAGGTTTGCGATGATACTTCTATTTTCCAAACACCAGGAGAATGCAAAAGTGGTATCACACCAAAGTGTCACACAAGATTGTGAGAGCGAAATATGTATGAATGTCCAGACAAGTGTGTGAACAAATCAATAGACAATCTTAACATGAATGGCTAATTATAATGGAGTATCGATCCATATATATATAGCAAAATATAGCAGACATGTCAACAACCACACATATAATATGGATATATGTCACCAAGCAACGAACTGTCAACAAACACTCATATTATATATAATATAAGGGGAATATACATTGTTAAAGGAGACAGGTTCATACAAGTGAAATGGTCACAGACTAAGCGAGCAACAGAAAGAGAGACCACCATACACATATATATATATATATATATATATATATATATCATTTCAGATGGATCGGGCATACATTGAAGAAATGGTCGAACAACATCACGCTCAATGTAGGCCATTGCTCGAGTGCAATCCCTAGTGGAAGCGACAAGTGGATCGTTGGTACGAGGGTCACGTGGAGGAGATCGTATGAGGAAGAGATGAGAGATTATGGGCAATTGTGGAGCTAGTCAGATGAAGAGGACACCAGAAAACAGGAGAAAGTGGAGATGTGTAGTTGAAGCTCTATGTTCCACTCGGAACCCAAGGGAATAGTAATGATAATTACCATTGTAGATTCAAAATGAGAACTTATCTATGCTAGCTTGACCTGAAAAACATTCACAGTTTGTTGCTTTGCATGATTGATTCAACGTTGTTAATTTGCTTATCAGTTTTATATTTCCCAATGTATTTTCACTAGAATATATATATATATCCCTGTATGTAGAGTATTTAACTGAGGAGACTTCTACCAAGTTTTAATGAATTCATTAAATCATGTTTAATTAAACATTGTTGCTTTTTTGAATTCATATCAGGAAATGAATGTTCCCAATATCCAATACTAATTTAGGCTACTAATGCATCCTGAATAGGAAATATAGTCAAATCAGAATGTAAAAAAGGCCAATACAGCAATCTGTGTAGATGTGTTTTGCAAGTTTAGTATTTACTGGAAATCGAGCAAATTGAAAACAACTATTAGTGCTTGTTTATAGCTGGCTAATTGGACAGAGACAGAAAGGTTATGCTCCACTCAGAAATTGAAAGAAGAATGCCTGATGTTGAAAACTCAAGTTTCGAAGTCGTGTGATTATAATCGATGATATGATTTCTTTTTCCTTCACGTTCCCCAGTGGAACATAGGGCCTCAAGCTAGTGGCTTGAAGTTTCTGTAACAGTGTTTAGCTTTACAGGATGGAGTTGCTAGCCTCATGCCCAACCTTTTCCTTTTTGCCAGCTTTCTTATTTCTGGCTTAGCGAGGTAAAGGAGTGCCTCGTCGGTGTCCGGGGATTGAGCCCCGGACCATGTGTATGGTCGGCGAGCGTCCTAACCGCTGTGTCACCGACGCGATTATGAACAGTAATAGATTTTGTTCGAAACATCATCCAGGAAATAATACTGTTTCACTGGGTGATACAGCTAATAAACAAACTAATATGAAATATCGGCTACCTTCAGAAATTTATTCAAAAAATGAAAGATGTAAAGATCTAAATGTAAAAGATATGACAGTGAAAAGAAAGCCAATTTTCGTACAATTCTATTTAAAAAGTGATAATACTGTAGAATTAGTCTTCAGAATTTATCTTGCAACTCATTTGCTCCCCTTATAATAAAGGTCTTTGTATTTTTTTCGATTACAGCTTAATTCCACACAGTAATTTTGGTATAAGTATGGAATTTTCAGCATGAATATCGGTAGTCCAAATTTTGCAGGCCGACCATTGATATCAGGTGTGCGTCGGCAGGGGATCGAACCCCAAACCGTGTGCATGGTGGCCGAGAGTTCTAACCACTGTGCCACCGACACACAATGAATGAAAAACAAAACTATATTGTTGTTTTACTGACGTTTCGCTATTTAATGCTACTGTTAATAGTTTTATCTAAGTATTATGAAACCAGAATTTACAAAATCCACTCAGCTTATATCTAACAACTTAATCACCGTTCCTCAGTATGGGGTCATTTTTGCATTGTCCAGTTGGCCAATCGGTAAAGATGACAAAACCAGGTGTAGATTATTGGATCTGATAAGTGTGTAAAATTATAAAAGCAGCGTGTGTTTACATAGTGAACTTGCTTATCACATTCGTGTTGGTTTTGTCATTTCATAGAGGAGGGGTGGTGTTGTAGCCAGGTCAGATTCTGTTTTAGTCCATCATTTCCTATTCAGACAATTTAGATTCTACTCGACAGCAAGTGCTTCTGATATTAGACGTTCTTTGTGATTTCTGAAATGCTTTATCTGGATGATGATTTCAATAATGTCAAAATCAATTTGTGGCCTGATTCTATAGCGTGTAGACCTATGGCTGGTGATTTTTCAAGTTTTTCTAGTTAAACTGGATTTCTTGGTGGTTGATCGAACAGATGCACTACAGTGTTCATTTCTTCTGATTTTCATTTCCCTCTGGCGATGTTTGTCCGATATATATCGCATCCTATTCCATGCAAGCATTTTATTTTGTAGACACAATGAGATAGAGAATCTTTCGGGATTTGGTCTTTTTTACGGACAAGGTTGTTTCGTTTGTGTGTCTGATGTTTTGAAGAAAACTATTGTCAAGCATATTGAGTACTTTTCTGATTTTGTCTGATGTTTTTGTTCTATATGGAATGACAGTTGTTGAGGCTCATGTCTTTGGAATACGTTTTCGACCATATTTAATGTCGGTGTTGATTTTGTTGATGAAGTTCTTTGGGTAGTTGTTTTGCTTGAGAGTTTCAGTAATGCTTGATATTTCTTCTTCTATTTCTTTCTCATCCATTATCAGAAAGTGTGCTCGTCTAAGAAGACTTGAAACAACTGATACCTTTGCTCTGGTGGGGTGTGATGATCCGAAGTCTTAATATTTATTAGAGTGGGGTTTCTTCCTGAATATGGATATGCTAAAATGTCCGTTTTCCCTACTCTTAACTAGCCAGGCAGTCTAGAAATGATAGTTCACCGACGTCAGATTCTGCTTCCGAAGTAAACTGGATTCTATTGTTTATTTTCTCCAAGAATGAACTGTTAAGATTTCGTTTCAGCATTACGAAAGTACCATCTAAATATCTCAGCCATATATAAGGAGTGATTACCCTTGAAAAGATGTTCTGTTTACCAATTGGCCAACTGGACAACGCAAAGCTAACCCCATGCTGAGGAACGGTGATTAAGTTATTAAATGTAAACTGAGTGGATTTTGTGAATTCTGGTTTAATATTACTTCGATAAAGCTATTAGCAGCATTAAATAGCTTAACGTAAGTAAAAAACAATATCGTTTTGTTTTTCATCCATTGAGAAATACAGGATACCTTTATTATAATGAATATCTTATATCAAATGCCCAAATTTTTTCAAACTGTAAAAATTGAACTTGGTTTGGACATATATAATTTGGTTCCCATTTATCGAACAATATGCTCTTTGGTTTAGTTAAAGGCCGATAGACACTGTTCTATCATAAGCTCTAATTGCATGTCAGGTAAATTTGAAGAATAGAAAGAAGGGCACACCTTCGACTTAATGAACACACACCAAAAGCCTATGTCTCAAATCCTTTTGAGTTGAACCTAGCTGTCATTATCCTGGAGGATTAGTTCCGACTGCATGAACTTTGGTGCTGTCATTTCAATTCCCGTTCCTAAACAAACTCCTTCCAAAATGCTGTTCGCAGGCATCTCGTTGATACTGGTCATGAAGTGGTTATCCTTCCTGAAATTATTTTATACCATCAGTAGACGGCATAGTTCAATTCTCGACAAGTTTACAAAAGCACTTGCTGATAAACGCCTGAAGCTTGATATATGCATTCAGAAAAAAGCAGTTATCAGTCTTTCCTTGACCTGTGGTAACTCTATGACTTTACTCTTCTTTCCATGCGATTATGTGTTCCTTGACTTGGATGTCCTCCCCTTTGGTTATAATTTAATTTTGTTTACATTTTGTTCATATGACTTCATTTAAATTCACCACACTGTTACATAACTTATCAGTTACTAACCCCCCCTTCACTATTCACCCAGGTACATTCGTTTGTAATACTTTCACCCTATCGCTTCAAATCGTGTGATTACATGCAAGTGAATGAGTCGTAATAGCTGAGGTTTTTCTAGATCATTTAACTTATCAGGGTCAATCCTTCTAGATCTAGCTAAAATTCTTTGTTCTGAAAATCTAATTGCCTCCCCTAAATACTGTAACGAGAGAAGACAAGGGTCAGGCAACAGATCGTTTATTGAGAAAATCAACAGATATTTATAGATTTTTATGTACGTTATTATTAGCCTTATTGTTAACGGAGAAGCACTGTCTTCTGATTGGATGTTTTCTTGCTGAAGTTTATTCTGTCATCTCTTTGTGACTGTTTCTTAGAAAGTTAAGCCATTTATCTGCGAATCGTATTTGCACACGTTAAGTCCACTTTGATTGGTTGGTGAGTTCCTCAAGCTTAAACCTGGATTTTATTTTTCTCTCATGATAGGGATTTAGGATGTAAACATTGACGTAAATTGTTGTCGACAATTTTGTCTTGCAGACAGCTCTCACCACAATACTAGCTTGACTTTGGTGATTGACTTCACAGTCATTCCATGGCATTTAGTAAGTAATATAATTTTTTATGCGACAGACAACGGGTGATGAGGAAACAGGCATAAAATGGATTCACACAAAATACTTGGAGGATCTGGACTTCGCCAATGATATATGTCTGTTTTCCTACAAACTGGAAGATATCCAAGTGAAAAACAACAACTTAGCAGAAGAAGCATAAAAGATAGGACTACACTTCAGGTGATTATAGAGAAAACAGAGGTGATGAAGATTCCTGGCCAACAACAACTGACAACAATCAGCATAAATGGGAGGAACCTGAAAGAAACAACCTCCTTCACCTACCTGGAAAGCATCGTTTCAACTACAGGCGGATGGAGCTGACGACGAAATCAAGGCAAGAATCGGAAAAGCAAGACAAGCTTTCATTACTCCCAAGTCTGTGTGGAGGCCGACAGCACTCAACATCAAAAATAACATCAGGATTTTCAACTCCAATGTTAAGTCAGTCAGTCCTACTTACTATACGGATCAGAGAGTTGGCGCGTCATAAAGAGAACCTCAAACAAACTACAAAACTTCATTAACAGTTGTCTTCGCTCAATACTCAAGGTCAGGTGGCCAGAAAAGATCAGCAACATAGAACTCTGGGAGCAAACCAACCAACCAGGAGCCGATTGTGAAACAAAAAGGTAGGAAGAGATGGAGATGGATTGGTGGCCGTACTCTGAGGAAGCCATCAAGTGACATCACTAGACAAGCCATCGCTTGAGTGGAACCCGAAAAGGAAGCGGCGAGTATGTCGTCACACGGTGGGGTGACTTGGAGGAGGTCATGTGAAGAGGAGATGAAAGCGTGTGGGAAGACTTGGAGCGGGGTGGAAAAGTTGGCAGAAAGCCGAAGGCAATGGAGACGCGCGTCTGAAGCCGTATGTTCCTCTAAGAATTAAAGGATATAATAATAATAATTTTTATTAGTGAGATTGGTCGAGCCCTTAAGCCGACAAAACTTTATTCTGAGGGAGTTGGTTGGTTTAAATGCCACTCTAATTGCAGGCCATTTAAAACTTATTTTGGAAGTAGTTGTGCTTTTGGCTTTTGAGTTGGTTGGTTTAGTTGCGAAGCCTTCAATGCCCTAGTAGAAAATGAATTTGAAGTCCCTAGAAACTAGTTCTTGAAGAAGAATCTGATACTCGCCGGTGACTTCTTACACGATAACGAAGTTGCCTGGTGCAAATTTGTGATCAGTCAATCCGGTGGCTGATCAGTAATTACGAATTGGCAGAAGTCAGAATTCATAGGCTACCCCACACTCCGTCCCTGTGGCTGAATGGGTAGGTTGGTGCATACTGCTGAAGAATTCCAGACTAGGATGAAAGAAATGTCCAATACTTCCTGGTTCCCGACCGTTCTCTAACTGACATCAACCCGTAGTCGCACTTCATATGACTAAGCTATAGAAGAGTGCTCGAAACGTCATCCACTTGTTGTTAATACTATATCATTGTGTGTTATTTCAAATGGAAATTATCTGATACGTAATTCTACTCTACCACAGTTTTCAAATTCTACCCTTACATTATAATCTAACAGGTTTGTTGACTATCGATTTTTGAGAGCTTTTAAGTTATACAATGACCTCTCTTTTAGTTATGCATTGATGTAATCTTTTTTTGTCTTAGTTTCTTCCGACTTATTCCCTTGAATTTTTTTACTTTTAAGCCTTTTCTCATGTGAAATTACCTCCCCTTCCCTTCTCTGGATCGAATATTTATATTTTTTTGCTTTCTTTTGGTATTATTATTATTGTTTCTACAATGCTTTGTGAACATGTGACTTGAATCTTGTCTTCCATACCTCCCTTCCAACTGAGATCTTCTCTAATTCCTTCTTGGTTTTGTTTTGTTCCATACTTTTTTTCTTTCCTATCGATCTTGTCATAAAAAGCTTTGTATGTCAACCTTCTTTCCTTCCTGTTTTCTCTTTATCCTACATGTTTGAGGACATTTAGACAGTTGACATGATGCAAGTATAAAACTTGGGCACTATGGTAAAGTATAACTCCATTATGGATAAGATTTTATTATTGATATAAGATAAGATTTTATTTTGATAAATCACACAGTGTTAGACAGTGATATTAACTGATGACCACGTTTCGAGCATAAACTATTACTGCTCATAATCATATCAAGTTACTCACACAACATTTTTCCTTCATATAATGTGAGTGTTATTGATCAAATACAATCAGATGGGAAATAAGACGAGTGTTTTGATAGCCAAAATAAGTAATTTGTTAGAATGTTGTGATGTGATTGAATTGAAATAGAATTTTTAGATTATTTATTATCCTCCTCTGATTTGACTGACTGTCTGGTGGTAATAATATCTTCCATACACATCTCTGGTATTTGCATTGAGTGATTTCTGTTGCATTTGTTGGGTGTAGACTCGATGAACAAGGATTCAGTAATCAACCTCTCTCTCTCTCTCCACCTACCTATATTATACTTTAGGATTTTAACCCTCTGCCACCATATTGTGTGGTTTTGTGTTAATGCGGGAAGTACAGTTGCTGAGCTTTTTTCTAAATTACTCATCTTTTCAGGGTCTACTATTCTTATGTCCCGACAGTCTGATACCCCCGATCTACTAGTTCGACCTATATAGTTGATCTGACAGTCATTGCAAGATATTTTGTAAATTATTATTATTTTATTTCATTGGGTCCACCAGGTCTTTTAGTTTACAAAGCTTGTCCTAGCTGAGTGAGTTTGTAGGTTTGAATGCCACCCTAATTCCAGCTTTACTAACAATCCTATGTAGGGAGTGTCTCAGATGTCCCCTCCTTATATGGTATAACAGTGGATGACTTATCTTATCTCTTATTTATGTTACCACTACTAGTTTCACAATTATTTTTAATTTCCTTTTGGCCTTTTTCGATCTTCCTAATGAATTTTATAGGATAGTTATTTAACACCAACCAGCGACTCTTCTATCTGTTTTATTTCATCATTTATGTCTTTTCTTGTGCTTCTTAGTGCTACTGCTCGGTTTGTCTTATTTTCCACCTGATTGTAATTGATCAATAACACTCATATTAATAATTCTAAAAATGTGCATTATCCTACATTGATTTTTATTCTAATATCTAATTAATTCCACACATGTATATAAATGAAGGAAAAAAATTGTTTGAGTAACTTGATATCATTATGAGTAATAGTTTGTTGTCGAAACGTGGTCATCAGTTAATATCACTGTCTAACACTGTGTGACTTATCAATATAAAATCTTATCCATAATGCAGCTGGATATACTTGCATTCCCAGTGAGTAAGTGATGCTGTGTCCCACCAAGGCTCGAACCCAGTGCCCATGGCTCATTGAGTAGTGTAGGTACGTCCGGTCAACAAGTCACCAATAGGACGAAATGCTAGTCACCGTTCAGCAACTGACTTCAAGTTCCATAACCAGACATCGTGGAAGTGTTTGCACAAGGAACCGACATGTCGACCTGAGAACTAGCCCTTCGGTGCAATCAGTCAACGGGAAAATCTAAAATTGAATTAAATATGACTGTGTTAATAACCTCACACTCAATATCCCCCCTTTTTCCAGGCTAACTGCTCATTTTGTAAACTAGGCGACGTTTAAGTGTCCATCGGCCTGGAATCTTATCCGGAATCTATCCAAAAAATCTTTATAATTTCTTTTTCTGCCACTTTAAGATGAACTGGTAAGGAACTGTCGACTCCATCGTAGTATTACGCCTACCACAGGAAGTGTCTCCCTGGGTAATGCAGTGGACTTCCAGTCAGTGGGTCATAGGTCCTACTTCAACTGGATGGTAGCATCATCCTCCCTCATACGACAAGTGTGGTGTAAAGCCTGGTACTTGAATTACCTATTCCAGGTAATAAAGTTCCCATTGATCTTATTGCAGTCCAGTTTCCAAGACATCACAAAAATAAAACAACCAGAGCTCTGTGTACAAACGAAACAAGGCCAAACATCACTGTTACCGTCGCCCGTTGTGGCATTTATAAATTCATAAATTTTGTATTTTCACTTTTCGTAATTCATCCATATTATCACTCACAGGTGCTTTTGAACTGCCATCTATTGATGTTAATGATTCAATGTTATATGAACAACACATTAATATTGTTAGTAATAATAATTCTTCGATTATTTTGATCACAGAACTATAGAATGTGATGAAGAGGCGGCTATCGAAAAGAATATTCGGCCAAGTTAAAGTGTAACGGCTCAAGAGTGCGAACGCTTCAATGACCTTGAACGTGCACTATTCATTGGATAACGTGGCCTACTGTTACTATAATGTCACTAAGAACGCTATGGACGAATCGAGCCTCACACTTTATCCCATCCAATTTCGTTTTCAAGTACTGTTTGGACCAATCAACTCTTGAATATCGATGAGATGCTTACTAGCGACTTGCCCTATTCAGCCGGGTAATTACTTGGAATTCTAGTGGAAGTCGTAACCAGTAGGGTACGGCAGGTCGGGTGTGGGACAAATACTCGCCAGCGATGACACTGACCAGTGGTCGCCCTATATCGTGAATTCGTAGAAGCTAGAATTCATGGACTGACCATTGTAGCGGGTCCCAGTGGCTGAATGGTCTACGAGCTCGCCTTGTAACCAGAAGGTCCTCGGTTCAAACTCTGTCGGTGGATGCGTACTGATAAAAAATCCCCAACTAGGACGAAACAGCTGTCCAGTACTTCCAGGTGGTTTTACAATTGTTCTCTAACTAATGTCAGCTCATGATGAAATCCTGAAACCAATCAAATCCCTAGAAACCAACACTTGAATATTTTAATATCTGGTCACGGTTACAGTCATGATTAGAGTAAGGATCATGATTAGAGTTAGCATTAAGACTACAACTAGTGTAAGGATTAAAGTTAGGGTTACTATTAGGTTTGGGTTTGAGGTTAGTATTATGTATTTTCATTATCCACATTTTCCTATTAAATAGGTTTCGATCCTCTTACTGAAAACCATACTAATACAATCGAGGTCTTTTGGAGAAGACTGTAAAACAGGATAGGAGCGATAAGTGCGTCACGAGAAGAACTCATCTTCAGTCACCTCGGTGAATACATGCGTAGATAATGGTGGTCCAACTTAAAAACTGATACACCTCATTATAATTTGCAGATATTTTTGAGTCATTTCAGGGGGTAAATCTCCTGTTTAGTGTATTCTAATATATTTCCCTTGTAAATAAATGTCATTTATATGCAAAACCATTCGCTGTATTTGCTGATTGGTCGGTTGAAGGTCATCCATGCGTTTTCATTCCATCGATCGGCGTAGTTTCAACTTTGCCATATATTCTTCGTTCACTAAACTCAATCTTTTAAAAAACTTTTAGTGGTCATCTTTCATCAGATAAATAAATTTTAAAAAAAAAAAGATGAAAATAAAATTTGGGTTTAGCTTCGTTTTTTCTTTTGCTAAGATTTACATTGCTCATTGCAGAACAGAAAAAATTGTCTACAATCTGTTCTTGTCGATGCCACATGGATAGCACTCTGGTTCTAGATGTATTAATTTTCCCTCATCTCATAGAATAAGTATCCTTAGGGAGAAGTAGACGGAGGTATTGGTAGTATCCATCACTATGAGAAGGGTAGGAAGAACAACAGTTATCATGGACACAGAAGACTACACAAAGAAAGCAGATGATTTACTCAAAGATAATAATGTATATCAACGGTATATCAAGCAATGTGCCACTTAACCAGCTTGTTAATATTCTGGTCATTAATGAAAACAAAACACGTAGATCAGCGAAGAGTCTCTTTTCGGCGAATTCATTTTCTTAGCTGTACAATCGCAAATATATATGCATTGTTTTGTATGTATGTGTACATTAAGTTTGTCAAACAAAGTTACAATTGGTTAAGGTTACTTTTAACTAAACAAGTGAAGGTTGGTAATACAGGTCAAGAAAATTAAGTGTTAATGAGACCAGGGTAGTAACAAAGGTGATGAGTTGTCACAAACAGTTGTAATAATAATAGTGAGTTTTACTCAGGATGCACATAGAAACAAAGTAGATAATGCGAAACTATGTAAGAGATCTAAGTGAATACAAGAATTATAAGCAATTAAGGAACAGGCAAAGAAACAAAATTAAGTCATCAAAATAAAAATGAAAACTCAAAACAAATCAAAACATTGTTACCATGAGAGTAGAAGTGGTTGAGTAATCTTCTTTTGTATGCTCTGGTCGACAGGCACATGAACTCATGTGAAAAGTGGGCTAAATCCATTCTACCTATCTAACTCACACCACCCTCTTCATTCACAACTCTTCCCGCCTTGTATCTCATCAGGCAAAACCAGAAGCCTATATAGAGAAAACTATATGCCTGCACTAGCAAGTACAAAAACTCAACCATACCCTACTTGGCTCGTGTTCTGTGCGATAAAGAAATCATTAGGCGTGATATCTATAACCTATTAAATAGTCAGTAGAACAACAAGCTCTTGTCATTCCAGCTCATATCATTTATAGGTACACCGTTTTCTTTCTTTCCTTTTTTTTGTTATGTGCTGCTTTGTTTCTTTCTTCCTCACTAACTCTATTAAAACGTTCTTCGTTCTCTGACAATCTGTAAATCTCGACCTATTTGTTACCTCTCATGCCAGTAAATATGCTGGCGTCTACTTTTCTAACACCTTCAAAGACTCTGTTCAATTTTGGCTTCGCTACCGACATGCCAATATGTTGTTGTCAAAACTAACTGAGATTACCCTTAATCTATGTAGAATTTTATTTATTGTTAATGTAGTAACTGGATGCAATACTGTAGTATAATGCTGAGAATTCCATTCTGGATCACAAGTACTGTTATGGAATAAAGGAAATTATTATGATTATTAAAACAGTTGGCGAGAAACTCTATACAAACATTAGATAACAAAACCAAAAAAAACACTAATTAATCTAACGAAATCATGACAAATTACAAAACAAGATCAATGGCAAATGAAATCTAACGGACCTGTTTTACCTCGATTTTGTAGTAGGCGGAAACCAACACAAACCAAACTTTCCCTTACGACTAGTTGTTTCGCTGCCATGAACACCAGCAAAAATCTATCTAAAGAACTTTTCGGAAAATTTAAATACCTCACAGAATCATGTGACCATTCTATCAGTTTGCCGATCTAATATTAGAGAGACAATGAAATAATGGTGTCTTTCGATGTGTCACAGCATTATATACTTCAACTGGTTCAATACTAGAAGAAGAAACTATGCAACAACTACTCTGTAGCGATGAGGGCACAAAAACGTAATATTCAACTTGAATAAAACTCATAGAATTGTCTCTTACTACATACTTCCAATTCAATAATCGTACATACGAACAAATAAATGGAACACCAATGGGATCGCCTATATCAGAATTAATAGCCGACGCCATTATGCAAAGATTAGAATTAATGGTCCTCCCTACACATAATTTAACCAAAAATCTGGGTACATTACGTTGTTAAAATATTTGTAATGGTTAGAAGAAATGTCTAGTAACATACCCAGAAATGAATCAATAACGTATTTGAAGACATTAATTCAACCACAAGGGAAGAAGAATTAGACAACAAAATCCCATTATTGAATGTCTTCCTTCATAGAGGGAACTAAGGCAGAAAATTTAGAAACACAAGTATACAGAAAATCAGAGCACACAGACCACATGCTCAACTATAATAGAAATAACCCGATTACCTACAAAAGAAATTGTGTGCAGACATTGTTTAAAAGAGTTCAAACACACACTGTAGCACTATACCGGTGTTGAAAAGAATGGAGGAGAAATACTTACTGTCCATCTTAAAAAAGGATGGATATCCTCACCACAATGTCATCAAAAAGTGTCCAAACTCTAGTCATAACACCAACATCAAAGACTAAAAGAAAATTCATCCAACCATCTATAAAAAAAATACCTCTGAAATAACAGTTAGAATACTACGACTGTTTGAAATAGATATAGCACACAAGGCGGCCGGCACAATCATCACTTTATTCATCGATATTGCACAAACCAAAAGATCTAACAGAGAAAGAAGATAAAATTAATATCATTTACAAAACAAATTGCATGTATGAACTGCGATAAACATTACATCGGTCAAAGTGTGAGTCCCTTTCGAATCCAAATCCAAGAACACAAATTGTCTGTAAAAAGACGTGATATATATATATATATTCTTTCATATCAATGCATGTACATAATTACGGACACCAACTCGCTTGGGATAATGTAGAAATTTTGAATAGAGGAAACACCCAAAACCTAGCCGGAGAATTCCTAGAAACCTGGCACTCAGGTGAATCAACCAGCGATTATCAATCACATTATTATAGGCCAAATTTACCAGCTACCAATGAAAAGCAAATCACATGACAATAAACTTCGAATTCCAAGTCAACAAATACGATCATTGGAGGCGTAAGTTAACAATCAGTCACGACAGTGGTTGTCAGGAGATACAATTACATCATTCATAAAGAATCTGAATCACTCCTTTTTATACCAAAACCTGCACTGAAAGAAGATTTTGTCGAGAATAATGCCGGAAGCTTTGCAATTTAAGTAACCAAATTCAGAGATCACAACTAGTTCAGTATAACCACCCTGAGCTACAATTCGTCTCAGTAATGGAAATCTAAAATAGTTATTATTATTATTTCTCAGTGAGTGATGATGTTCCCACCGAGGCTCGAACCCAGTGCCCATAGTTTCAAACACCGAAGCGTTATCCACTAGACCACTTGGGCCACGAGAGCCACCTCTTGTGCAACGGGTCATATTAATTATTGAATTGAATTTTTGATTTTCCCGCCGACATGTCAACCTGAGACCGAGCACTTCGGTCCAATCAATCGACGAAAAAATCAAAAATTCAATTCAATAGTTATTATTATGTCTAGATAACTGTTGAATCATATATTTGTACTTAGACTTTCAATGCCATCTATTTACGCGCGTCTGCTGAACTCTGTTTTGAGCGTTATTCATTCCCATATTTAGTCAGTTTGTGATTCATAATCATCTGCAGCGATATCATTTCACTATTTCCATTCACTATTTAATTGAATTTTAGATTTTCCCGTCGACTGATTGGACCGAAGTGCTCGATATCAGGTTGACATGACTGTCGGCTTCTTGTGCAGATGCTTTTACGATGTCTGGGCATATAATTAGAGTTATATTGGTAGATGGGTGAGTAGCAGTGGAATCCAGGAAGCGCATTTCGTTCTATTTGGGACTCATCCGCCAGTTGCATGTGCCTGCATTCCCCAGCGAGTGAGCAATAGTGTTCTCACCGAGCCTGGAACCCAGTGGCCATAGTTTCAAAAGCCAAAGCTTTATCCACTAGACCACTTGGTCCACGAGCGCCACCTTTTCAATTCAATAATTAATATGACCCGTTGCACAATGGGAACAAAAATCACAGGCTCACTGATTAGTCAAATAATATAAACTGTATAAATATAAATAGCTGTTTGATCACTTGAAAATATACCTTCATTGTGGTGTCTTTCCCTTTGCTGTTCCAGTATGACTTGAAGGAAATAATACCCCTCTCTCTTCAGATGGACACTGATCTAGGTGTCGTAGTAGGTCATAGCCTAAAAACTGCGTCATCCTTCCGTACGCGAACAACTCGAACTTTTATACATTAATAGGTAATCCACAGAGCTTTTAGTAGAATTATCAGTGAGATATTCACTACTTTGTATACATCACTTGTCAGTAAAATCTAGAAGACTGCATCCAGACAGCCGTTGTCTTAGGAGGAACTTATATATTTAAGAAAAGTTTCAAAGGAAAGCCACACGTATCATTTTTGATTCAACTCATTTATCATATGAAGGAAGAGTTAGCAGTTTGAACCTCATCTCACTGTCACATAGAATAGACAGGGAGAAAATTTCATACCCTAAAAAAATTTTTTTAATTTTTTTAAAAATTGTTTTAAAAGGGAAAAAAAAAGAAAAATAATTTAAAAAAAAAAAATAAGAAAGAAAATAATTTTAGTTTTTAAAAAGAAAGTGGTAAAAACTAGGGAAAGTTAATTAAAAATAAAAATTGTTGAGTTTTTAGGAAAAAAAAATAAAAATAAGATTAATAATACAAGAATTATAAGCAATTAAGGAACAGGCGAAGAAACAAAATTAAGTCATCAAAATGGTTGCGAAAAGGCAAGGAAAAGGAGGAAAACCGGAAATTTTTAAAACGCCCCTTCAAAAAAAAAAAAAAAAAGGAAGGTTTTCCTTTTTAAGGCCTTCAGGAAAAACCGGAGCTGTGCATACAAAAGAAGATTACTCAACCACTTCTACTCTCATGGTAACAATGTTTTGATTTGTTTTGAGTTTTCATTTTTATTTTGATGACTTAATTTTGTTTCTTCGCCTGTTCCTTAATTGCTTATAATTCTTGTATTCACTTAAATCTCTTACATAGTTTCGTATTATCTACTTTGTTTCTATGTGCATCCTGAGTAAAACTCACTCATCAAACTATTCATATTATTATTGCATAACTTCTTTTAACAACTGTTTGTGACAACTCATCACCTTTGTTACTACCCTAGCACTTAATGGTCTTGACTTATATTACCAACCTTTACCTGTTTAGTTAAAATAACCTTAAGCAATTATAATTCTTGTATCCACTTAGATCTCTTACATAGTTTCGCATTATCTACTTTGTTTCTATGTGCATCCTGAGTAAAACTCACTATTATTATTACAACTGTTTGTGACAACTCATCATTTTTTACTACCCTAGTTTCATTAGCACTTAATTTTCTTGACCTGTATTACCATCCTCCACTTGTTTAGTTAAAAGTAACCTTAACCAATTGTAACTTTGTTTGACAAACTTAATGTACACATACATACAAAACAATGCATATATATTTGCGATTGTACAGCTAAGAAAATGAATTCGCCGAAAAGAGACTCTTCGCTGATCTACGTGTTTTGTTTTCAGAAAATTTCATCACAATGTTAAAAAATTCTAAGAAACAACTATAGACCTGATCTATCTTCTCTTTTTCTTCCTAGAAGGTGGGGATATCTATGAGGACATAGCAGAAGAGTTCAGAAATCAAAAAGGAGCTATAGACATATAAGGATAAACCTTGGGCAATGTGGTAGAGTATAACTTCATTATGGATAAAATTTTAGTTAGATTAAATCACACAGTGGTTTTATACAGTAATATTTACTGATGACCACCTTTCAAACCCAATTTATTGCTGTTCATAATCATATCAAGGAATTACTCACACAACCTCCCAACTTCGCCGTTTATATACATGAGTACAAATTAATGATTAGACATTTGAATAAAATCAATATAAGATAAAGTACATTCAGAATAATATATATATGGGATCTACAGTTTTACTATATAGGGAGGGCACATTTGAGACCCCAGGTAGGATTATTAATAAAGCTGGAATTAGGGTGGTATTCAAACCTTCAAACTCACTCAGACACTAGCTCTGTAGGCTGAAGGACCCAATAGACCCAATTAAACAAAATAATATAATTTACAAAGTACCTGCAATGACTGAGTTAAGTCAACTACGTAGGCCAGTCAAACTAGTATATCAGGAGTAGTGAGATTAACAGTAAAAAAGAATTTAACGAAGGTTAAAGTGATTAATCCCACGAAGATAAGTAATTTAGAAAAAAACTCAGTAATCGCACTGCATGCATTAAAACACAATCACACAATAGGATGGGTGGGACAGAGTCAAAATTCTAAGAAGTAATCGATATAGGTAGGTGGAGAGAAACAGAGGTTATTTACTGAATCCTGCCTGTTTCATCCAGTCTACACCAAACACATGCAATAGAAGTGACTCAATGCAAATACCAGAGGTATGTATGGAAGATATTATTACTACCAGTCAGTCAAATCAGAGGATAATAAATAATGTTAAAATGTGTTCATTTCACACATAATAATATCCTAACAAGTTATTTATTTATTTATTTTACTATAAAAACATCTTATTTCCCATCTGATTGTATTTTATTGATGACACTAATATTATCATTATTTCTGAATGTACATCACCTCATATTGATTTTATCCAAATGTCTAACCATCGATTTGTACTCATGTATAGAAGTGAAGAAAGAAAGTTGTGTGAGTAGTGCCTTGATATGATTATGAGCAGTGGTCATCAGTAAATATTACTGTATAACACTACTGTGTGATTTTATCAGTATAAAATTTTATCCATAATGAAGGAGCTACATAATTGTGGAGGACTGGATCTCTCAGTGACTCAGAAACTCCTGCAACCGACTGCCGCGAAAAACACTGGCGTCTACACTGTCAATCGACGCATACAATAAGGGACTAGACAAGCACAGATACTCATTAGATATGAATTAACACAGGCTTGAAGACTTCTATTCCCAACGGAAAATCTGAATCATGCTACAGTGAGCAAAGGAAGCATAACACATTCGGCTAAATGGTCCGTTTTGCTAGTCACAGAAAGTCATTCTAGACAGTCTGATTTAAGCTGAATCGAGGTACGGGTAAGTAACCAACGAAGTATGGACTCCATTTTGCGTCTCTTTTTTGTGTTGGAAACACACACACATCCTCAGCGTCACTAGTTCGCTCATAGTGTGGTGAGAGCAGGCTGCTAGCCAATCGGTAAACATTAATTTACGTCAATGTCTAGGTTACTAATATTGGCCGTGAGAAAATATGAACAAGGCTGATTCAGCAACCAATCACAGCAGACTTAGCGTGGGCAAATAAGATTCGCAGATATATGGCTTAACTTTCCGAGAAACCAGAAACAACCAATCAGAAGACTGTGTTTGTCTGCTTGAATAAGCTATAATAATGTACACTAAATGTATATAAATACCTGTTGATTTCCATAAAAAAGGATCTGTTGCCGGCCCTTGTTTTCTGTTATTACAATAGTAGCCAGATAAGTTCCGAAATCTTCCTCTAAATAACCTTAACACTTTATTCTATTGTTATGTCGGCTGATATAATAATTTTGCTGATTGATATGTATGGTACTAATACTACTCACCGATTACCTCTGACCTCTAGAGTCTATACAAACGAAGATAGAAGACAGACCGGTCCAGCTCATTGAGAAGAATTCACTTTTATTTTACCAAAAATAATTTATATACAAATATTACCAACCTCAGGAAGTTAAGGATTCAAATCACTAATTATCCTAGTTGTACAACGTCAGGCATCTACGCTGTCTAGTCGCATTATTATTTTTTATTATAGCTTGAAATCACAATGTTTTTCGGTACAAGTATGTAATTTTCAGCATTTGATATCTGTAGCCCAAATTTAGCAGGCCGACTAGTGATATTAGGTGTGCGTCGGTCGACGATCGAGCCCCGGACCATGTGCATGATCGACGAGGGTCCTAACCGCTGAGCCACCGACGCTAATACACTGTCCGAAGACAGAGCTGGAAAAAATGAGATAAGACTCATTGTATTCTGCCTTCCTACGGAAATCTTTAGCAAAAGGCGGATGATTTATACGCAAATGAGGAAACACCAGAGTTGACCCAATCGGCTAACTTGTCTAAACTAGTTTAAGGCTGTTTTAGCTGGTATGAACTTGTTTGAACTGGTTTTAGCCGCTTCTCACAATATATTTAAACATGTCACCCATCAGAGATTCTTTTACCAAATAACCGAGCCTTTTGTAATGTGTGTTTTGTTATCAATATATACAAGTTAGGTAGTGTAGTGGTTAATAGGGCAAATTGTAATCCGTTTAGAATAACCATTTTACAATTATATTCTAATCCTGTGTAATTTTTTGTTTCTATGCCTCTTGTAATCTATAGTCACACCTCCTAACTTACATTACAAGTTGAAAATGTGGATTTCAATTTATTTCCATGCTCATTTTGTTCACACCTGTAATTCGTTCTATCCCTGCGTTTCTAAGCCTCTTGTAATTCATATCAAGTTGAAAATAATTATCGCCTTTTATTCGCCTTTAAAATTATTATTTCTCCAGTTATCAAATATTAATTTTGCATACTTTGTAACTGTTTTCTAATCCTATGTAATCTTGTCTCTAAGCCCCTTGTAATCTGTATTCGTACCTCCAAACTTTCATATCAAATTGAAAATTATTATCACCTTCGTTACCATGTGGAAATAGACAAATAATAATTGCATCCATGTAAACTTATCTATATAGATGCGATTGTACAGCTGTTTTTGAGAATGAAATCGCGGAAAAGATCGCCATCTTTGCTGAACTTTTTGTTCTTTTAAATTGAAATCATTCAGTAAGTCTGATCTAATATAACATTTTAACAGCACAGTGTCTAAGAGCTGTTGAATAATTTGTCTTATCGTCTTAGTTTATAATCATTGTTATGGAAACAGAATTACTTAATTGTTCCGGGTTATTTTGATTCTTCCCACAAGGAATTTACCTATTTACTGAACCAACTGTAATAATGACAAAGAAATTACTGGCCTCGGGACAGAATGTTTCTGAACTGTGTTCACGTAATGCATTCTAATATTAAATGGACAAATGTACTTTTGTGTTCTGAGAAAAAATTCTAATGTTTAGTGAACTATTCATCTGTACTTTGAGAGTCCTATACAAGATCCGATCAAACCCCCAAGAGGGAGTGACGTCAGGGCATTTGGGTATAGCTGAGGCACTAACGACGATAGGAAATTTCAAGCAAATACCACGCATTTAAAAGAAATATATATCTAGCCTTTGCTTTAACATGGAGATTATAAAAAGTCAGTTCTCTTAATGGTGATTACACTTACTTTTCTTATCCAAACTTCTTGTTTATTTTTTAAAATTATATTTTTAAAATCTCAGCGAAATTGAAATCAGTAAATCCAACGTTACGTTATGCAAACTGGTCCGAAATTAACGTAACAGAGGTTTATGCGTGAAAGGACATATCTTGTTCTTACAAACTTTGTCCAATCATATGAGTTATGAACAGTCATCCAAATAAAATAAACAAACAAAATTGTGGCTGAATGGTATACTAGCTCGCTGGCCTTGTAACCGAAAGGTCATGGGTTCGAGCCCCAGTGGGTGTGTAGTGCCGGTGATTCCCAAACCAGGAGGATGAAACAGCTGTCCAGTACTCCAGTGATGGTTTTCAATGGTTCTCTAACTGATATCAAGCCGTGGTCAAACTCGCTGTCGTAATTATTTGTAATCGTAGTATTAGTATTTCGAGATGACCGAATTACAAGAATCCAACCAAAACACAGAGAGGGCAGAATTCAGGAATTTGTATTTAGCGGAATTATAATGCAATTCATATAAGAAAGATATCAACAGTCAACAGTAAGTATTTAAACAATACAGAGATAGAAATTGTCAATCACCACATCCGCCACACGTCGAATATCTCCATGCGTATTTATAACGATGTCTCGGTTTGCTTGCAAGTAGCTGCGACCTAACTGATTCTGTGATATTATTTTCATCAGTATTATCTGGACTTATTTCTGAATTATCTACAAAATCAGGATTATTAGCGGAATCATTAAAATAATAATTGGAACGACCTACTTCATTTATTGTCACTTTGTCCAGGTGTCTGTTATGAACTGAGTGATCTTTGATGTCTAATATCTTCACCACTCGATTTCCCATTTTTTGTAGTATAATTCCAACAGAAGGTCTATAGTTATTACCTTTGTAATAATGTACATTAGAAGTCGTGGACATCAGATGCTTTTTGAGAATTCGAGATTTGAAAAGTTTTGCAGGACTTTCACGGGTACTTGTATGCTCTGCATTCAACAGACGTAGTCTATGCATATGCAACAATTCCTCCATTTTAATCAGTTGTTCTCTCATCTCATTCAGTTCTTCTCGTGTTTTCGACAGTTCGCATTGTAACTCGGCTACCTCATTTTTGGAAACAGTTGACGCTTGAGTTGCTGAACTTGTAGTGGAGGTTTTCATTGGATGAGCTTGAGTATTTTGAAAGGTTGAAAGACACATTGACTCCATTTTACTAGACAGCTTGGGAGAATTATAAGAATGTTGAGCAACATAAGTATTCGAACTTCTGCAAACAGTCTTGATGTGTCCAACTTTACCACATTTATGACACTTAGCACCCCGAAAACGGCAAGTGCTTCGTAGATGTAACTTTCCACAGGATAAACACGGTTTAATGTTTTTGATCTCTGGCTGCATTCTATTACCTGTGGACGACAGTTTGGATTGCTTTCCATGACCACTTGTATTTTCGACTTTAGAAAGCATAACATCAGATACTGACGTAGTGGGAGCAGAGTATTCATTATTGACATCTTCATATGTAATACATAAATCTTTAGCAGTTTGAAAGTACAAGAAGGAATCTGAATTAACTCTTTCTCTAATTTAGGAATATTGATTCCAGCAATTAGACGATCACGTAGTTGAGTATGCAGCTGATCTCCAAAGTTACACTTTGAAGCTTGTATTTAGAGTTGAAGAATAAAGTCTCTTATCTTCTGATTGGGAGCACGAACCAGTTTATGGAATTGAGCCCTCTCTCTGGTCTCAGATGTAGTTTCATGAAAGTGACTTGTCAGAAGTTCACGAATCTTGACATATGGCAGAGAAATTGTTTTATCTGGAAACGCCAGATTCTTTACTAGGCTATATGCATCTAGCCCAATAGCAGTGATGAAATGTGCTGGTATTTTGTCATCCCGAACATTCTTTGAAATGCACCACGCATCGAAGCATTCAAGGTAATCAGCTATTTCCAGCGGAGAACCATTTATAGGGAATTTTCCAAGGTTATTTAGTTCCATTGCGACGCCCATTTGTTGTAATTATTTGTAATCATAGCATTAGTATTTCGAGATGACCGAATTACACGAATTCAACCAAAACACAGAGAGGTCAGAACTCAGGAATTTGTATTTAGCGGAATTACAATTCAATTCATATAAGAAATATATTAACAATCAACAGTAAGTATTTAAACAATAACGAGATAAAAATTGTCAATCACCACAGAACCCTTATCAAAAATTTGAAATTCTAAAGTCTGGGTAGCATGCTACATGAAACAAATTTGGTGATATATTATAGTAATAGCAATTGTGACACAATTGCACCGCTGGTTATCATCTCAGGTGGACACACCTGGTGATTGATTCTGACTAACTGTTCTCTTTCTGTGAGGAAAGCACTCATCAACTTGAGGAGCTTTGCAGTTATTCCGTGGTAATGAAGTTTTGTTATGGGTCTGATATGTGGGACTCTTCCAAAGGCTTTGATAATGTCGAGAAATAATGCTGCTAATGAATGTCCATTATATACGCCATGGCGACGAAGGATCGAGACGGAGCACAAAGCGGGAGAGGGCGGGTAGGTATTCACGTTTGTATCAACTAGTACACAGTAATATGATAAAAATCGGCGCTGCTTAAAAATGACAGAATCAGTCGACAGACTAAATAAAACACCCCAGTATCAATTTTGAAAAAACTAAACAGTCAAAATCACTATAAAGCCATGATTACACAATATCGCTCATACTTTTTTCGCCTTGTAAGCAAAGTCTTCGTCGATGAACCACACTTCCTTGAAACCTGAAGCGAATTCGGATAAAATCAGTCAGGTTTATAGTAGATGATGAGAGTGCGAACACGAAATTGTTTGAATCAAGCCAGTTACGAGGCCAGAAGACTGACTACATCGTGCTTTCTCAGAATCACAGAAAGCCCAGAAACTGAGAAGGATTCAATTTTGAGCAGTGCTCACACTTCTAAGGTGTCAGTCATCCGAATCCTATGTCCAGCAGGCTGCACCATTTGGCAGCTAGTTCGACCAAAGTAAACGGCGCCTCAGTGGAGAGGAATTTCGCGGAGTCAAAGTTTGGATTTTGATGATACTCAACCCTCTGCTTGTGTAGCACCGAGGCGCCGAGGTGAACTAATGACTAATCATTATCCAAAGTCGGCCGTACAAATATACTGCGTTGCCTATTCTGGGTGGCCTAGAAAATCCGAATGTTGTGGATGTCACGGAGCCATGGCTAACACCGGGTACCAATGACAGTGAAGGTGACCTACAGAAATTCACTGGAGTGACTTCATTGTACATCTCGACAAATAGTAGCGTCTTGGTCCATTACTGTCGTGGTTTAATGACAAGTGCTATTTTTTACATACCTTTAAAATGGAAGTTTTCATTAAGAAGTATTTGCCGACGTATGTTATATTGGTGGTACAGTGTATTTGACCCGCGTCAGAAGATGCCACCTGATACTGATATCCGCTCAGTGTGGTGGATCAGAGTGCAGAAAGTGCAAATGTTAGTTGTATATTTTTGAATTTTCATGAGTTCATGCTAGTATGTTTGGCCTAGTTATCTAAACTCAATAAAACCCAATAGACAAGGCATGCGGCGCAACTTCAAAAGAGGGTATGTCATACAATCACCCACTTCACCACTTGCCAAGCAGAGGTGTGGAGTAGTAACATGTATTAAGGAAGGCTAAACTCAGAACTACACGGAGATTTTAAATATACACCATGCAATCTTTTGGCTGCAGATCAAAATGCGAAGAACACAACACCCATTTCATCAACATATTTTGTAGTCCTCATAGCAAAGTAGGCAACGTTCCTATACCTACACCTCGTAGTCGGCGAATTCAGTGATCCATTAATCTACTATGAAGTCGACTGTGCGTCTGTGACACAGAGGTTAGGACTCTCACCTACCATGCACATTGTCCAAGGTTCGATCTCCGACCGATGCACACCTGATATCTATGGTCGGCCTGCTAAATTTAGGCTTCCGATATCACATGGTGACGATCCCATACTTGTATCAAAAATGCTGTGTGGAGTCAAGCTATAATAAAAAAACGGCACTCTCACACGATTCCTTCATTTTGCTGACATTAGTCCGGCAGGCCAAGGAAACGAGTGCCAGATGATACTCAACAGTGTTCTTTAACCCTGATACTAGTTTTTTTCACGAAGAGGGTTGCAGTATTATCTCCCACCCCTTGGGAATATTTGACTTCGCTGTTTTTGCTTTAAAGTTCACAGCATCTGTAGTATCCAGGTCCAATACCTGAGCAGAACCGAATTGATAAAAAGTTGGTATAGACACTACCACTAGTTTAGTCTCATCAAAAGACTGGATTCTAGACACGAAAGCCAATGTGAAAGAAGCTAACTCTAACAACAATACGTTAGAGTGACTCAACCCCACGTCCTCCTTCTCTTTCATAGCTTTCCCTGGATCATGATACTGAGGCAGTCATGCTATACCCCACATATGTATCACAAACTGTGCTCCTCCGTTTTTCAGGAAGTAGTTTGTACACTTGATGAGGGCCAGATAATCTTCATCACGAATTCTGTTAGGCAAATCACTACTGGATAAGAATTACTACCAACACAACATCCCTATCAGTAGCAATGTACTTGTCGGACCTCTTAGATACGAGATCCAGCACCACAGCATTTAGTGTGCGTTTTGTTTCTCTTAGAGCAGCAATTGATGTACAGTTTGTTGACCGTATGTTTCTGCTTAGCATCATCCAGTTACGCACTATAAAATGATCTTTGTAAACCCTTAGTGAAATTCGGCAAATAGTCATCAATTCCATATGTTTAATTGTGATGTGGCACATTAATTCGTGATTTTTCCCTTGATGAGAAAGTTTTATGAAACTTTTACTCTTTTATTTAAAAAATATTTTGGTTGCTCAGATCGCTGACAAGTTATTGTTCAATTTTTCTGGTGGCTTGACTCTACACCGCAACTACTAACAATCAATGATACTGCATGATCACAGCTGAGTAGACCTTGCTCATTCCAAACCAAAGATTTGCATCACATTTCAAATCAAGTAGGATAACTGAATTTCCTGTATATTAATGTTAGACATGATAATGCATATATAACTATGTTAATCATGCAAATGCTTACTTTGTGTGGATAAATTATTATTGGACTGTTCATAAGGGTTAAAAACTTAACCTTCCTTATAGACCGTGAGATGTGTGAACTACGTCTAGGTAGGTAGAAGTTCTGGGAAATGCATATCCTACCTGGGTCTTTTAAAGCCGTCCAGAAAGCAGTGCATTTCCCTTAAAATCGAAAGTATTGCAGGAATTCGTATATCACAGATGAAGTCTAAAATGCATCTAGCTGAAAACGCATCAGTACGACCCAAGAAAATATTTTTGCACATGAACCTCAGAAGTATGACTTCTAGCAGAGTTCTTGACCAGATTGCCTATATATTATCTAGCAGAATCAAGAAAAATTTTCACACAGGTGCTGCCACTCACCGCAGCAACGGATCCAGCTACCCTACAAAGAAATGAGATGGGTTGTGTCCATATCGACCAAAACACCTCATTCCAATCGCTAAGGAAGTTAGACATAGAGTAATCAGTGGGACTCAGCGATCTTCGCTTAAGGTATCTCAAGAACCTGGGGCAGGTAAAGCTTGCATTCGACTACTATTTTCATTTTTACTATTATGCATCTAGTATTACCATATGATTTCAGGGATGTATTAGTAAACCCTATCCATAAGCCAGGACCTAAGTATTGCTTTCTAGGCTACAAACCTAACAATCTTACCACTTCTTTGATCAACATATTGGATGGAATAGTCAAAAAGCTATCATGGCATATTTAGAAAGTGACAACTAGCTATCCAGAGCACAGCACTGCCGATGAAGAAACGTGTGGCGTCTGACAAACATCACGCTGAGGAAGGCTAGTTCAAGCCCAGGAACAGTGAGAAAAAAGGACATTGTCTTCAGAGATGTCAGCTGGCTTAAGACAAAGTACTTCATGAAAAATTGCACATGAAACTGCAGTTTTAAAAAAAGAGCACCCTGCTCAACTAAATCAAGGAATTTCAAACAGCTAGGAGGCAGGAATTTGGGATCAACTCAGGTCTGCCTCAGTGGAGAACGGTTAGCAGCATATTGTAAAATACTGTGCCTTGATCCCTTTGTTTACCCCGTATATGAGCAATTGACATGGCTAATCACATCACATTTAAGGAGGGAGGGTGGCGTTAGCTGATCAGTAGATATGGTGGGGGTCACTAAGGTGAATCGCCCCATTCTGCAAGAACAGTAATATACAAATTAAAGGCTCGAGATATTTCTGATTTTTATGAGGGCTTAGATCTTTATCTTGAAAAAGATAATAATGAACGCCTTGACAGATCATGCTTCTACCTTTAAATATATACCATTCGCTCAGCCTATTGTTGAGACGCGACCACGCGGGATCTGCACTGATTTATGGGGCATCTTATAAACTAACTTGCTGTCCATTGTCTGATCTTTAAATACCACTTCACAATGTCTTATCTCATTCATTTTCCAATAACGTCTTTAATTGATCCTCATTATATCCCATTAAACCTAACATTTTACAGCTCTTTATGACTTATTATATTCCTACTCTCTGAAGGGTACGGTTGTGCACTAAATGCACAAAAAGGTATAAAACAAAAACAACTGGCACAACTGAGGATAAATGTATTAAAACCAAAAGTGGACATCATGATAGTACGAGATATATGTGTAGCATTATACATTGCAAATGAACGTTGTCAGCCTAGGGAGTTTTCTTTATTAATGCATTTATTAATGATACTTGCACTTACCTATTTCATTACAATTTAATGATTCACCTCAGCACTTTTACTTTTCTAAAACAGCTTTCAATCCCTTGTAAACGTTGTACTTACCTCAATATTGGTTGGTTATCGTATGCCGACAACCACGGGATGAAAACGAAACGAAGTCGATTTTCCTGCTCAACCTGGAGGACAATTGTACAGTTCAATAACTATACAGCCTAGTTCAGACAATGTGTATTTATATATATATCAAATATTTAACTGTTGAAACATTATTAACTTGTAGACAATCTACGATTTGATATTATATCATACTTGATCGTGCCTTTAAAAATGGCATGCTTTTTCATGTAAATTTATATGTTTATATGAGAATATACATTATTATTATTATTATCTCCTATGTTTTTCCATGCAGATAACCAAACAGTTAGAAGCAAGCGCGAGGAACGTAGCGATATTATTACACGTCCAACAGATCTTAACTGTTTAGACCTGGTGCTCTCAATCAGTGTAGACAGCGTTGCAAACATGCGAGTTGGGCACTTAAGTGTTAGTGCACACTAAATATAGGCGATACCACTCTCTTCATTTCACACTCACACGAACTTAGGTGTCACAGTAAGTCATTACTGAGTACCATGACTAATCGTTGATCACTGGCAACCCTCAACTTGTGATCCCTATGGAAACTATATGGAGTCTCTACAAGAATTACCAATAAAAAGTTCACCTTTCAATATGCATTTTGATGAGGTCAGAAACAGAATCGTTGAATACAGACGGGTATTCTTTGGCTCAGAAGAAATTACATGTTTCAGATAGGCAAGGTTACACGAATAATTCTCAGTGTGATTAACGTATTATAAATAAATAAATAAATTTATTCTCATGATACAGTACATGAGGGACGCCAGTTTACAGGCATCATCAAATTGTTACAGAAATAGGACCATATTATTCAGTCACAATTTACAATCGATAGCAAAATGTGTTTAACATGTACACTGGAGATTATACATACACTTGATAAATGTTAATACAAGAAGCAAATGAATGGCAAAATCACTTCTTATCATATCATAGAAGGAAATCTTCAAAATTAAAAGTAATGACTTTAAATTTAGTCAGTCATCTTCCTTCCTTTTCATCATACTGGTACGCCGTAGTGAACAAAGCTGGAACGTTCGAAAAGAAAGGGGAACGAAACCCTCGTGGAGCCCCTGATCTCTCAGGGAGTCGTTAACTCATGGAACTGATACTCAGAATTGCTGTGTCACAAAGCAATTTGTTCAAGAAGGGATTAGGTGAGCTCATATACTTTTAAGAGCAGTACCGACAGAAGATTGAAATTAATTGGTGAATGGTATTTAGAAGTTGAATTCAGGATACGCATTTCTTCCTTTTGAGACCCGTTGGTGGCTGGATGTACCTGCATTCCCCAGGGAGTGATGATGTTCCCGCCGAGGCTCGAACCCAGTGGCCAAAGCTTCGAACGCCAACACGTTACTCACTTGATCGATTGGGCTACGAAAGCCACCCCTTGTGCAACCGGTCATGTTATTTTTAATTAAAGTTTAGATTATACTGCTATTGACCATCCACCAATTAAATTCTAATTATATGCCCAGATATCGTCGAAGCATCTGCACAAGAAGCCGACATGTCAACCTGAGACCTGGCACTTCGGTTGAGTCAATTGACAGGGAAATCTTAAATTCAATTAAAGAAGTTTGATGTCTTCTATTCTCAGAGGAAAATCAGAGTCTGAGTATTTAGAATAAATATTGGACGCTGGATAGTATGAGAATGAGCATCTCAAATAACCCCTCGCTCTTTTGTTAACCAAACAAAATAAAACAAATACTGTATTTGCCGGTGTAGTAGTGATATAGGTGAGAAATTCTTTATAAAACAAGTTTCAAATTTTGTTAGTTTAAGGCATTTGGTAAGTCAAACCTCGGTGACCTTGTAATTTGCGCCGATTTTGGTTTTCATCTCAGGATGACAGGTTCTGACGAACAAATGCGGGAGGCTGCCGAAATGGACCGTCAGCACTTTATCAAAACATTGGCAGCCTTTAAATTTTTCGGGTGAGTTCTTTAATTGCGTATTTTGACTTCATACACAGAGCCCACCTCCTCAAGAGAGTAGAACGTTCAAGAGCTTATCACAAGTCATTGTCTCTTTCCCATCATAAACTTATACAAGAATTCGATGATAATCTCAAGAAAGTCGAAGAGTGTATTAAGCATAATAACTATTTGATTGCTGTTATTATCCAACATTCCGCACCGGATATTTTCAATGGGGAACATGTAGGTTTTTGGCAGCTTTTATTTTGATAAACAAGGCCTCGAATTGAATGCAGTGGGGACACCGGTTGCTCGTGCAAATGGAAAGCTAGATCAAAGCGCTTGTGCTGGGAGTAAATTCGGTCCATTCGCATTTACCAACACTGACATGGATAAAGTCAGGTCAGCTTTAAAACAATTTGTGAGAGACTGGTCAGCTGAAGGAAAATCAGAACGTGATACTTGCTATCAAGTCGTATTGAATGATGTTCTTGAGCTGTTCGATCCGAAAAAGGTGTAAGTCTGTCGTGTCTTTCTCCATACCTTTAAGTCAAGGCAGAATTTTTTAAAAGTTGACGGTTTCACTCTGTAGAACAGTGTGAGTTCTTTTTATATGCCTGGGATAATAAAACATTCCGCATGATTATCATATACAATCATTTGGAATTTTTTATGGATAATTAAGGTCTTATGGAGAAATTTCCAATGCATTAGGTTTACATTAGGGTTTATCATCCTTCTGAGTAGATTTGGGCAACTCGTGTTACGTTGCGATTACATGCAGCTTATTTTTGTTAAGTGTCGTACTTGAATATGTGAATTGTAGTTCACTGTCTTATATTCCTTAGTTTCTCCTATAGCATTATTATTCAGGGGTGTCATTAACTCTTTTGTTTAAGCAGCTTAAACTGTCGAAAGCCTTTGCATCTGTGTCACTTTAATATGACTAGATGTAGATGGTTTTTAACCAACTTGTTGCAGTCACCTTTCTCTTTTGGAGGTATGAAATCTAACTAAGCGGTATTTTGTTGCGTTAAATTAGCAAAGTGGCAACATTCGTGCATCAGAATATCGGAAAATAAACTTTTCGACAGCCTATGTACAAATGCTTCTCCATTGCTCCATCATCTTACCCTAGAAATGGTTTCAAGACTTGGTGTCCCATCGACTAAGGTGCGACGTTTTAAGTCTGTATAATGCAGGAAATCCGAGTCCCAGGAATACTTAGTCATAGTTTAACCACTAGTTCGATAATTAGCACTCGTAAGAGCTGATCAGTAAACTGAGTACGAAGCAGTATATATGTAGTCGCTGTTCATATAGACATTGTCATATTTATTTAGTGGAAATTACATGTTATACACGTCTACTTACAAAACTCATCTACAATAATATATTGTCAGCAGTTGATAGTTCCCCTGTACTACTTTACAGCGTAAATCTGTGGTTTATTGGTTTAATTGCTAAGATTAAAACTACTATCAGTGTGGAAAGCAGTATCCAGTGGAGTGCCTCAGGGAACTGTATTAGGCCCCTTGCTATTCCTAATATACGTTAATGAACTACCGGGGATTCTTACTTCATCTTCATTATTACTTGCAGACGACATTAAGATATGGGAAACTGTAAATAATAGCGAGGATAGATTGGCCCTACAAACTGATCTAGATAAATTAGCTGAGTGGTCGAACCTGTGGAGTTTGGAAATGAATTCTGGGAAAAGCGTGGTAATGCACTTAGGTCAGAAGTCTTATACATCGTACTCCCTAGGGGACACAGAACTACCTGATGTTAACGAACAGAAAGACCTACGAATCGTTGTCAGCAATGATTTAAAAACAACTGCGAATTGCAATGCAGCCGCAGCTAAAGCTTTTCAAATGCTACGGGCACTTCAAACGATTAGACGAGGGCATGTTCCAAATACTCTACGCAACATATGCCAGGCCTCATCTAGAATACTGCATACAAGCGGCGAGTCCATGCTTCAAAAAAGAGGCACATATCCTGGAAAGAGTACAGAGAGTAGGAACAAAATTAGTTAGTGGTATCTCACATCTTCCTTAAGAGGGGAGGATGGAGCATTTAAATCTCTTCCCATTATAATACCGGAGGAAGAGAGGCAACGTAATTTTAGCACGCCGTATACTTAAGGGTGATTTAGGAATTGACCTTTCTAAACTTTTCTCGCCTTCTAGGATACGTTTACGGGGTCATCGCAAAAAGGTGCTCAAACCGAGAACGATTAAATACGTGCAGAATTTAGATTCTCTCACAGAGTGGTCAACAACTGGAACTCCTTAGTAGTAGTAGTATAAGTTCCATCGGTGAACGCTTTCAAAGAGAAGTTAGATCTCTGCAGAGATATATTTTGCAAAGATTAACACAGGCACAAGAGCCTACTGGATCTGAATCTGGGCTATTAATTAGAATCTTGGCTCACATATTGATGTTTAGGCAGGCAGGTAGTGCCATCAAACACCATCGCGGTTGCTAGAAAACACTTCATTTTGACTTGTAAAGTAGACTGTTTTAGTGAATAACAGTAATTTCCTACTGTGTGATTTAAACTGCACGAAACCTAGGTCCAAGGCTTCCTGTAGCCGATTGCCTCCAGCCATCTAATACCATCAAATCAATCTGCACCGTGATGGCAAGCTAGCTAGAATGGTGGTCAAATTACAACCTGACTGATAGAATTCAGTCTACACCAATCAGAGGACTAGACGCATCACACTAGTTACTAGTGTCAAATAAAAAACTGTTATATTATGTTGGTTAAAATTGGTATTGTAGCCTATTTCTTCATGCATGAATCATTAAGACCTCCATATTAATCTCCGTGTATTTCCATTAGATTGATTTCTGCATCATGCTCACTCTAGCTGTGATCATACAACGATGAAGCACTGACTAGTTCCTCTGAGCATATATACACATGCATGAATATCTATGTAAGTTCATATTGACAGTGATTCTCTTATTAGTGCATTAAAACAAGTTTTTAATAATTTTTTTATGCATTATTAGAAATCCAGCAAATGTGAATATCCTAGTACCTGGCGCTGGTCTTGGTCGATTGGCTTGGGAACTTGCTCATCTTGGATACACATGTCAGGGAAATGAGTGGAGTCTATTTATGCTAATTCCAGCATATTTTATCCTAAACACGTATGTCTCTATGCATTCCACTTATATACTGTTTTATACATTTTAACTCCATGTTTGTTTGTTTTTTCGATGTAATTTAGGAAGTTAATCCCTAGTAGTAGAGACTTGTAGGTGTCAGGTGGATGGTTTTGATGTGGTTTTATTCTTTGAACTTGGCAGATTAATTGCGAAATTTTCATTGGCCTTCTAGAAACGATATCTCCTACAACAGAAGTCTTATTGTGAAGTTGATCTTTTTGAATTCTTCAGGAATGGTATGACTGTATCACTTGACAACCTTTCTTCATGATCAGTAGTCAATTCACATTAGTTTTGATTTTCTTTTCATTGGCTGGCAATTCTACTCGTTTTTGTCATGTGGCTTATTCTTTGTTAGCTGATAAATTCGGTGTATATTGATGTGTCTGTTATTATTATTATTTCCCTTAATTCCTACAGGAACATAGGGCTTCAGCCGCGTGTCTCCATTGCCTTCGGTTTTCTGCCAACTTTTCCACCCCGCTCCAAGTCTGCCCACACGCTTTCATCTCCTCTTCACATGACCTCCTCCAGGTCACCCCACCGTGTGACGACATACTCGCCGCTTCCTTTTCGGGTTCCACTCAAGCGATGGCTTGTCTAGTGATGTCACTTGATGGTTTCCTCAGAGTATGGCCACCAATCCATCTCCATCTCTTCCTACCTTTTTGTTTCACAATCAGTTCTTGGTTGGTTCGCTCATTGCCAGAGATCCCTATTGCTGGTCTTTTCTGGCCATCCATGTCAGATCATCTATCTGCAAATTGTATCCGCTTACGCAAAGTCTGCTGTGATTGGTTTTTGGGTCAGTCTTTATTCTTGTTTTCACATGACCAATACTTGGGACATAAACATTGACGTAAACTACTGTCTACCGATTTGGCTAGCAGACAGCTCCAACCGCATTTCTACTTATAATAACCACAATTTCTCAGTCCTACTAGAAAAGTTTCTCTCTCCCTGTCTCTCTTAACTTCAATGAATGACCTTAATAAAATTGGAAGAAGTGAAACCAAAATTGCTTTGTTTTTTTCTAATCATATATATATTCAGGTTTCATCTGCCAATTAATGATTTATGAGTTCATTAGAGTAGATGGAGGTCACCATTAAGGTGTGATTTGTAATGTATATGAATATAAGAATAATTAAACTTCATGTGTAGAGATGCAAGCTTACCACAGTGTGAAAATAATGCTAGGAAGTTCTGAACTAAGAATTTTGGCTTATACTGGGTTAATGATAAAATGATACGATTTCTGGCACAAAACAGGATTCTGAGCTGTTTTTCTGAAGTAGTTCACTACCTGTTTGCATGTTTCCAGAACTTCAAGCTACATTTCAACTTTGAACAGCATTATTTTTTATTCTACCTGATCGATTTCAACAATAATTGGCATTCTCAAGGCCTTTTTCGACACTTCCGATACCAGATCAAAAAAAGTTGAAAACACGGTCTCCATTACGTTCGGTTTTCTGCTAGAGTTTTCACCTGGCTCCAGGTCTGTCCACATGCTTTCATCTCCTCTTCACGTGACCTCCTCCAAGTCACCCCACCGTGTGACGACCAACTTGCCGCTTCCCTTTCGGGTTCCACTCGAGCAATGGCTTGTCTAGCGATGTCACTTGGTGGTTTCCTCAGAGTATGGTCACCAACCCATCTCCATTTCTTCCTGCCTATTTGTTTCACAATCGGTTCCTGGTTGGTTGGTTCGCTCATTGCCAGAGATCCCTCTGTTGCTGATCGTTTCTGACCGGCCATCTGATCTTGAGTATTGAGCAAAGACAACTGTTAATGAAGGTTTGTAGTTTGTTCGAGTTGCTCTATATGACGCGCCAAGTCTCTGATCCGTATAGTAAGTAGAACTGACTGACTTCACATTGGAGTTGAAAATCCTGATGTTATTTTTGATGTTGAGTGCTGTTGACCTCCACACAGACTTAGGATTAATGAAAGCTTGTCTTGCTTTTCCGATTCTTGCTTTGATATCCTCGTCAGTTCCATCCGCCTGTAGTTGAAATGATGCTTCCTACGTAGGGTAGGTAAGGGAGGTTGTTTCTTTCAGGTTCCTCCCATTTATGCTGATTGTTGTCTGTTATTTCTGCTACTGTTGGCCAGGGATAATTTGGGTACCTGACTTTTAGTAATTCCCCATCAGCTTTGTTGTTTCCACTGTCTAAAATTTCTACACTTCCCCAGTCGGATTTGTGTTCATCCTCCTCTGAACACATTGATATGCAAGAATATATGTCGCGTCTTTTAACAGCTACTATATAGTCTTGGATTCAGAGTGTAGGGAGATGTCCATTTTGATTGATATAAAGTTATCACAGTTAATACAGTTGATCTTGTTTTCTTTTGTTTTGGTTTTTTCTCTATGCATAATGTTGAATGAAGTGATTGTGTTGGTTTGTGTTCTGTGTCTGTTGCGAATGTTTTTTAGTATTCTGACCGCAGCGATAACCGGTTGCAGCAGACTAAAAGCCGTAGATCTTGTAGAAGCGGTGTAAAATGCCAACCAGCTGTTTGAATCCGAAGTCTATACTGGAGTACTCCTGGTTGAAAGCCAAGTGCTTGGATGTCATAAGCTACAGCTTCACACTAAATTCATGAATTTACAATTTTTCGCCATGTTCACGCTGAATTTTGGACGGGTACATGTGGTACACTTTACCTGGTTGGTGTTCTCGGGACGCTGAAAACTAACGGCTTGAGATTGTTGGTTGTATAGTTCAAAGTCGTTTTCATTTGGCGCAGATGCATTCGCTCTTTTTTATCTCTCATATCCATTAGACGTCCATGTATTTTCATGTTATTGTTCTTTCTCGTACATTTTTGCCTACTATACTTCCTATTCAATCTCTTCTCTCATTTCTCTACCTTTATGTGCTATATGAGGTGTGTCAACAGAAACTACTGCAATTCTTTGCAAAGTTCTCTGTTGAAACTCAGTCAGTCAGTCAGTCATTCATCAAGGATATATGAGTTGTTGGTATTAGATAGTTGGAGGCGATCAGCAGGAAGCCTTTGACCTGAGTTTCGTTCTAGTTGGCACTCATCAGCACTAAACTAGACTTGAACTATACATACAAACTACACCAGTTACTAACTGGTGTTCAATCAAAAATATCCAGTGCGGTCCTACAGGAGGTCAGTCGCGAGCCCGAATAGCTCAATAGTAGCGTCTCTGACCACAGTACTCAATGGGTGATGCGGGTTCGAATCTCAGGAGCAGGGACATGAGTTCCTTCGAGGTTGCAGATAAGCCTTGCTGATGACTGCCAACTAGCACGAAACTCATGCCGAACCATCTAATACTAACAATTCACAGTTCACCGCGATGGCGAACCACGTAGGCAGCATAATGGCCACATTGCAAAAATTTGACTGATAGAATTCAGTCTGCACCAAAGATAGGACTAGACATACACATTACATTAGTTAGTGACTAGTGTCCAATCAAGGATATATTCTATTCATTCTAGTATTTATGGGTTCACACCTCTGTATAACAGACTAATATTCATTCACTAACATTCATTTTTGATGTCACACAAAGTCGAAGACTTACAAGCGAAAACCGACCGACAAACTGGTCGAAGAAGCAGCCGGCGAAGACAGGACTCCAGGTGAACATAGACAAGATGGAGGTTATGAAAATAACCAACCAACAACAACAGCATGAGGGATTTGAAAGAGGTTACTTCATTCACTCACTTATCTAGGGAGCATTGTTTCAACCACAGGCAGTTGGAACGAACGAGGATGTCAAATCAAGCGAGAATCGGGAAGGTAGGGAAGAGACACATTCATCAATCTGAAACAACCAATCTGGAAATCTTCGTCACTCAGCCTGAATCAACAACAAAATTCGGTCGGATTTTCAATACAAACCACATCAAGTCAGTCAGTTCTTCTATACGGATCAGAAACTTGGCGGGCGTGTCACAAAGAATATTTCCAACAGACTGTTGCAGACCTTCACCAACAACTGTCCTCGCTGGCTCTATACTGAATATCAGATGGCCTGGCCGGAAAGAATCACCAACAAGAAACTATGGGAACAAACAAAACAAGAACCAATCGCCAACCAACAAATATGCAGGAAAAAGTGGAGATGGATTGGACACTCGCTGAGGAGGCCGCTGGATGACATCGCGCGTCAAGCCCTCGAGTGGAACCCGAAAAGGAAACGGCGAGTGGGACGTCAGTGCAAGGGTGACATGGAGGAGGTCGTGTGAAGAGGAGTTGAAAGAGTATGGATTAACTAACATGGATGCAGGTGAAAAGTACAACAGAAGGAAGACAGAAGCAAGTGGAGACGTCCAGTTGAAGCCCTATGTTCCACTAGGAACCCAAGGGAACAATAATAATGATAAACATTTATCTACATCTTACGCAAATGGTTCTCTCAAGTTATTTGTAACATTTTCATGCATTCCATCTTCAAAGAATGTATCTTGTGTGTATAACAGATAAGATGAAACGTTTAGAAGGATGCCTTTTTGAAGAACAGTCAGCCAGCTGTAGAGATAGCATTGATTTTTTAAGTATCAGATAGACGTTGTGTATCTATACTGCAGTTTTGTTAGGCAGTAGCTAACTAGAACTGGTATTGCCTTTTCAGTTAGTTGAAATGGTCGCCAAAATCAAGCATCTGAGTAAGCTAATGTACATATATATATATATATATATATATATATTCAATTCACCATAAATTATTGTATAATCACTTCATCTCAACTATGAAGCGTAATATTTAAAATCGTCATATATGTGTTTCCTATTTTTATTGTAGATGTAAAAAAGTCAATGAATATAAATTATATCCATGGGTTTCTCAATTCTGTAATAATATGACTCGTGAAGATCAACTGTCTGCCGTCCACTTCCCTGATGTTTGTCCAGCTGATTTACCACCCAATGTACAATTCTCTATGGCAGCAGGTGATTTCATTGAGATTTACACTGAACCAGGTAATGTTTATGATATTTATGATAATTATTATTATTATTCATTTTGAGTACTTCTTTAATGTGTATCCATGTTTTTCGCTCAGAAATCATTGCCAATGAATTCCATTATGTGTAAAATTTATTTCGATAACTGTTAAGGCAGGCTTAGTTAAGTGTCTAACAAACCGAGAAGTAGCATTGAATAGTACAAGAAAAGACCTAAATGATGAAATAAAACAGATAGAAGAATGGCTGGCTGGTGTTAAATAAGTAACTATCCTATAAAATTTATTAGGAAGATCAGAAAAGCAAAACAAAATAAAAACAGTTGTGAAACTAGTAATGATAACATAAATAAAACAGAATATAAGTCATCTGCTGTTTTATCATATAGGGAGGGGACATCTGAGACCCTACGCAGGGTTCTTAATAAAACAGGAATTAGGGTGGCATTTAAACCTACAAACTCACTCAGGTAGGACAAGCTCTGTAGGTTAAAAGACCCTGCTGACCCAATTAGGCAGAATAATATAATTTACAAAATACCCTTCAATGACTGTGAGATCATCTACATAGGTCAAACTAGAAGATTGGGAGTAGTCAGATTGTCGGAACATAAGAATTTAGCTAAGGTAAGAATGGTTGACCCCGAGATTATGAGTAATTCAGAAAACAGCTCATCAATTGCACTACATGCATTAACACACAATAGGGTGTGAGATGGTTAAGATTCTAAAAAGTAATCTATGTAGGTGGAGAGCGAGGGAGATGGATTACTGAATCCTTGCTCATTGAGTTTACACCCAACACAAGCAATATGAGTGACTCATTACTTATTCCGGAAATATGGAAAATATTGCTACCAATCAAATCAAGCGATAGGAAATAATGGAATTATATCAACGAAGTTAAAAAGTTGTGTGATTAGTGTCTTGATATGATTATGAGCAGAAATAAATTCTGTTCGAAACGTGGTCATCAGTAAATATTACCGTAGATGCATTACTGTGAGACTTTATCAAAATGAATTCTACCTGTAATGGAATTATACTCTACCACTGCACAAATTTTATTCTTACATCATTGTTAACGAATCTGTTTGTCTGTCTGTCTTCGACATAGAACTTTGCACATCTGTGCAGCAGTTCCAGTCACCACACTCCCTCCGTGTAGCACACAAAGCAAAAGAAGAAAGTAGAAGAAGTGCATAATACAGACAGCAGACAGGGGTCTGAGACAAAGGAATAGTAATAACGAAGAACAATATAGTTCCACCGGAAATCATAAGTCACAGGGAGTGGGTGCATCTGCGCCTCTATTGAGAACAATTTTGAGCCATATCACCAATTGTTTCCAACCGTTGGTTTTTACCGTCCCGAGGACCCAACCAGTCAGGAAGTTTACACCTTCCTACGTGGTTTAAACTAACTGTTATGGATTTCATTAATAATAATAATAATAATAATTGCTTTATTCCAAAAACAGTACTCATGATACAGCAAGGAATTTTCAGCATTCAGTACAATATTGCATCTAATTTACCCAAAAACGACAAAAAAAATTAAAAATACACAATACATAATAGTAATAAAACGATTGTTGTAGCAGCTACGTAGCAAAATACTGTGTGCCATACGGAGAAAAATATGTATAAAGTACAAAATTGTAGTAATAATAGTAATACCAACTAATATAAAATAGCAGAGTAACGATTTAAACGATAGAAAGTGTAACACCATAAAATACAGAAAGATGAACGATAAAAGGGTCGATTCACTGTGCTAATTACATAGTAACTTGTAAGTTTCACGTCTAACAGAGTCTTCGTCACATAAAGTACGCGCTAAATAGGGTATTGTAGAATTTCTATACTTAGTAGTACGAGCATATATCTTTTTATATTGACTTCTCGTCCTACCTGATGAGATACAAGGGGACAGGTGTGAATAAAGGGGGTGCAGAGGGTCTGACATTATAGCCTTTGCCCATTTCGTACAGGAATTTATATGCCTCTCGACTATAGTATTAGCGAGCTCATGCAGTGGCAGACCACAAGCTCTACTCACAGCATTTAATACTCTTCGTAATATGATATAATCTTTTTTGAGCAGCCCAGGAAAGATTAATGGAGAGCAGTAGAGTACAATAGGTAAAATACAGGAGTTTAAAAATTGCAAAACTAAAGGTTGGTTGATACCTGATTGTCTTAACTTTTTAATGTAGAAGGTAAGACGAAACATTTTCTTAGAGATAGATAAGATATGGGATGACCATGAAAGGTCAGAGGAAAAAACTAGTCCAAGGTATTTAATACTTGATTTGGTTTCAATTTCCGTGCCATCTATGCTACAGGGATCATGAGAGTTAACTAGTTCAAGTAAGTCACGTCGATGCTTGAAAGTAAAGTCAAGCACCTGACATTTGGAAGGATTTAATATAAGACCATTTGACTTGGACCAGTTGTTGATGTCCAACAGAAAGCTATTAAGTTTGGAGCTGTCAGACTCGGAAGTGATAGGCAGTGATACAGTCAGATCATCTGCATATTTGACAAAGTTAGTTTCGTTTGAATGAGGCAGGTCATGTAGGAAGAAAGAAAAAAGAAAAGGAGAGAGGACAGCACCTTGTGGAACACCGGATTTTGTAAGCGAGGTAGAAGAAGATTTGCCGTTATATACAGTATACTGCATTCTATCAGAAAAATAGGAATGCAACCAACTCTTAGCCCAGGATCCTGTTTGTGTCAACGATAGCTTATTTAATAAAAGGCCCCTAGGTACAGAGTCAAAAGCAGATGTGTAGTCTAAGAAAGCACTACGAACATATTTAGCACCTTTGTCTAAACAAGAGACAACATTGTGATATAAGACAACCGCAGCATCCAAGGTACTTCTACCATGTTTGTATGCAAATTGTTTAGGATCATTAAAAGGTTTCAAAGCGGGTTCAAGACGAAGTAAAAGTAATTTTTCCATCAATTTTAAAAAGGGGGAAGTAATTGCAATAGGCCGAAATTTAATATCAGAACCAGAAGATGGTTTTGGTATAGGGATAATTTTAATGTTTTTCCATGCAAAAGGTAGAACGTTACCGGAAAAAGAGGCATTAAAAATGTTAGTAAGAGGATAACACAAAATATCAGCACAATTCCTGAGGACAATGGCAGGTATGCCGTCAGGACCAAGGCTTTGAGAAGGCTTAAGAGACCGGAGACATTTAAGCACATCAAGGGTATTAAAACCACTAAAGTTATTGTCAATATGATTTGTATCATTTGGAAGGGTATCAACAGAAGAGCGTATGAAAGATTTATTAAGAGTGTCAACATTAAGAGATGGAACAGAAATACATCGCTTACCGTTAGTAATTTCTTTGAAAAGTTTCCATAAATTAGAAGGGGTTTTACATGACAAAAATCTTTGATTATATAAAACACTTAGTCTTTTTATTTCCAGTTTTATCAGCATGTTTAACTTTTTTACACCAGGCTTATCATTAGTTTTGAACAACAGTTCTTTATTTCTACGTAGCTTTTTGAGATATGGCGAAGATAAGCGATCAAATCGGATGAATAATGTTTCTTTAGGACAACATATTTCGAAACAGAATTTAAGATAATCAGTAGTGTTTGTGATTGTTTCATCTAATGTTTGTTCTGTAAATAAGTCCCAGTTAGTGTCTTTCAACATGCATCTGAGCTTGTCTAGGTTGTCTTTTGAGTAGCATCTCCGTTGAACTTTACTGCAGAGGTGAGAGAGGACACCTTTGTGTGATTTGGAATATATTTTAGGCAGCACACGTATGATGCAGTGGTCAGAATTAAGTAGAGGAGCACGTTTGCGAGCTTCATATATACCAACATCATTGATAAATACCAGGTCCAATTTTTTACCATTGAGTGGTTAAGCCATGTTTTGGTTTAACCACCGCTGGCTAGCTCTTTTCCAGCCTGACCCTATGTCAGCTAACATTGCCCGTCTGTCGAGGAAGGCGATGACTAGGCATGCATGCGTAACACATGTCCTAACCATCTCAGTCGATGTAACTTCACAGCCTCGTCGACTGATTTCCCCTCCAACTCACCTAGCACTCGACCGATGCCTAACCTCAATATTTCTCACCTTATTATACCATTTCACACGGGAGGTAGAACTCAGGCACTTGTGATCAAAGACAGCTAGCTAGGGTTTTCATGTCTTCCACTATCAGTGGCCAGCTCTGACAGCCATAAAGGAGGACGGAGCCGACTGATGAGCAGTACACGCTCCCTTTGGTCGATAGCCGGATATCACGTCTACGCCACAGATTGGGTAAACTGGCATATGCGAAACTAGCCCTCTGTATCCGTGCTGAGATTTCGTCAGAGATTAACCCATTGGCGTTGGCTGATGGTACTTCTCAAATAAGTGAAGCGGTCAACGTGCTCTACCACTTCACACCCTATTTCTAAACTAGGAGTCAGTGTAGTCTAGTCCTGTAACGTTATCTTGCATTTGGCGGGAGCGAATCGCATACCAAACATTCGTAGATTGCAGATCAAGGTGTTCAGAAGACTCTGCTGGATTTTCTCAGCGTCCTCGCGTGGAAGGACTATATCGTCTGCATATTCTAAGTCAACAAGAATATCCCCTGGTAGCAAGTCAATCCCCGAGTCTCTGAAGTGAGTTAGGGTTAAATCCATTAGTACGTCTATGATGAAATTAAACTGAAATGGGGATACACCTACCGTCACCTTCTTTGAGTTGCAACTAATGCCTTAAATAGTCGTTTTCATATTTGTTATTTCTTTCTTTATCATTTTCAGATGCATGGGATTGTATAGCTACTGTCTTCTTCATTGATACAGCGCATAATATTCTCGACTATTTGAATACAATATGGCGTATACTTAAACCTGGTGGTTATTGGATCAATTTTGGTAACAAAAAAATTGTCTCTTTATTTTTTTATTCTGTTCTCCTTTCTTCTTTTATTTTTCATCAGGTAGTAGCGATGTATGCTCACGAATTGACTAACATTAGTTAGACAACCATTGAAAACTAGCGCAACTGTATTTCGTCAGCATAGTTTGCGACTCTTCAGCTTGCTTGTGGGAAGGATCGTTTTACGATTGTAATTTACAAATCAGTTAGCAATATACATCTTGTTCCAGTGGATTGGTGGCTTACGGTTAAGGTAGAATGCTCACCAATCATTGATGTGATCCGAGGTTCGACGACTGGCCGATGCACTTCTCAACCCCTCGCTAAACCGGTAACAAGACCGGTAAAAATGGAAGGCTGGACTAGCGTGAAGCTAGCCACCCCCCCCCCGCACCTCGTAAAAATAAACACCACTGCTACTAAAACTTCGAAGCTCTGACTTGAAGCCCTATATAATCCACTGGGATTGTAAAGGAATAAAACCGTACCTTGGTATTAGAATTTCACCACAGTTCCCTGTGGAAACCGAGATTATCCCGATCACACACAGCATATTATCTGCTTGATACTATGGGTGTTAATCAAGACACCAAGTACAAATGCATACAACTATATACTCTCACATATACCAGCAGTATTCGGTAGCCAGCCCTATCTAAGTGAAGCGATCGAACGGGCGTTTTCCTCGTTTGGAACCGAGCCCGTCATCACCGGTGTAGTTGGTTTCACTCAGTTCAAATCACGCGAATTGTGGTAATATGTTAGGTCAAATTCTCAATTTGATAAATTAGTTTAAAATTTACTCAATTCGAAACCAGTTGGGAGTACTGGATAACTGTTTCGTCAACCTTGTTTGTCACTGTTAGTCAGTACGCACCTACTGCTTGGGTTCGAGCTCAGACCCTTCGGGTTACGAGGTGAGCTCGTGGACCGTTCAGCCACATGGGACCCAACTCAGTGGTACTTGAATTCCATTTTCTGCGAGCTCGGTGCTAAACCGGTGCAAACGGCCTTCCAATTTGTTTACATTACTTCGATCTAGCTGGCTAACAAGAACTGCGGATGTTGATGTGAGTAGTATACAAGTACTCATGTCAATCAATCAGTAGTATGTGGCGTGTTATATTTATGCTTGCCTTTTGAATTCATTTCAAAAATACACAGTCATTATAGGTATAACAGTAGACGTTGTGTCAAGTGCTTGCCTCTTACCATCCTAATTCCATAGTGATACTTGTTTGTATTTTCAAGAAACACTTGCTACTTTGCAAACAGAAATAAGCGTAAAATTTATCGTCTATGAGACAGATGCATGGTGGTAAACTATGTGTCTTTAGATGTGTAGTTGTGATAAGGCTAATAGTGAGAAAAATCGATAAATATTCAGCTATCCCACCCACCCCATTGTTTTTCTCCTTAGTTTTTACGCGTAAATGATGGAAATACTCATATCATTAGTCAATTAAGCCATATTGAGTGGTTGGGGAATTGTTTACGCATCTAGTGTTTCAATGGTATGATATTCATCAGCTATATATATATATGGTGAGAGGTCCAGGTTCGACTTCTAGCCCCAACCCTAACCTTAACATCTCCAGCAATAAGCGCGGAAAATAGGGATGGATAGATGTGAGACTGGAGACTCCGCGTCATATTTATCTCTGCCTTACTTTTCATTGTGTTGCAGATAATTGATGCCTTTTTCGATTGTCGCAGATCTTTAAATTAACTCAATAGCTTCCATTTTTCATGAAATTATTAGTGTTGACATCAGAGCTGCAGCTTATTGGTTTAAGCAGTCGACCTCTAACCAGTGGGCCTATTGTAGGCTTCGGCGACAGCAAGTTGGCTATCAGTAGTCTTCACAGTAAAATAGTTTTGGTGGAATTACCAACTTTACAAGGAATTGCAAGTATGGTTGTTGGATGTAACATTCCATTACATTTGGAGGCAATCGGCAGACGGGGACTCTGGATGATCTAGATTTCGTGGTTGTTGACACTTGTCAACAAGGCCTACATTGCACTGAGGGGATTTATGCCCCTCCCCTGCGATTTAGACCCATGTTACCACTATGCGGTATTCGAATTTATGGTTGACCTCCTATAGGGACCTACAGGGCTTCTAGCGGGTTTGCCCTCAATCGTCTAACATCGATTCGGGGTGCAAGGCACATAGTTTGGTGATGACACTTCAAACTTGATTGATGCAATTCAGTCATCAACAGAAACAAACACCGAGGACTTTTTATTATTATTATTGTTCCCTTGGGTTCCTAGTGGAACATAGGGCTTCAACTGGACGTCTCCACTTGCTTCTGTCTTCCTTCTGCTGTACTTTTCACCTGCATCCGTGTTAGTTAATCCATACTCTTTCAACTCCTCTTCACACGACCTCCTCCATGTCACCCTTGCGCTGACGTCCCACTCGCCGTTTCCCTTTCGGGTTCCACTCGAGGGCTTGACGCGCGATGTCATCCAGCGGCCTCCTCAGCGAGTGTCCATTCTATCTCCACTTTCTCCTGCATATTTGTTGGGCGGCGATTGGTTCTTGTTGTGTTTGTTCCCATAGTTTCTTGTTGGTGATTCTTTCCGACCAGGCCATCGGATATTCAGTATAGATCCAGCGAAGACAGTTGTTGGTGAAGGTCTGCAACAGTCTGTTGGAAATATTCTTTGTGACACGCCCGCCAAGTTTCTGATCCGTATAGAAGAACTGACTGACTTGATGTGGTTTGTATTGAAAATCCGACCGAATTTTGTTGTTGATTCTGGCTGAGTGACGAAGATTTCCAGATTGGTTGTTTCAGATTGATGAATGTGTTTCTTCCCTACCTTCCCGATTCTCGCTTGATTTGACATCCTCGTTCGTTCCAACTGCCTGTGGTTGAGACAATGCTCCCTAGATATGTGAGTGAATGAAGTAACCTCTTTCAAATCCCTCCCGTTGATGGTGATTGGCGTTGAATGTTGTTGTTGTTCGTGTTGGTTGGTTAGTTATTTTCATAACCTCTGTCTTGTCTATGTTCACCTGGAGTCCTGTCTTCACCGGCTGCTTCTTCGACCAGCTGCTCATAGTAATATCAATCCATCATATAGCTGCATGATTTGCTCTATATGTGTATTTTCTTTCCCCTCTCTCTCTTCCACTTGTTGTTTGTTATCACTTTCCATTTCTCCGGTATAGGTGTTCCGTCGGTTCGTCAGTGATTAATCCCTCTCTCTCTCTCTCTATCCACCCAACTACATTACTATCTAGTGTGTTCACCCTATTCCATCCACCTTATTGTTTGATTACATGCAAGGGGATGTTATACAATGGCTGAGCTTTTCATCTAGGCTATTCAACTTAGCAGGGGGCAACTAATTCTACGTCCGGCTAAATTTTCATATTCCAATAATCGAATTGACCTCACAGCCATTACAGTGCTATTTGGTGAACTACACCATTTTTCTTATTTGGATCTATTGAGTCCTTCAGCCGACAAAGTTTTATCTTTGAAAGAGTTAGTTGGTTGGATTAACTGTCATCCTAATTCGGGTCTCATTAAGAATTCTACGTAAGGCCTCTGACAGTTCTTCTTTATACGACAGTACTACAGTGGCCTTAGTTTCTATATTTTTGTGTCATTTCCAGTGCTAATCTTGTTTTTTCGACGGTTCTTCATATATTATTTAAATCTTTTGACCTACAATTTACTAATATGAGTAAAAAGTTTGAGGATTGTAAATTAGATGAAATAAAGACATAATTATATTTCAATAGTTTACACACAATGATAAGTTTTGTTATTGGTAATATTTCGAGCAAAATTACTACCCGTGTTCACACCACTGTTGGAATTATTTTATTCACAGTCTTTACTAGTTAAACCTCCTGACCTGATTACAGAGACATTTAACTGAAACCTGTCTTCCATTATGGATAAAATTTATTTTGGTAAAGTTTCACAGTGTTATACAGTAATACTACTTACTGATGACCGCGTTTAGAGCACAATTTATGCCTGCTCATAGTCATTATATCAAGGCACTACGCTCACAACTTTCTAACTTCGTTTATATAATTCCATTATTTTCCATCTCTATTTTCCATACTTCCGGTAGGAATGATGAGTCATGCCTATTGCATGTGTTGGGTGTAGACTCGATGAACCAGGCAGGATTCAGTAATCCATCTCCCTCGCTCCCCAACTACCTAGATTGCTTTTTAGAATTTTGACTCTATCCAACCCACCTTATTGTGTGGTTGTGTGTTAATGCATGCAGTGCAATTCACTGCTGAGTTTGTTTCTAAATTACTTATCTTCTTGGGTGGCGTCAACCATTCTTACCTTAGCTAAATTCTTATGTTCCGACAATCTAACTACTTCTGCCTGATCCACTAGTTTGACCTCTGTAGTTGACCCAACTCACAGTCATTGTAGGGTATTATGTAAATTATATTATTTTGTCTAATTAGGTCAACCTACAGGGTCCTTTAACCTAATGGAATTATACTCTAACACACAGTGCACAAGTTTTATTCTTATATCAAAACCTGTCTTCCTTTTAACCGATTTTGGATGGGATAAATAAATAAAGTCTAAGTATTTATTAGACTGTCTGTGTGTATCGGCTTCCTATAAATTCTGATATATCAGTGTCTTTTGTAGGTTGACTTCCTCCTGTGGAGGAGTTATAAGGCGTATCGAGAATAGCACATTGTTTTTTTTATTTTTGATTACAGCTTCATTCCACACTGTGTTATTTTTGGTACAAGTATGGAATTTTCAGCATGTGATATCGGTAGCCTAAATTTTGCAGGCCGACCATAGATATCAGGTGTGCGTCGGCAGTGGATCGAACCTCGGATCATGTGCATGGTCGGCGAGAGTTCTAACCACTGTGCCACCGACGCACAGATGCGTTTATGGACACTTACTGGTGTGCTTATTAATAATGATTTGCTTTATTTCAAAATGGTACACAGCATGAAATTCTCAGCATCCAATTTCACTAACAGCAACAACAACAACAACAAAAGGCATCACACATGATATGGGTAAACAAAATTGAAAATGGCAACTATTTTTTTGGTATTGACAGTTACAACAAAGTCAAAAATGTCCACGAAATATACAATAATAATAATAATAACTAAAATTGTAAAATAATTGAATTAGTGTCACCATAATCTACAAATAGGTAAAGATAAAAGTGGCGATTATTTTGCTCATAACACAAGTTGTAAGCTGTAAGTTTCACGCTTAGCAGTATTTCTATCGCATAGAATGCAGGCCGATTAGGGTACTATTGAGTTTGTGTGCTTGATTGTAATGACGTTATAATCCTATCTGATGAAATGTTGCAACAAGGGAAGAATTGTGATTAGAGAGAGAGGATGTTGAGAGAGTCAGACCGTATGGATTAAGACTGTTTCTCGTATGAGTTCAGGTGTCTGTCGACTAGAATAGTACCCATCTGGCTAACTTAGTGGTATATCACTTAGCCTAATGATGATAACCTTAAATATCCTTCTCATCTCAATATGACATAGTCCTACTTTTGAGTAGCCCAGGAAAGATTAAGTGCGAGCAGTAAAGGAAGAGTTAACAGACTGTAAAAGTAGAGCTTGAGTGATTCCAAATTGTCTTAACTTCTCAACGTAAAAGGTTAAACAGGTCATCTTGTTAGAAATCGATAAGAGATGGGATGAACGACCAATAAAGGCCAGAGGACAGAACTATTCCACGGTATTTAATGCTTGATTTAGTATCTATTTCACTTCCTTCTGCGCTGCAAGCACCCTGTGAACGAAATGACGGCGTAGAACTACCAACAACTGAATTCTAGAGCATGTAATAATTTTTGGTCATCCAACATGAGTAGAGACTTCATGTAGATTCATGTATATAAGGAGTACGAGTATTTGGCGTACATCCTTCCTCCCTCATCCAGCTGAAGCTTAATCAATCTACGCGGAGGAACCTGTTCAAAAATGTGTTTTATCCAGTCTCTTTTTTCTTAACATGACTTGAGTGTCACTTTCTTGGCCTTAATTGTCACATCATAAAATTCATGAATAATGCTCGTCCAGACATTAATGAAAATATAAAACACAGCAAAAAGGCTGTTTTTAGGTGAATTCATTTTCCTCTTTGCATTGATATACAATTTATTCAAACTTCCAAAGAAAGGAGACTTAAGTCAATGTAAAAACTGGCGTGGAATTATGCTTCTGTCCATTCCAAGCAAGATACTAAGTCGCATCATCCTGGAGAGAATCAAACAAGCCCTAGATGAAAACTTCGTCCGGACAGGCGGATTCAGGAGAAACAAATCATGTATTGATCAAATCGCCACTCTACGGATCATCATTGAACAAAGCTTGGAATGGCAGTCACCTCTCTATCTCAACTTCATCGACTTTGAAAAGGCCTTCGACAGTGTCGATCGAGAGGTGATTTGGCAACTACTTCGTTACTACGGGGTGCGATCGACAATTATACATCTCATCCAACAGTTATACGACAATGCTGCATGCCAAGTAATCCACAACAGGAAACTTACGGAGGCCTTCGAAGTGAGGACGGGAGTGAGGCAAGGCTGTCTACTATCACCAATGATCTTCCTGATTGCAATTGATTGGATAATGCGACAGACAACCGCAACCAACGAGGGAACAGGCATAAAATGGACTGACACAAAAGACTTGGAGGATCTGGATTTCGCCGATGATGTATGCCTGATTTCCCATAAACTGGAAGATATGCAAGTGAAAAGTAACAAGTTGGCAGAAGAAGCATCAAAGATAGGACTTCACGTGAACATAGATAAAACAGAGATGATGAAGATTCCTAGCCAACAGCAACAACAACAGACAACAATCAGCATAAGTGGGAAGAACCTGAAAGAAACAACCTCCTTCACCTACCTGGGAAGCATCGTCTCAACTACAGGCGGAACTGACGAGGACATCAAAGCCAGAATCGGAAAAGCAAGACAAGCTTTCATTACTCTCAAATCTGTGTGGAGGTCAACAGCACTCAGCATCAAAAATAAGATCAGGATTTTCAACTCCAATGTGAAGTCAGTCATACTATACGGATCAGAGACTTGGCGAGTCATAAAGAGCATCTCAAACAAACTTCAAACCTTCATTCACAGCTGTCTCCGCTCAATATTCAAGATCAGATGGCCAGAAAAGATCAGCAACAGGGATCTCTGGGAGCGAACCAACCAGGAACCGATTGTGAAACAAATAGGCAGAAAGAAATGGAGATGGGTTGGCCATACGCTGAGGAAACCATCAAGTGACATCACTAGACAAGCCCTCGAGTGGAACCCGAAAGGGAGGCGGCGAGTTGGTCGTCCAAGGGTGACTTGGAGGAGGTCATGCGAGGAGGAGATGAAAGCATGTGGACAGACCTGGAGCAGGGTGAAAACGTTGTCAGGAAACCGAAGGCAATGGAGGTGCTCAGCTGAAGCCCTATGTTCCTCTAGGAACTAAAGGATACAATAATAATTATAATTATTCAAAAAAGAGTATAAATAACAAATGTGATAAGTTGTCATTATAGTTGTTAAGACTAGTCAGTAAGTGTATTAGAGTTACGTAATAAGATGAATAATTTATTGAATGAGTTGTAATCACGATACATGTAGAAATGTGGCAAGATATGATATAACGAAAGAGTTCGAAAGAAATAGAAGAGTTGCAGGATTTCACCATGAGCTGACATCAGTTAGAGAACCATTGGAAAACAACCATAGAGACTACTGGACAGGCAGCTGTTTCGTCAGCTTAGCTTGAGACTCTTTGGCAGTATACCCCACCACCACCACCACGGTCCGAACCCAGGACCTTCCGGTTACTAGGCGGGCGCATAGACCTTTAAGCCACTGAGACCCAATCCAATGGCTAGCCCATGAATTCTAACTTCTGCCAATTCGCGACATAGCGTGAGCACTTCGCAGTATCTTCTTCATTTAGTAACTGTCCTCACAGTTACTCAGCTACAAAACCAATCCTTGAAAATGGATCTGATGGCCACTAGCGATTGGTCCTATTTAGGCAGTTGCCTGTGGTTCCAGTAAGAAGACGTGACCAGGAAAGTAGCAGGTTAAAGGCGAGGACAGTTACTCATAGAAGAGGACATTGCGAAGTAGTCGCGCTATATTGTGAATTGGCAGAAGTATAGAATTCATGGACTGGCCATTGGATCGGACTCTAGCGGCTTAATGGTCTACGAGCTCACCTTGTAACCAGGAGGTCCTGGCTTCGAACTCCTGCGGTGGGTGCGTATTACTGAAGTGTCACGAACTAGGCTGACGAAACAGCTGTCCAGTACTCGCAGGTTGTTTGCCAATGGTTCTCTAACCTATGTCAGCTCATGATGAAATCCCCCAACCAATCAGACAAAATCCGTACAAAACCAATACTTAAAAATACAGGAGTTATTTTTTGTACTCAGAGTTCCAGGTTCTCTATCTGAATGGCTAGAACTTCAGTGATGCAGAGAGGGAATGAAAGAGTATTATCTTTCCAACAAATTGTTCTTCAGTCAATAAATTAATTCCTTTGAAATAGGAGTTTGTTGAAATAGAATGATCGGTGTTGATAAGGTGTTTGATTATCTCACACTCCTCATAGAGCCACTGCTCTGCCTTTCTGAAACCATGCAGAATAGCATTCTTAAAGACGCGTCGAACGACTATTGTACTTGGCTTCACAGAAACAGGTGAACTGATTTATGTGCACATAGAAATAGTCAGATGCTAAATCTTATCCTTTAGGCTTCTACAGACCTGTGGACGACTGGAAAACACTACTCTTTGCATTGCTGCTAAGATTGTTCCTCTGAAAGATAACGAAATTCTTCTTTCTCCCCTTGAAATCTAGGTTCATGTAAGGTTTCTTTTTTCTTTCATTTGGTTTGATATTCTTGTCACTGAATGAATGGATAAAGATTTCTTTGAGAATGTCTAATTCTTTTTGTAGAGTGTCAGGGCTACACATATGTAGGATGCAAGTGAGTGAAGTGGTAGAGCACGTTGACCGCTTCACCTATTTGGAAGTACCATCAGCCCCAACGCGTTGATTGATCTCTGACGAAATCTCCGCACGGATACAGAGGGCTGTTTTCGCATATGCCAGTGTACGCCGTCTATGGCGTAGACGTGATATCCAGCTGACTATCGCCCAAGGGGCGTGTGTACTGCTCATCAGTCGGCTCCGTCCTCCTTTATGGCTGTCAGAGCTGGCCACTGATAGTGGAAGACATGAAAAGCCTAGCTAGCTGTCTTTGATCACAAGTGCCTGAGTTCTACCTCCCGTGTGAAATGGTATAATAAGGTGAGAAATATTGAGGTTAGGCATCGGTCGAGTGCTAGGTGAGTTGGAGGGGAAATCAACAGACGAGGCTGTGAAATTACATCGACTGTGATGGTTAGGACATTTGTTACGCATGCATGCCTAGTCATCGCCTTCCTCGACAGACATAGGGTCAGGCTGGGAAAAGAGCTAGTGGCTGTGGTCAAGCCAAGATATGGCTTCACCAGTTAATGAAATCCATAACAGTCATAGTTTAAACCACGTAGGAAGGTGTAAACTTCCTGACTGGTTGGGGTCCTCGGGACGGTAAAAACCAACGGTTGGAAACAATTGGTGATATGGCTCAAAATTGTTCTCAATGGAGGCTCAGATGCACCCACTCCCTGTGACTTATGATTTCCGATGGAACTATATTGTTCTTCGTTATTACTATTCCTTTGTCTCAGACCCCTGTCTGCTGTCTGTATTATGCACTTCTTCTACTTTCTTCTGTTGCTTTGTGTGCTACATGAAGAGTGTGGTGACTGGAACTGCTGCACAGATGTGCAAAGTTCTATGTCGAAAACAAACAGATAGGATGTAAGTGGCAAGCGAATTGATTAAATTCTGTAATTGTTCCACTACCACGCAACTGTAGATACTTGTCATTTGACTGTTTCGTATAAGTTTCCTGTAGACATTACCTCCTCTTAAGGGGTTCCGTGCGCTCAAGAAAGGGACATTTTTCTTATACGTTTTCCACTTCAAAGGTGGATTTTAATTGCTGATTGATAGTTATCTCATTACGTAACTCCAGTACGCTCACTCAACTGTGATTGTGACAATTTATCACTTTCGTCACTACCCTCCTTCACGAGAAAGATATTGCGTAGAAGAAAATGAATTCGTCAACAAAGAACCTTTTCGCTGAACAATAACTGTTTTATTTTCGTCAACATCATAAATTCTAGGCACCTACTTTGTGATCTGTGTGTGTGTGTTAGAACTCTCGCCAACAACTCCGCATGTTTTCCGGCTTTCGATTCCCAACTGGCGCACTCCTACACCTCGCACGCTAAGCCAGTAGTAAAGAGGGAAGGTGTTAGACTAGAGACTTGAGGCTATCAACGCCAACTTGTAAAAATAAATTCCAGTGCTACCGAAACGTCGAAACTCTAGCTTTAAGCCCCTTAAGTCCCACTGGAACGTGAAGGAATAGAAACAGATAATAATAATCCTTTGTGATCTACTCTCGATCCTTTATGTTCTCACTTCCTATCAATTAACTATGCATCACTTTATTAATCAATGGTAAACTTTCTCGATTAAGAAAGATGGCTATTGATTACTTTTCACACTTTGTTATTTCTCGTATAAAATTCATTAGGAATATCAAAATAGGTTAAAAGCAAAACAAAAATAATGATGAAACTAATAATGATAAAAACAAAGAAGAAAGACTATACGACATCTACTGTTTTACCATATAAGGAGAGGACATCTGAGATCCTATGTAGGATTCTCAATAAAGCAAGAATTAGGAGGTAAGCTTTCAAACCCTAAAACTCACTCAATTATGACAAGCTGTGTAGGTTAAAGGACCCGGTGAACCCAATTAAACAAAATAATATAATTTACAAAACACCTTGTAATGACTGTGAGTCAAGTCAATTATATAGGTCAAACCAGTAGATCGGGAGTGGTGAGTTTATCAGACCATAAGAATTTAATTAAGGTTAGAATGATTGACCGCGTGGAAATAAGTAATTTTGAAAAAAAACTCAGGAATCTCACTGCATGCATTAGTACACAACAGAGTTAAAATGCTTAAAAAGTAATATAAGTAGATGAGGGGAGAGAGAGAGGTGGTTGATTACTGAATTCTAGTTCATTGAGTCTACACCCAACACATGCAATAGAAGTGAATAAACACAAATACCAGAGATATGGAAGATATTATTATCGCCAGTTAAATCAGAGGAGGATAATAAATAATGATGAAATGTATTTACTTCACATTATACTTTATCTTATATTGATTTTATACAAATGTCTAATCGAGCTTTATTCATGTATATAAAGGGAGCCAGAAAGTTGTGTGAGTAGTAGTGCCTTGATATGATTATGCGTGGCAACAATTTGTGCTCAAAACATGGTCAACAGTAAATATTACTTACTGTAAAGCAAACAACACTGTGCGTGATTTTATCAAAATGAAATCTTATGCATAATGGAGTTATAGTCTACCCCACAGTGCCCAAGTTTTATCCTTACATCGGTTATACTTCATCTTTTTTGCCGACTGGCAACCTCTAGAGTCCTGATCATTGGGGTACAGCACGTCAGTTGTGAAGAGAAATACTCGCCAGCTATCACATTGGCTTGGCTAGTGCCAGTTGCACTATATCGTGAATTAGCAGAAGTTGGAATTCATAGACTAACCATGGGATCAGCTCCCAGTGACTGAATGGTCTACGAGCTCGCTAGCCTTGTAACCAGAAGGTCCTGGGTTTGAACCCCGTGGTGTGGGTGCCTACTGCTGAAGAATCCCAAGCTAGGCTGACGAAAGAGCTGTCCAGTATTCCCAGGTGGTTTCCAACGGTTCTCCAACCAATGTCATCTCATGATGAAATCCTGTAACCTCTAACCTTTGTTGGCAATTAACATTGTTGTACACATAAACCCCATAAATAACTATACGGTGTGCAAAGGAATTTACGAAAAACTAAGAAATCTCTTTATCGCTGTCTTAATTGCATTGCTAATTTTTATGTATTCTATGGGGATTTTTGCATACCCTGAAAATAACACTGACTAGATAGAATACCAAACAGAGTTAGTTATATGGTGAACATTGATTTTGCAATTAATTTCCATTATCTTTTCTGGTTTTTACAGGTCCATTATTATACCATTTCTCTGATATACCCGGTGAAGAATCGTTAGAGCTAAGTTATGCTGAACTTCGGCTGGCTATTGAACGATTAGGCTTTGAAGTTATCGTGAGTTATTATTTTTAGTCATTATTATTATGTAATTAATGGTGGAAAATATCCCCATTGTTTGCATACTGAGTGAGGCTTTGGTGGTACATATTCGCTGGAGTTGATTCTCCACCATTACTTTCAACCGGCTTCACAATTACCTGCAAGCTTTTATTACCTCTTTACATGATCTTTTTCATACGCTTTCGGACGTCCAACTCATTTCTCATTGGAGTTTCACATATGGCGTTTCGATGTCACTTAGTTGCTCTCCTCAATGTGTACCAAACCCTTCTTCGTTTCCTAATGCAATTTTGTTGGATTGGTTGGTTCTTGCCTCCTGGTTGGCTGGTGTCTGCCTAGCCGAGTTTCTTGTCACTTAATGCTTTCTGGCCTGTCGGACGTCTGTTCCTCTTTATCTAGCGTATGAACTAGGTATTGATGGAGAGTCTATAGCAGGCTGTTGTGAATGCTTTTGACTCCAATAGGAACGTAAAGGAAGTTTTGTAGAATAAGAATGTGAACTGCTATAAAATAGATTAGATGCTTCATTAAATAGTTCTTGGGATTCATAAATCGTAGAAGTGGTGAGTAGAATCAATAAAATCAGTTGGCATTTAAATACAGCAGGTCGAAGGTGACGACAGTTACTCGTTGAAGACATTACTAAGTCACAATTCATGGACTAGTCATTGGATTGGGTCCCGGTGGCTTGATGATCTACAAGCTAGCTCACTAGCCTTGTAACCAGAAGGTCCTGGGTTCGAACCCCAGCGTGGTGTGGGTGCGTACTGATGATGGATCCCAAACTAGGCTGACGAAACAGCTGGCTGTCCAGTACTCCTTGGTGGTTTCTAATGCTTCTCTAATTGATGTCAGCTGCTCATGATGAAATCCCTCAACCAATCAGACAAAATCCCTACAAAAGGAAACCAATACTTTAAAATTAAACATTAGTATAAATTGAAGTTTAAATTAACCTACTATCTGTCTGTTTTCGAGATAGAACTTTGTACATATGTGCGGTAGTTCAAGTCGCCACACTCCCTTCATGTAGGTTACAAAGAAAGAGAAGAAAGTAGAAGAAATGCATAATAGAGACAGTAAACAGAGGTGTGAGACAAAGGAATAGTAATAACGAAGAACAATATAGTTTCATTAGAAATCATAAGTCACAAGGAGTGGATGCATCTGAGCTGGCCATTGACAACGAAGATTTTGAGCCATATCACCAATTGTTTCCAACCGTTGGTTTTTACCGTCCCGAGGACCCCAACCAGTCATGAAGTTTACACCTTCCTATGTGGTTTAAACTAAATGTTATGGATTTCATTGAGTGGTTAAGCCATGTTTTGGTCTAACCACCACTGGCTAGCTCTTTTGCAGCCTGACCCTATGTCAGCTAACATTGCCCGTCTGTCGAGGAAGGCGATGACTAGGCATGCATACGTAACACATATCGTATCCATCGTAATCGATGTAACTTTACAGCCTCGTCTATTGATTTCCTCTCTTTACCTAGAAGTCGACGCCTAACCTCAATATTGCTCACCTTATTATACCTTTTCACACAGGAGGTAGAACGCAACCAGCCAACCTTTTCATGTCTTCCCCTCTGAATGTCCATGTCTCACTCACAGCCATAAAGGATGAGGGAGCGGACTTCTGAGCAGTACACCCGCCATTTGCTCGATAATCGGATATCACATCTACTAAGCCAGAGACGGCGTAAACTGGCATATGCGAAACGAGCCCTCTGTATCCGTGCTGAGATTTCGTCAGAGATCAACTCGTTGGCGTTGGCTGACGGTACTTCCCAAATAAGTGAAAATTACCCTGCATTGACGTTTGAAATAAAACTGGAAATTGTTCAAAGTGAAAACAATAATCATTACAGTTGGAATAATCAGAGATGGATGTAAAGATTGAGCACATAGAACGCAAAGCGAATAGAGCCAAATTTATGAATGGGTATTATAATGGGTTTGGCGTAAACAGATTAGGAGTATGAAAGAAATAGTGGTTGAACAAACTTCTTCTCTTTTGTTTTATACAACACCGTGACTTTTCTATTTTGATAGCCAAAGCCTCAGCGTCACAGATGAGTTTGCCCTATAGATAACTTTTTAAAGGAGGAGACTGTATAGATAACGTGTGACATTTATCGACCATATGTTCTTTTATTGCGCATCGCATCGTGACCCACTTCAATATATTTTCATAGCTACATCTTCTTTGTGGGCAAATATTATCGTCACAAGAGCAAGTGAACTGTTAAGTACACGTGGGGTTGGTCAATGATAAACTGCAAGGCACTATTCTCTGTGATGTTGCAACGAATGTTCTTTTTTAGAGACTGTGAGATGCTTCTTCTATGAATGTCGACATCTAAGTAGCCTTTGAACTCAGGGTTCTTATGTAGCGTTTTCTTGGTTTTTCTGGTATCATATCAGTTGTCACCTTTATTTATTTAATTGAATATGGGGTTACAACCTAGGACTCTTCCGGTTACAATGCGAGCTCGTAGACCATTCAGTCACTGGGACCCGATCCAGTGATCAGTGCATGAATTCTGACTTCTACCAATCCCCAATATAGCGCTACTGGCGCGCTAGCCAATACCATCATTGGTTAGTATTTCTCCTCACAATCGACCTGCTCTCCCCTACCACTTGTCACGAATTCCCGCTAGAATCCAAGTAACTACCTGCCTGAATAAGGCTAGTTACTAGGGAACATCACCCATGACCTTCTAGATGCAAACCCGGACTGTTGAAGAGTTCCATACTCTAGGCTGGCGAAACAACTGTCTGTCCACTACTCCCAGCTGGTATTCCAATATTTCTCTATAACTTATATATCAGATCGCAATAAAATCCTGTAACCAATCAATTGAAATCCCCTTACAAACCAAACACTTAGATAATTCAATATATAATATATTTTTACAATATTGTTTTTGTCTTATCATAATCTCTCAACTTGTTGCTGCGTTATTTTTACGGTGCCTAGCAAATCTTATTCATTCCATATCACTTTTGTAAAAATCGATACATTAAATGAACTCTTTTATAAAGTAGATAATCTACTATATTGTTTTAATGTTTTAACTTCGACTGCGATCACAAATATTTTGAACGCAATTCACATTATCATTATTATTTTTTTTTACGAGTTGATCACGAATTGATATAAGACAGAAAATTAATCTGATGCTGGCTAGTGACTTGCTACAGGATGGAGTTTCCTGGAGTTCTAGTGAGAAGTCGTGACCAGTGAGGTCCAATTAGATGTCACGTGTGTGGGTGGATGTCCCACCAACGACAATGGTTGGAGTCGCGCTAAATCACGAATTGGTAGAAGTTAGAATTCATAGACTGGTCATTGAATTGGGTCCCAGTGGCTGAATGGTATACGAGCTTGCCTTGTAAACGGAAAGTCCTGGGTTCGAACCCAGGCAGTGTGTGCGTACTGCCCATGATTCCCACACTAGGGTTATGAAACAGCTGTCCAGTACTCCCTAGTTGGTTTTCAATGGTTCTCTAGGTGATATCAATCCATGATCAACTCGTAAAAACATAACTAACCATTACAAACCTAATTATAGAAAATTATTATTATTATTATTATTATTATTAGGAAGGAAATCAAATACGCACGATAGTACAACTTAATAGAATAGATTGGGATTTGGATAGTGTTTATATTAGCAGACGGAGATTATCTGCAAAATGTGTTGTATACATTTGTGCAATACATTTACTTGTCAAGTCAATGTATTTGTGATTGGACTAGTGTATAATCTGTGCGTCTAGTCCTATCTATCTTTGGTGCAGACTGAATTCTGTCTGTCAAGTTTGCAATGTGACCACCCTATTATAGGTGGCTTACCATCATGATGCACTGTGTGTTGCTGGTATTTGATGGTTGAAGGCAATCAGCCACAGGAAGCCCCATTTGACCTAGGTTTCGTGCTAGTTGGCACTCACCAGTCAGTCAGGAAGGTGTATGTGTATCTGCAACCTCTTCGAAGGAACTCATTTCCCTTCTGAGATTCAAACCCGTGTCACCCAATGAGCACTGGAGTCAGAGACGTTACCACTGAGCTATTCGGGCTGGTGATTGACCTCCAAGCCTAGCATGGTGGCCACATTGCATTCTTGACTGATAGAATACGGTCTGCACCGAAAAGATGGGACTGGACACATTACATCAGTTACTAACTAGTGTCCTATCAAAAATATCCAGTACACCAGTCCTACAGAAGGTCAATCGAGAGCCTGAATAACTCAGTGTTAACCTCTCTAACTGCAGTACTCACTGAATGACGCGAGTTTGAATCTCAGAAGGGACATGAGTTCTTTCAAGCTGGTTGTAGATACTCCTTGCTGGCTGGTGACTGACAATTAGCCCGAAACTTAGGTCAGATGGGGCTTCCTGTAGCCGATTGCCTACAACCATCTAATACCTACAAGTCTCAACTGATATACGAAAAGGTAAAAGCGAATTAAATACACAAAATTACAGAAAGGATTTAAGAATAATAAGGAATAATTAATACTATTGAAACCCCAGAAACCAAGGCATATTTTTCATTAATCAAACCGCTGTTTATTTGTCCACAGTTTATATTCGTTAACCAATGAATCACTGAGCGTGTGATTTCGGTTTACTACGTTAAACGACATGAAATAGAATGTTCAAATACATGTATGGTATTCTGTTGTTAATGCTGAATTAAACTGTGGGAACACATGTGAGAATAACAACCCACCATCACACTATATCGAGTTATGCAATCGCAGCGTTAATTATAATTTTATTATTCTTATTCTGAAGTCCTTTTTTCACTTTGTGTATTTCAATTGGCCTTATATATTTTTATATAAAATGGCTTGACAAGTAAATACCTGTATCTGTATGCGTGATCAGATTACTGTTTGGAATGTATTGCGTAAATATACACAACATCATCACACGTGTTTCAGATAATCTCCATCTGCACTACTATCACACTATCCAAATTTATAATAGAAGGGGACTAATTATTTTGAACACATTGGAAAGATTTATTTCCCGATATGAATTTAAAAAACAAGCAACAAATTTTGTTTGATAAGTCAGTGCACCGACGAGCAACAAAAACAGGCGTTGAATGCAAGCTACAATACACTGAACAAAAGAGTAAAGAAGAGTGCCAGGGAAGACAAAAGAAAATATTATGAAGCCATGGGAAGTGAAGCAGAGCAAGCTGCAGGCAGCAAAGGAGACCTCGCCACGCTCTATCAAACAACTAGGCACCTATCGGGCAAAAGTTCGACACAGATTAGGCCAGTGAAGGATGACAATGGAAATTCAATCACCAAAGAGGTGGAGCAAAGAAAACACTGGGCTGAACTCTTCAAAAGACTTCTAAATCGTCCGCGACCTACAACGCACCAAACAATACCAACAACGGAAGCAGATCTACCAGTGAGCATCGACTGCCCGACGAAATCAGAAGTTCTGAATGCAATCAAGATGCTAAAAGCTAAAAAGGTAGCAGGACCAGATGGACTCCCAGCAAAGCATTGAAAATGGACCCAGAGACAACAGCGGACTTGATGACGCCATTACTGGAGTAGGTGTGGGAAGAGGGCAAAGTACCTAAGGATTGGAAGAAAGGAGACTTAAGTCCATGCAAAAACTGGTGCGGAATTATGCTCCTGTCCATCCCAAGCAAAATACTAAGCCGCATCATCCTGGAAAGAATCAAAGAAGCCGTGAATGTAAAACTTAGACTGGAAAAAGCTGGATTCAGGAAAAATAAGTCATGTATTGATCGAATCGCCACTCTACGGATCATCGTTGAACAAAGCTTGGAATGGCAGTCACCTCTCTATCTCAACTTCATCGACTTTGAAAAGGCCTTCAACAGCGTCGGTCGAGAAGTGGTTTGGCAACTACTTTGCTACTACGGGGTGCGATCGACAATTATACATCTCATCCAACAGTTATACGACAATGCTGGTTGCCAAATAATCCACAACAGGAAACTTACGGAAGCCTTCGAAGTGAGGCAAGGCTGTATACTATCGCCAATGTTCTTCTTGATTGAGGTAGATTGGATAATACGACACACAACCGGCAATGAGGAAACAGGCATAAAAATGGACTCACACAAAAAAGAACTTGGAGGATCTGGACTTCGCCGTTGATATATGTCTGATTTCCCACAAACTGGAAGATATGCAAGTAATGAAAAGCAACAAGCTGTCAGAAGAAGCATCAAAGATAGGAGGGACTTCAGGTGAACATAGAGAAAACAGAGGTAGGTGATGAAGATTCCTGGTCGACACCAACAGCAACAACAACAACAGATAACAATCAGCCAGCATAGATGGGAGGAACCTGAAAGAAACAACCTCCTTTACCTACCCACCTACCTGGGAAGCATCGTTTCGATTACAGGCGGACGGAACTGACGAGGATATAGAAGCCAGAATCGGAAAAGCAGGACAAGTTTTCATTACTCTTAAGTCTGTGTGGAGACAACTCAACAGCACTCAGCATCAAAAATAAGATCCTGATTTCCAACTCCGATGTGAAGTCAGTGCTACTTAATGTACGGATCAGAGACTTGGCGCGTCATAAAGAGCATCTCAAACAAACTTCAGACCTTCATCAACAGCTAGCTGTCTTCGCTCAATACTCAAGATCAGATGACCGGCCAGAAAAGATCAGAAACAGGGAGGGATCTCTGGCAATGAGCGAACCAACCAACCAGGAACCGATTGTGAAACAAATAGGCAGGAAGAAATGGAGATGGATTGGTGGGCATACTCTGAGGAAACCATCAAGTGACATCACTAGACAGGCCATCGCTTGAGTGGAACCCGAAAAGGAAGCGGTGAGTTGGTCGTCAGTGCAAGGGTGGCTTGGAAGTGGTCATGTAAAGAGGACATGGAGCATGTGGGCAGACCTAGAGCCAGGTGAAAAGGTTGGCAGAAAACAGAAGGCAATGGAGATGGGCGGCTGAAGCCCTATGTTCCTCTAGGAATTAAAGGATATAATAATAATAATGTCAGGATTTAGTATGAATTCAGCAAATTTCCGTAGAACTGCCTTCTCAACTGAATACCCCTACATATAAATAGAGTACACTTAGAATTGAATTGGTAGATATAAGACTGATAAGTAAATAAACTGCATTGCATTAGTCATGGAAAAAGACAGGTGCAAATGTTTTCCAGGTCATATGCAAATAGATAAGGGAATCGTGGGTTTGGGAGATTAGAATTAAGATATTAATTCATTACGGTTTAGTTACATCACTTAAATAAACAGTTAATCATTGGAGAAAGAACTTAAATGTACCAAGAAATATGAACTGAATAATAACAATAATAATATTAAAACGAACTAAGATAATGTTATTGACAAAAGATAGTTTTAAATGAACCAGGAGTATTAATAAAAGATAGAATAAAGGCTTAATAATAATAATGTGCATCGGCCGTACAGCGGTTAGCATGCTCGCCGATCATGCACATGGTTCGAGGTTCGATCCCCCACCGACGACGCATACCTGATATCAATGGTCGGTCTGCTAAATTTGGGCTACCGATATCACATGCTGGAAATTCCATAGCTGTACCAAAAGTACTGTGTGAAATCAAGATATAATGACAATAAGCTTCTTCCTGTTTGTTTGTCGGCTGACAACAGTGAACTTGACTTGACACCGTTAATATCACGTTTTTCGTTCGCAAGGTGCTTTGTTATTGGACGTTTAGGCACTTTGATCTCAGCTGCTTTCAACCACCTTAGCAAATGTTCCATCATGTGAGTAGACAATCGCCTTTCCGTACGTATAACTTATGTATTTGCTTCGACAAGCACACTCATCAAATTGATACACGTAATTTGAATTGGCGAGGATTGGTGACTGGCCTTTCCCAGATTATTGAATCACCCGCTCGATGGTATTAAGGATGACGAATTTTGCTGCTTAATAAGTTCTCTTGATAGCTTTATCGAGTTTCTGTTCGACTCCTACTTCGTGTACGCATCATATCCTTTAAACGGCAATTTGATATATACAGAGATCTCTTTGAAGGAACTGTTAGGATAGTTTTACTGAGGCTTTATGTTTTTTTGGAGTATATATTAATGAACTTCTCAGGATATCTCCATTCTTAGATAAAATATCCTTCATAGGCTTTTATTTCATGTTCAATTGTACTGTCGGAACAAATTTTTGCCTGTTCTACTGAACAGTATTCTGGATTAGAACAAACTTTTAAAATTTATGTACTGTCCTGTTTGTGAAACTTTCTAAATATAGATCTTTCCATTGTCCCATCAGTCGTTTTCACTAGAGAAACATCTAGGAGTTTAATAGTATCATTTTTCTCGTGCTAAGTTAAAATTTGGATATGGCATGATTTGAATTTTGTCAACAGGTCTTCTAGCTTTTGATTTGCTTTCACAGACAATAAAAGTATCGTCCACATATTATTATTATTACTATAGTTCCTTTGGGTTCCGAGTGGGCTTCAAAAATACATCTCCGCTTTTTTCTGTTCTCTGCTGTCCTCTTCAGCTGATTCACGATTGCCCAAACTTTCTCTTCTCATCCTAAATGTTCTCCTTCATGTCACCCTTGCACATCGCTTCCTATTTGAATTCCACTCGAGCACAATAGCCTGCATTGCGCGCGATGTCATTCGACTGTTCATCAACATAATCCCAATCCATCCATCTCTTTTTTATCCTACATATTTGTTGAGCAATCGGCTCTCGCCTGTTGATTTGTTCCCACCCATAGTTGCTTGTTACTAATTCTTTCTGACCAGCCAACCAGCCATTTTATCTTCACAATATGGAGGCAGCTGCTGATGAAAGTCTGTATAACAGGCTGCTGGAAATGCTTTTCGTGACATGCTGGCCATGTTTCTGACCCGTATAGAAGAACCGACTTGACAGTGGTGTTGAAAATGCGAATCTTATTCCTTATTCTGAGTGCTAAAGATTTCCAAACTTGTTTCAGGTTGATGAAGGCGTATGTTGTCTTTCCGCTTCTGACTTGCTTTGACATCTTCATCCGTGTTCCACCTGCCTATAGTTGAAACTGTGCTTCCTGGCCAGATAAGTGAAGTCAGGAAGTAAACTCTGTTAAATCTCTCCGTTGATGGTGATTGGTGCTGGTTGTCGTTGCGTTGATTTGTTGTCTTCGTCGCCTCCCTTTTCTCTGTGTTCACCTGCAGTTCTGTTTTCGCTGCCTGCCGCTTCAGCCAGTTTGTTGATTTTCGTTTGCAATTCTTCAAGTTTGTGTGACATTAGACATATATCATCTCCGAAATCCAGACCTCTATCGGTTGTCCAGCGTATTCCTCACTCCTCGCGCCCCCAACAGTCTGACACCGTATCCAGTCCACCACAATTAAGAATTTCATCGGTGATAATAGGCAGTCAACCAGCTTGTCTTACTCCTGTATGCACTTCGATCGCCTCGCCTGGTGACGACCAGTGGTGTCCGTCAAGGATGCCCATTATCTCCTTTTCTATTCAACTTCATCATAGATGTACTAATGGACTTAACCCTAAGTGACTTCAGCGATTCAGGGATTGACTTGCTACCTGGGAATAATCTCGCTGACTTGGAATATGCAGACGATATAGTCCTTCTAGGCGAAGACGCTGACGAAATGCAGAGTCTTCTGAACACCTCGAGCTGTAATCTACGAATGTTTGGCATGCGATTCGCTCCCGCCAAATGCAAGATGATGTTACAGGACTAGACTACATTGACGCCTAGTTTAGAAATAGGGAGTGAAGTGGTAGAGCACGTTGTCTGCTTCATTTATTTGGGAAGTACCATCAGCCAGTGCCAACGGGTTGATCTCTGACGGAATCTCAGCACGGATACAGGGGGCTCGTTTCGCATTTTCCAGTTTACGCCGACTCTGGCGTAGACGAGATGTTCGACTATCGACCAAAGGGCGGGTGTATTGCTCATCAGTACGCTCCGTCCTCCTTTATGATTGTGAGACCTGGCCACTGATAGTGGAAGACATGAAAAGACTAGCTGTGTTTGATCATAGGTGCCTGCGCTCTATTTCCCGTGTAAAGTGGCATAATAAGGTGAGCAATATTGAAGTTAGGCGTCGAGTTCTAGGTAAACAGGAGAAATCAGTCGACGAAGTCGTGAAGTTACAAAGACTGAGATGGTTAGGACATGTATTACGTATGCCAAGCCATCGCCTCCCTCGACGAGCAATGTTAGCGGATATAGGGCCAGGCTGGAAAAAAGCTAGCGGCGGTCAAACAAAAACTTGGCCTCACCAGTCAATGAAATCCACAACAGTTGGTCTAAGCCACGTAGGAAGGTGTAGACTTCCAGGCTGGGGTCCTCGGGAGGGTAAAAATCTATGGTTGGAAACAATTGGTGACATGGCTCAAAATCGTTCTCAGTGGCTGGTGCAGATGCATCCACTCCTTGTGACTTATGATCTCCAATGAAACTGTTTTGTTTTTCTTTATTACTCCTTTGTCTCACACCTCAGGTCACTGTCTCTATTATGCTTTTCTTGTACTTTCTTCTCTTGCTTCGCGTGCTACACGGAGTGTGGCGACTTGAACTTCCGCACATATGTGCAGAGTTCTGTGTCGAAAACAGACAGACAGACAGACTCGCTGAGTTTCCCGATGTGGATCACCTGACACGTGGCATTGTTATATAGCCAACTGAGGTTGATAAAGATTTGGGCATTGCATGTAATAGTGTTGAAGCAGTCTCCAAATTAATTGCCAGTCAACGCTGTCTGTCGAAGACCTTTTCGCAGTCGATGAAACTGAGGTAGAGGTTTAACTACCATTCAGTGTTATTTTTGATGACAATGTATAGAGTTGAAATTTGTTCAGGACATGATTTGCCTTTCCTGAATCATTCAGCTTGTTCCGGTGGGGATGTGAAGTTTTGTATTCAGCTCATTCTAAATTCTCTCCATATATCTTATGTATAATTCCATTTGTTGTTTATGTGTAGTTGCTAAACACCGCCTTCTAGGCTTGGCAAGAATAAATTCACGAAAATTGTTCTCCTAAGAGGCTTCCTATTGCAATACCATCTACTTGACGGAATAGACGCATATCAAATTGAAATTGGACATTATTAGTACATAAAAAGCAACAATTACCTCAATTCCGATGTTGAAATGGCTATATCGGTAGCTTCTCTCCCTGGCTATATATATAGTCCAGTGACTAGAACGTTTGTGAATAAGGAAGTAACATCAAAAGAGACCAGATGGCGTTTACCAATGACACTGAAATCATTGATTCGCTCAACAAACTGGAATCAATCAGAAATATTATGAATTCCAAAGCGTTTTCACAAAGCTTGCAATAATTCACATAGCCACTATGCTAATTTGTGGTATAGTGAGTGAATTTATCGTTAGGAGGCACTACTGGTTTGTGTATTTCAACTCGTTCATATAATTTTGAGATCTGTGACACAATTGCTTTAATATTCCTATATGTACTTCGATTTGGGGTGACCTTTTCCAAAAGCAAGAGATGCTATCCGTTCCAAATAAGATACTTTTTTTGAACCTTGACTTCAAAGGTGACCTACTCAGTGATGTCTTTGAGAGGAGAAATTCCACTTCATTAAGAAGAACTTCTTCGCGGCAACACTGAGGGCAGTGTTCTCTAGTCACCCGCTGATCTGCAGAAGCCCAGAGGATAAGATCTCGCACCTGCCTGCTTTTACGTGTATGTATCAGCTCACCTATTACTGTGGAGCCAGGTACATCCGTCGTTCTACGCGCATCCTATCAAAAAGGGTCAAAAAACACTCCAGCATGGTTGCAGAAAGGAAGTAGTAGCCGTATGACGAGTGCAATAATCGAACATCTCGTCACCACTGGTCATTCCATCTCAACAAATGCCTCCTCTTCAAAGTAATCTATCTACAAAGTGAAGAGCAATCTGCCAAAGACAATACGTTTCCGTCTACTTTGCATTGCGGAAGCTTTAGCCATTCAGTTAGACGAACCAGGACTATGCATACAAAAGACAATTATTCAGCCACTTCTACTATCTACTCTGTTGATCTGACTTAACTTTTGCTTGTTTTTTCTAACTACTTAAAACTTATGTAATTTCGTATTTTATTTTGTTTCCATATTCACCGTGAGTACAACTCTTTCACCAAACTATTCATGTTATTATTGCGTAACTCTTCTTTAACAATCATTTGTGACATCTCATCACTTTTGTTACTCTCCTATTGTATGAATGTCCAATCCTCTTAACGCGTTTTGTGTTACGTGACTCCACCAAAAACTTACTAATTGTACTTTCGTTTGAGAAATTTAATGTACACACACAGAGAGAGAGAGAAAATAACCATATATATCTGCGATTGTACATCTGTGAAAATGAGGTCGCCGCCAAAAAGATACTCTTCGCTGAACTACTGGTCTTCTATTTTAATTGAATTTTAGATTTTCCCATCGATTGATTGGACCGAAGTGCTCGATCTCAGCTTGACATGTTGGCGTTTGAAACTATGGGGACTGGGTTTTAGCCTCGGTGGTGGGGACATCATCACTCACTCACTCACTCACTGAGGAATGCAGGTACATCCAACGACCAACGTATCCGAAATAGGACGAAATACGCGTTGTCCTGGATTCCACTGCTGCTCACCATCCACCAATTAGATACTGGTCTTCTGTCTATTAATGTTCGAATGAAGATTTTTCATGAATCCTCCTCTATGTCTGTCTGTCTGTCTGTTGACAACAGTAAATATCAATATCATATTATATCACAGTCTAAAAGTTGTTTTGTTGTTGAACGCTTTGATAATTTGACTTCAGCTAGTATATGTGTAAAACTGGGGCACTGTGGTAGTAAGTAATTCCATATTAGTTTGTTTATTTGGTGTATCACACAGTGAAACAGTCGTATTATTTACTGGATGACACCGTTTCGAACAAAATGTATTGTTCATAATCATTTCATCAATCATCATCACACGACTTTGAAACTTAAATTTTATAGTTTTCTTTGTTCTCTCCTATTTTTCGTTGTTGGAGTAGTGGAATTTTCCAGATATCTGAGTGGACAGGTGTTGAATCATTCCTATTACACGTATTTGCGGTTGATTCCATAGACAAAGCTTCTGTTATTAATCTCTCCCTCCAACATGTTAGTTGTAATAGATTTTAAAACTGTCATCTTATCCCATCCTATTGTATGGTTGTGTGTAATTGCATGTAGTGAGTGCTATACCTGAACTATTCTCTAGATTTATTATCTTATTCAGGTCAACTAATCTAGATTTCACTAGGTTTTTATGCTCGACTAGTCTGACTGCCCCTGTTCTACTACTTTGACCTATGTATTTGACGTGACAAGCATTACTGACAGGGTATTAGATAAACTAAATTGTTTTGTTTTAAAGGCTCCATAGGATCCACCATTTAACCGACAAAGCTTGATTCTAATTGAGTTTGTGGGTGGTTTGAATGGCAGCCACTTTTATTCCTGCCTTGTTAAGAATTCTGCGTAAGGTGGTTTCCGAGGTTCCTTCTTTGTATGGAATTACTACTGATGATTTAGATTCCTTATTGTTGGTATCGTAATTAATATTATTATTATTATCCACTATCGCTACTATCATTATTTATTTTATTTTTACATTTCGTTACATATTTCTTGACTAATTTATCCGGGTAATTATTAAGTTTCAAGGCTTCTTTTATGTGTATCAGGAAAATCTAAGACAGGAAGTGAAACGTCATCCAGTAAATACTAATACTGTTTCAGTGACTGTGTGATACATCTAATAAACAAACTATAATACGGAATAATGTCAGCTAGCTTTTACGAGCCATTTAAGACAAATGCTCCATCATTTGTGGAGGGGGGGGGTACGTATGGTGTGTGCATTTGCTTGCATCAACACACTCAAACTAATGTATATTGTTATGTACTCGTCGAGTAGTTAATAGTCTTGATGCGGAAAGAGGGAAATCAGAAGACCACCAGGTTTACAATGATACTTGTATTTTCCAGACAAGGAAAATAAATGTCACACAAGTATGTGAGTGGAAGGGTACTTAAATGTACGAAATGTGTGTGAACCAGAAGTATATAAGTGTACAAAGCAAGAGTATATATGAAAATGACTAATACACATGATCCAATAAGATAACGTCTTACCATGATTGGTTGTAATGTCATATGATAACAAGGTCATACATGTTTATTTAATTAGTGGACAGACAAAAGCATATTGTCAGTTATAATGAAGTATCTATCCATATACACATAGCAAAATATAATAGACTGTCAGAAACAAAACACACATCATGGGAATACGGCGAAGTTAAACTTTCGATACCACTAACTACCAATCAGCGAATTATCCAATGAGGCTCACGAACGTAGTTCAATGTTGTATAGCGCTTGATTCATTTCAAATTCGTGCCCTTGCAAGGTTACGGTTGCAATTCGAGGAGGATAGTGTTTTCCAGTATTGCCCTGGATTTAGGGTTGCTCCGGAAGGAGCAAACTTGTTCGTGTGGTGGTATCATGACTTTAAAAAGCTATAGCAGATCAATTGATGAATTTGTTCATCGTTGTGCTATATGTTTGAAGCGTGCTAGTATTAAAGAGGGTAAGCTGACAATTTTTATATTTCGTAGGAACTTTTTTCGCTAGGTCGCATCTCTCCCTAACTCAGGTTTTATATATATGCAACTACTGGGTGTTGAAACAGCCGGTGAGAGCAGCAGCAGCCGAGACGGAGAATAGCCTCGTCTCAACAGTTCAGTGGTACCAGCACTGCAGAGACATCGCATCATGGAAAATGGAGAAAATCACTTGTTTGCTGGGTGGAAGAGACGTTATCGTGCATGTTGATGAAACAGTGCTGGTAAAAAAGAAAGGATTTTGGGGCAGGTTGAAAAATAGGATAACGGCTATAAATGGATCTCATTTATGGTCACTTGGATGAATATATGTACAGGATATGGTGTAACTTCTCCATTGACAGTCCCATGCTAAACTGGGAGATGTTTCTCTCACATGTTCGAGAAAGATATCTCTAGTAACTTTTTTATTATCTATTTTATGCTCTTTTTCTATAAATATATATTTCCATTCATCAGATATGCCTCTTTAATGTGATTGGTCGCTAGTGGTGTCTAAAGTTTAACTTTGCCGGGAATACATATCATATGCGTCGGTGGCACAGTGGTTAGGACTCTCGCCGACCATGCACATGGTACGAGGTTCGAGCCCTCGCCGACGCACAACTGATATCTATGGTCGGCCTGCAAAATTTGGGCTACCGATATCCACGCTGAAAATTCCATACTTGTACCAAAAATACGGTGTGGAATCAAGCTGTAATCAAAAATAAATAAATAAAATCATATATATATATACAGTTTGAAGTGTCAAAGATTAGTAACCTGTCTTTCCACCTTGTCAATTTGACACATGATCTGATCTGGGGGATATTCACACCTGTCGTTTTGCATCATTGATTCAAAATGCAGTTTACTTACTTATCAGTCTTGTATATTCCTCAGTGTTATTCTAATGGCATTATAGCTATCTGTGTGTCGGGTAGTATTTAGTTGTGAAGATGTATTAGATATCCTACTGAAATTTATGAAACACATTTGTTTTTTTTAATTTTCTTAATGTTTTAAAGAGAATTTTCCATAAGTAGTATGTTTAGTATTGTTACTATATTTTTTCTATCATTATTGTTATTCTTTCTTATAGCGAGAGAAAACCGGTATCCAATGCAGTTATACTCAGAATCCAGCTTCAATGCTTTCCTACAATTATAGTTGTGTTTATGGGATCTTTCGAAAGCCATCAACAGCAACAACAACACCGCCGCCACCACCACCAACAACAACGACTTCAACACCAAAACCTTTGCCCTCTTCATGATACTGACGCCCAAGGATGACGGTACATCAGTTGTGCGTCCTCCGACTTAGATTAGAATCTTTAATACAACATGTTTGTGTGTTCGTCTGTCTATATGCGCGTGTGTGTGTGTGTGAGCGTGTTTGCATGTACATAACTACCCTTCTTTTCTTTTGCTAATTATTATAAGAGAAGTGACAGAGAAACTGGGTGATAAGAATAACCAAGCTTTTTGTTTTCTCATTTTGAAGCTAATAACAACATAGTGATTGTTACGTAATCGGCACAAAAAATACCGGAGGGAAAGATGGAGGGCGAGAAAGCCTGTCAACTCGGTGCAACACAGATTTGCATTATCTTCTTCTTATTAGTATTATTATTGTTATTATTACCATTGTCGTCATCATCTAAATACATTTGTTTGCCATCTTGAATCTCTTTTCTCCGCCCCCTGCTTAACCGGTCCTCGTCTCATCTGCTTTTAACCTTTAATTCCCCTACTGTTGTCCTGCTCTGTCTTTATCCTTTTTCGTTCAGTGTGAGTAGTGGTCATTTAGTTTTCGTTCATAGAGGAAGAAGAACAACATGTATGATTGAGAATTTTCTCTATATAACGTTCTCTGAGTGTGTGTGTGTATGTGTGCTTGTGTCTATCTACGGTGTGTTTCCGTCTTTTTTTCATAATTTCTTTCTGGCCTGTGCCGCCGTTCGCGTCTTCGAATTCAACTGTAACGAAACAGATATATATATATATATATAATATATATATATATCTAAAGAGACCTTTTATTTTTAATATATACTTTGTTATTTCAGTTTGTTGTCTTATCATTGACTTAGCAGTAGTTTAGTTTCGAAGTTGCTAGTTTACACCGTCTATGGTGTAGACTTGATATCCGGCTGGCTGTCGATCAAAGGGTGTGGCGATGAGACGTGGATATGGACAGGGTAGAAATGGAAAGCTTGGCTAGGTGTATTTGATCATAAGTGCCTGCGTTCTATCTCCCGTGTTAGGTAGTATAATAGGGTGAGCAATATTGAGGTTAGGCATCGGTCGAGTGCTAGGTGAGTTGGAGGGGAAATCAATCGACGAGGCTGTGAAATTACATCGACTGAGATGGTTAGGACATCTGTTACGCATGCATGCCTAGTCATCGCCTTCCTCGGCAATGGGCAATGTTAGTGGATATATGGTCAGGCTGGAAAAAAACAACAGTTAGTCTAAGCCACGTAGGAAGGTGTAGACTTCCTGGTCTGGGTCCTCTGGACGGTAAAAACCAATGGTTGGAAACAAATGGTGACATAGCTGAAAATCGTTCTCAATGGCGCAGATGCATCCACTCCTTGTAACTTATGATTTCCAATGAAACTATTTTGTTCTTCGTTATTACTATTCCTTTGCCTCACACATCTGCTTACTGTCTCTATTATACATTTCTTTTACTTTCTTCTCTTGCTTTGTGTGCTACATGGAGGGAGTGTGGCGACTTGAACTGTCGCACATATGTGCAAAGTTCAATGTCGAAAACAGACAGGTGAACATTATGAATATGTAATATAACTGATAGCATAGTATTATTCAAAAAGGAGGGTTTTTCACCGTTTGTCATTTTGATAAGTGTTAAAATTCTTTAATTAGACATTAGCGCTAGCTAGTAACCAGTGCAATGTGTGTGTGTGTGTGTTTCTAGTCCTATCTTTGGTGCAGACTGAATTTTATCAGTCAAGTTCGCAATGTGGCCAGCATGCGCCAAAGAAATTAGTAGACACATTACACTACTTACTGACTGACTGGTTTCAACGTAGATCTTTGCACCGATGTGCAACAGTTCGAGTCGCCACACTTCCCTTAGCACACAAAAAGCAAGAGAAGAAAGTAAAACGAAACCCAAAAACAGAGATATGAGGCAAAAGTAATGGTAATATGGAAGAACAATACGCTTTTATTGGATATTATAAGTCACAAGGAGTGGATGCATCTGAGTCAGCCATTGAGAACGATTTTGAGCCGACCATATCACCAATTATCTGCAGCCTTCATTGGTGTTTGCCATCCCGAGGAATCCAACCAAGTAGACAGGAAGTCTACACCTTCCTACGTGACTGGCCAGTTTAAACTAACTGTTGTGGGTTCCATTGACTGATGAAGCCATTTATTGTTTGACCACCACTACTAACTCTTTAGTAAGACGGGAGTATGACAAGGCTGCCTACTATCGCCAATGATTTTTCTGATTGAGGTAGATTGGATAATGCGACACACAACCTGCAATGAGGAAACAGGCATAAAATGGACTCACACAAAAAAGAACTTGGAGGATCTGGACTTCGCCGATGACATATGTGTGATTTCCCACAAACAGGGAGATATGCAAATGAAAAGCAACAAGCTGGCAGAAGAAGCATCAAAGATAGGAGGGACTTCAGGTGAACATAGAGAAAACAGAGGTAGGTGATGAAGATTCCTGGTCGACACCAACAACAACAGATAACAATCAGCCAGCATAGATGGGAGGAACCTGAAAGAAACAACCTCCTTTACCTACCCACCTACCTGGGAAGCATCGTTTCGACTTCAGGCGGACGGAACTGACGAGGATATAGAAGCCAGAATCGGAAAAGCAGGACAAGTTTTCATTACTCTTAAGTCTGTGTGGAGATAACTCAAATGCATGCAGCATGAAAAATAAGATCCGGATTTCCAACTCCGATGTGAAGTCAGTGCTACTCACTATACAGATCAGAGACTTGGCGCGTCATAAAGAGCATCTCAAACAAACTTCAGACCTTCATCAACAGCTAGCTGTCTTCACTCAATACTGAAGATCAGATGGCCGGCCAGAAAAGATCAGCAACAGGGAGGGATCTCTGGCAATGAGCGAACCAACCAACCAGGAACCGATTGTGAAACAAATAGGCAGGAAGAAATGGAGATGGATTGGTGACCATACTCTGAGGAAACCGTCAAGTGACATCACTAGACAAGCCATCGCTTGAGTGGAACCCGAAAGGGAAGCGGTGAGTTGGTCGTCAGTGCAAGGGTGACTTGGAAGTGGTCATGTGAAGAGGACATGGAAGCATGTGGGCAGACCTGGAGCCAGGTGAAAAGGTTGGCAGAAAACAGAAGGCAATGGAGACTTGGGCGGCTGAAGCCCTATGTTCCTCTAGGAAATAATAATGATAATAAACTAGCTCTTTTCCAACCTGATCCTATGTCAGCTAACTAGTTACTAGCTTGTGTCCAATCAAAGTAACTAAGATAGTCCTATAGAAGGTTAATAGTAACGTCTCTCAATGATGGCAGTGCTCACTGGGTGCGGCGAGTTCGAATCTCAGAAGGGAAATAACTTCCTTCTAGGTTGTAGATACGCCTTTTTGACTGACTGGTGAGTACCAAATAGCATGAAACTTAGGTCATGTGGGGTTTCCTAACGGATTGCTTCCAACTATGTAATATCAATGATAAAATTATTTATTGTATAATCTTCATTAAGGCAAAATTTAAGTCTGTGTACCACTACGTCTAACATGCTTAATTTCCAACCTTAAATGAATAAGGAGCCTTTGCTATACACATTGAGATTTAATGAAGTATAGATTGACTTACATATTCTCTAAAAGTAATCCATTAAAAATCTAATAAAATCTGAGTAGGCCAAATCGCTACAGAAACTTCAACGAGTGGGCCTAACATCTAAAAATTAATTATTGAATATGGTAAAACCAAAATTCTTCAAGTGTAACACAATGATAACAACTCGATAACTCTCAACTCAAAAAGCTTCGCAGTGAAAAAAAAATACATCTGGTGTTAAGAGAATGAACACTTTTATTAAAGTTGAATTACCAAGATTGAATGCTCTCTATAACCAGAAGTTTATTTCATGTAAATCCCCATCTAATATGTGGAAGTTATTAAAGGAAATCACAGGTGGTAAGCAAATAATGAATAATACTTCTGTCGATGTAGACATGCTTAATAAATCCTTCAGATGTATCCCTGCAGATGTTATGATTTCTAACTCTAATAGTATAAATAATGACCGCTTTTCATGTTTTAATACGAATGATGTCCTTAAGTGTCTTCAATCTCTCAAACCTACTCAGTCCCTTGGTCCTAATGGTGTTCCTGCTGTTATCCTTAAGAAGTGTGCTGACATCTTATGTTCCCCATTAACCGACATTTGCAACGAATCTTTTTCCAAAAGTATTATACCTGACTCATGGAAAAATATCAAGACTGTTCCAGTGCCTAAATCAACAAGTGGACCTAATGTTAAGTTTAGACCCATTGCTATTACTTCACCTTTTTTGAAAGTTATGGAAAGACTTATTTTACTTAAGCTTGAACCCTCTTTAAAGCCTTTCAATGACCCTAACCAGTTTGCTTACAAACATAGTAGGTGTACCTTAGATGCCGCTGTTGTTCTACATCATAATATAGTCTCTAGTTTAGATAAAGGAGCTAAATACGTTCAGTGTGCCTTCCTTGATTACACATCTGCATTTAACTCTGTACCTAGGTCTATCTTGCTAAGTAAGCTTGCCGCAACACAGGCTGACAGCTGAACAAATAAGTGGTTGCATTCCTGTTTTTCTGATAGGAGGCAGTACACCGTCTACAATGGAAAGTCCTCCACTACCTCACTTACTTTAGTTGGTGTTCCTCAAGGTGCTGTTCTTTCTCCTTTTCTTTTTCTTACATGACTTGCCCCATTCTGATGTAGCCACTTTTGTTAAGTATGCCGATGACCTCTGTGTTTCTATGCCTGTCAACTCCCAGTCGGATTGTTCCAAATTAGATAACTTTCTGTCGGAAATTAGTCAGTGGTCCTCATCAAACGGTCTTAAGCTGAATCCATCTAAATATCAGGTAGTCAACTTTCAGACGTAAACGTGACCTATAACGACCAGCTAGCTCACATGGCCCCACTATCATTGACGGCATAGAGGTTGAAATTACATCTAATGTCAAATACGTTGGACTGAGTATTTCCTCCGATCTTTCCTGGTCCTCCTACATCTTGCTATTTACTAGAAAGATGTTTCGCTTAACGTTCTACGTTAGGAAGTTTAAGCAGTCTGGTTTAAAGCAGTCTTTGCTTTCTCACTTTGCCAATTCTTGTATTCTACCTGTCCCTCTTTACTGATCCTCATTAATCTTTCCTGGACTACTTGAGAAAGACTTTACTTTGCTGAGAAGGGGACTAAAAGCCGTTAGTAGGGCAAGTGGGATATCGTTAAACCAACTGGTTAACACTATTGTGGATAGACATATAATGTCATTATATTAAATATTCCCATAGTAAAATTTAGAACAACACGTTTAAGCGAACAATATTGTTTTCAATTAGATCTCATCAGGCTTAACTCTAATATATATAAGTTTACAAATAAAAATTCAAATATAAACCAATCATGGTGTTTTGTCTATAGGATAATACGATGGTGAATATAAATTGTGCAGTTAGTCATAATAGTAGTAATGATAATATCGATAATAATAATAATGGTCTTATCAATAATAAGGATGAAAAAATGAGGCAATCTGTGATAACACGAATAATGAAAAACAGTATGATTAAACAAACAATTGTTCAGGTGGAAGTAGTCGATAAAGGCTAGTAAAAACAAATGAACCGATTACGTAATGTTAGATTGTAGGGGAAGGAAATGAAACACGTTTATAATGAAGATAAGATTAAGGGATGATAAGAAAGGGGTTGGAAATATAAATAAAGGGTGGTGTAGAAGTCTTTCGTTGGTTATGTCTTATTAGGCCACGGGAGGGATAATGGCTGCACGAACTTCTTTTGAATGCATAGTTTAGGTTTAATAGTTCGAATGCCTATCGCCTCAGCTGTGTGCAGTAGACGAATACGAAGTCTATTAGAAAGATTCGGAGGGATACGATGAATTACTTTGAAGGCTTTCGTTTTATCGACTACATGACCACTATCAATTAGATGTGACAGAATTGAGCTACGGATTGTTTTTGTCTGTCCTTTGCCAAACCACGATGGGAGATGTTCACTAACACGTTGGCTAAGCTGTCTAGTAGTACGCCCAATATAACTGTCACCGCAGGTGCAGTTGAATTGATAAATACACATAGATGTGGCAAAACTATCAAGCTTATCCTTCGTTTGCGTCCCAATCATTCGTCGGCTAGAGAATGACAAACATAGGTGTGCTGCGTAAAATGTTCTACGTATGCTCCTTGAAAGTCTTTGGAATAGAATCTCACTAGATAAGTCCCCATTAAATTGTAACTTAATAAATAGAGGTTTCTTATGTGCAGTCAGAGTCACAGGTTTTCTCTCTGATGGTTTCATATGTTTCTTTATGAAACTACTCGGATAACCCATCTCCGTCAAGGAATCGTGAATATATTCAAATTCCTTTTGTAAGAGGTCCTCCGTACATATCTTCCTTGCTCTGCTCGCGAGACATTTTACAAGATTCCTTTTATATTTAATGGGCACGTAACTAAGGAAGTGTGTGTACTGCCCTGTGAATGTGCTTTTTCTGTACACACTTCTCCCAAGTGACCCATCTTCTCTCCTACTTAGCAAGACATCCAGGAAATGTAGTTTATTCTCCTGCTCCTCTTCACAAGTAAAGGTAAGCGAAGGGTGGATGTTGTTGAATTTAAGTAACAATTCGTCTGTGTTAACCTTCTCATCAGCTAAGATAAATGTATCATCGACATATCGGTAATACATATCCAACTCCTTGATGGTATCCTTCAATTTCCCGTTTTCAAGTTTTGCGAGAAAGAAGTCAGCTAATATTGGGCCTAATGGTGAACCCATAGCTATTCCATCTACTTGTCGATAGTATGAATTATTGAAGACGAAGTGAACATTCATTGTGCATTTAAGAAGTAATTCTTTGAGGCTACACAAGGGGATTCCTAAGTCTAATTGCCTATCGGTGATTTCTTGACAAATATAATCCACTGTTTCCAAAAGCGGTACGTTAGTGAATAGTGATGATACATCCATGGATAACATGCGTTTACACCTCACATTAGTCTCGGATATTTTAGAAATAAAGTCGAAAACATCACTAATTCTATGTTGCACAATTTCTCTGTGCAAAGGACCCAGGATCTTAACTAACCACTTCGCTGTTCCGTGAAATGGAGAGTTATACATATCTAAAACAGGGCGAAGAGGAAGACCCGGTTTGTGCACTTTTGGTAGACCGTAAAGACGTGGAGTATTGGTACCCGTAGGTTTCATGGACTCATACGTGGTTGATGATAATACTCCTATTTGGTTCAGTTTTTTGAGGGAGTCAGTCATTTGTTTCTCAGCTCTTACATTGAGGTCTTTGGAAACACCAAGCGATTGGAATTTAGTTTGATCACTCAAAATACCTTCCATTTTCTCAACATAATCGCTTTTGTCCAGTAAAACTATACCATCACCTTTATCCGGCTTGCTAATGATTAAACTTTCGTTGCTTCTAAGTTCTCTTAGAGCTTCTCTGTGTTGTTTAGATAAAAGACTATTTACTGAATGTTTATTATTCTTGTATTGCTGGCAGCTGTCCACTAGCGTCGTTTTGAACCTAGTTAGTTCATCGTCCGACGATGGGTAAGATCTGACGTTTGAGAATACAAATTTTCAAACTGTATATCAGTGTCTAATTGATCAACTTTAGGAGCATAATCACTAAATTTGGGACCTAGGGATAACACCTCCAATTGAAACTTATTAAGCACGACACTGGAAAAATTGTGAACATTCTTATATTTATTAGAGTTAGGCCTGATGAGATCTAATCAAAAACAATATTGTTCGCTTAAATGTGTTGTTCTATATAATGTCATGTAAGAAACTAGCGAATACAATATTGTCAGACCCGGAGTATCCTCTCTGGTAGAACTAGAAGCAGCTATAGGAGGCTATATGCTAAGACTACCACCAAGTACAAAAACTCCACAATACCATATCTCTGGCACAGCTGTTATGTGGTGATGAGAAATCCGTTAGGTATGACACGATCAACTTACTGCGGCACTCTAACAAATAGTCCCATTAGCTTTTGTTTTCCTTTCTTTGTTACTGTTATACTGTTGTTCTCATCTTCTATTACACACTAATTTTATATTTCATATCCTGTGGTGCATTGTTTAAAATGTAAACGCAACGCTGTTGCTTTTATTTATTTATTTTATTTTTTTGTGTTGCTTTTTGATTTTAAAATCTTATAAAATTTATGAGGTAATTAGATGCAATATATTGTAATGCACGATGGAAATTCCATACCTGTACCACAAATACTGTTTGGAATAAAGCTGTTATTATTATTATATTCAGGCACAATGCGTTTATCGATCAGCACAGAGATTGGTCTATCTATGCCTATACTGAAAAAAGAATAATATATATGACAGGGTTTGACTCCTCGACAAAGCATTGCATTAGTCATCCGTGACATTTGGACGACACTACAAGACACAGACAATTAAATAATATAAATAATATAATATATATATATATATATATATATATATATAATAGCAGTGGAATCCAGCGGGAGCATTTCATCCCATTTGGGACTCGTTTGAAACTATGGGCACTGGGTTCTAGCCTCGGTGGTGGGGACATCATCACTCACTCACTCACTCACTGAGGAATGCAGGTACATCCAACCACCAACGTATCCGAAATAGGACGAAATGCGCGTTGTCCTGGATCCCACTGCTTGTCGCCATCCCCCCAATTAATTTCTAATTACATACCCAGAGATCATCGAACCATCTGCACAAGAAGCCGATATGTCAACTTGAGACCGAGCATTTCGGTCCAATCAATTGACGGAAAAATCTAAAATCCACTAAGATAATATGATTTATCTACCTAACTGTTTCTGTTCGCGATGAGTGAATTATGTATGTATTTAGATTGATAAGACATTCAGTATATCGAAAAAGATTAGTGTCCGCACAAGTATAACTCATGGTGCAAAACGTAAGACACTCCATTCCGGAAAAAACTTTCATTCAGTGAAAACAATTTACTGCAAATGTGGTGAGGGAAGACTGCTAGCCGAATCGGTGGATATTAATTTACGTCAATGTTTATGTAGCAAATATTGGTCGTGAGAAAATATGAACAAGACTGATTCAACAACCAATCACAGAAGACATTGCGTAGGCAGATACAGTTAACATATAGATGACCTGACATTTAAGACAGTCACAACGAGATGCAAGGTCAACCTTCTGCAAGAAACAACCAATCAGAAGACTATGATTGTTTGCTTGAATAGGCGATAATAACGTACATGAACAAATATAAATACGTGTTGATTTCCTACATAAACAATCTGTTGCCTGGCCTTTGTCTTCTGTTGTTCCAAAAATAGCATCCAGCTAACACATCAAACAGGAATAAAGATTCGAGGGATGCCAAGAAAAAAAATAATCTAAAGTATCTGAGACAACGGCAGAGACAACAATCATGAGGAACCACAGAAAAAAAAGCACAGAAATAAAACCAACGAAGAAAAAATTTCCAAAATAAATCATTCAATTGCCACGAAATAACAGGAGGAAAAAACACCAAAAAAAATTCAGCAATATAACATTAAACAACACACAAATATAAAAAGTAAAAACTAACGTAATTAACAAAGTATATCTGTGAAGAGAATAGGCACACGAAAAAAAAGATATCAATCGAAGAAAAGAATGGGCAGTACGAAGACACTCAACCAGCCAGCCAACAAATCCACACACAGACAACCAATCAAACAATCCCCGAACAAAACATAGACGCTCACAAACCACTCACTCAGCGCTCACTCACTCTCACAGAGGCACACGCTCACACACTGCAAACGCGAACGCGTGTGCGTGCACAACACAGACCTGGCTGGACACACAAACGACACACTGACACATTGGTGGATTGTGCGTGTCTGTGTCTCATTGTGTGTGTGTGTGTGTTTGTGGGTGGGGGAGGGGTTGTTTCTACGTGGCGTGGTGGATTGACAACGTGACAGAAGACTGAGGCGATGTCCCGCCGACGATTTACACACTATGATGTGTGGATCCGCCGGACTGAGCAGTAGCATAGAGATTGAAATTGTCCTGGTGTCCGTGACAGACACAATGGAATCAGATGACCTGACCGGAACATGGGGATATGAATCACCAGACTTCTGATGTATTTCCAGTCTTGTAGGTGGGTGGATGATGGTGGGTTGATGGTGTATAGTGAAGTGTGGCTGACGTGAGTGATTTGAGTGATTTCTGGGAGTTAGTGTTGACCGGATGGATATCTGGAGGCTTGGTCCGATTGATGTTGAGAATTTCGATGTTGATTCGAGTGTATTGGGAGCGTGGAGATGGGCAGTGATGATTCGGGATACCATCATGTATAGTCTAGCCCCTCAACACCTGTCTTCACAGACACACCCTCAAGATGACTTGGCCATTGACTTCTGTCTGTCGGTGACACTGACCGAGACACACATGAGTGAAGAGAGGCGTGGTGTAGGCGAGGCAGACGTTGAGACAGGTAGTAGGCGGAGGGATGTGTAGTGTGATGGCGAGAGTGTATTTTTCTATTTGGAAGGGTGTGATGTGTAGTTGTGTTTTTGGTGTGTGTGATGTTGATTGTGTTGTGTATGTTTTGCGTGGTGCCGCGACCGTGGTGTAGCGGTTATCATGGCTGCCTTCCAAGCAGTCGATCCGGGTTCGACTCCCGGCGGTCGCAAGAGGTTTTGAAATGACTATTCATCCACCCCCTCAATACGCCACATACACACAAAACACAGACACGAACACTCCCCTATACCAATGAGTAATCACCCAATCTCTCTCTCTCACACACACACACACACACACACACAGAAAAATCAACTCACTAGACAACTCTGTTCACCTGCACATTTTTACTCAACACACATCTACCATGCGTGAACCAGTCATCAGACACAAGTACACACTCCACGTGCACCAATCACCATTGCATGCACACGCACAAACACACTGATCTCATTCCATACACAGAATGACCAGCACGAAGACACTCAACCAGCCAGCCAACAAATCCACACACAGACAACCAATCAAACAATCCCCGAACAAAACATAGACGCTCACAAACCACTCACTCAGTCACTCACTCACTCACTCTCACAGAGGCACACGCTCACACACTGCAAACGCGAACGCGTGTGCGTGCACAACACAGACCTGGCTGGACACACAAACGACACACTGACACATTGGTGGATTGTGCGTGTCTGTGTCTCATTGTGTGTGTGTGTGTGTGTGTGTGTGGGTGGGGGAGGGGTTGTTTCTGCGTGGCGTGGTGGATTGACAGCGTGACAGAAGACTGAGGCGATGTCCCGCCGACGATTTACACACTATGATGTGTGGATCCGCCGGACTGAGCAGTAGCATAGAGATTGAAATTGTCCTGGTGTCCGTGACAGACACAATGGAATCAGATGACCTGACCGGAACATGGGGATATGAATCACCAGACTTCTGATGTATTTCCAGTCTTGTAGGTGGGTGGATGATGGTGGGTTGATGGTGTATAGTGAAGTGTGGCTGACGTGAGTGATTTGAGTGATTTCTGGGAGTTAGTGTTGACCGGATGGATATCTGGAGGCTTGGTCCGATTGATGTTGAGAATTTCGATGTTGATTCGAGTGTATTGGGAGCGTGGAGATGGGCAGTGATGATTCGGGATACCATCATGTATAGTCTAGCCCCTCAACACCTGTCTTCACAGACACACCCTCAAGATGACTTGGCCATTGACTTCTGCCTGTCGGTGACACTGACCGAGACACACATGAGTGAAGAGAGGCGTGGTGTAGGCGAGGCAGACGTTGAGACAGGTAGTAGGCGGAGGGATGTGTAGTGTGATGGCGAGAGTGTATTTTTCTATTTGGAAGGGTGTGATGTGTAGTTGTGTTTTTGGTGTGTGTGATGTTGATTGTGTTGTGTATGTTTTGCGTGGTGCCGCGACCGTGGTGTAGCGGTTATCATGGCTGCCTTCCAAGCAGTCGATCCGGGTTCGACTCCCGGCGGTCGCAAGAGGTTTTGAAATGACTATTCATCCACCCCCTCAATACGCCACATACACACAAAACACAGACACGAACACTCCCCTATACCAATGAGTAATCATCCAATCACTCTCCCCCACACACACACACACACACACAGAAAAATCAACTCACTAGACAACTCTGTTCACCTGCACATTTTTACTCAACACACATCTACCATGCGTGAACCAGTCATCAGACACAAGTACACACTCCACGTGCACCAATCACCATTGCATGCACACGCACAAACACACTGATCTCATTCCATACACAGAATGACCAGCACGAAGACACTCAACCAGCCAGCCAACAAATCCACACACAGACAACCAATCAAACAATCCCCGAACAAAACATAGACGCTCACAAACCACTCACTCAGTCACTCACTCACTCCACTCTCACAGAGGCACACGCTCACACACTGCAAACGCGAACGCGTGTGCGTGCACAACACAGACCTGGCTGGACACACAAACGACACACTGACACATTGGTGGATTGTGCGTGTCTGTGTCTCATTGTGTGCGTGGTGTGTGTGTGTGTGTGGGTGGGGGGAGGGGTTGTTCCTGCGTGGCGTGGTGGATTGACAGCGTGACAGAAGACTGAGGCGATGTCCCGCCGACGATTTACACACTATGATGTGTGGATCCGCCGGACTGAGCAGTAGCATAGAGATTGAAATTGTCCTGGTGTCCGTGACAGACACAATGGAATCAGATGACCTGACCGGAACATGGGGATATGAATCACCAGACTTCTGATGTATTTCCAGTCTTGTAGGTGGGTGGATGATGGTGGGTTGATGGTGTATAGTGAAGTGTGGCTGACGTGAGTGATTTGAGTGATTTCTGGGAGTTAGTGTTGACCGGATGGATATCTGGAGGCTTGGTCCGATTGATGTTGAGAATTTCGATGTTGATTCGAGTGTATTGGGAGCGTGGAGATGGGCAGTGATGATTCGGGATACCATCATGTATAGTCTAGCCCCTCAACACCTGTCTTCACAGACACACCCTCAAGATGACTTGGCCATTGACTTCTGCCTGTCGGTGACACTGACCGAGACACACAGGAGTGAAGAGAGGCGTGGTGTAGGCGAGGCAGACGTTGAGACAGGTAGTAGGCGGAGGGATGTGTAGTGTGATGGCGAGAGTGTATTTTTCTATTTGGAAGGGTGTGATGTGTAGTTGTGTTTTTGGTGTGTGTGATGTTGATTGTGTTGTGTATGTTTTGCGTGGTGCCGCGACCGTGGTGTAGCGGTTATCATGGCTGCCTTCCAAGCAGTCGATCCGGGTTCGACTCCCGGCGGTCGCAAGAGGTTTTGAAATGACTATTCATCCACCCCCTCAATACGCCACATACACACAAAACACAGACACGAACACTCCCCTATACCAATGAGTAATCATCCAATCAATCCCCCCACACACACACACACACACAGAAAAATCAACTCACTAGACAACTCTGTTCACCTGCACATTTTTACTCAACACACATCTACCATGCGTGAACCAGTCATCAGACACAAGTACACACTCCACGTGCACCAATCACCATTGCATGCACACGCACAAACACACTGATCTCATTCCATACACAGAATGACCAGCACGAAGACACTCAACCAGCCAGCCAACAAATCCACACACAGACAACCAATCAAACAATCCCCGAACAAAACATAGACGCTCACAAACCACTCACTCAGTCACTCACTCACTCCACTCTCACAGAGGCACACGCTCACACACTGCAAACGCGAACGCGTGTGCGTGCACAACACAGACCTGGCTGGACACACAAACGACACACTGACACATTGATGGATTGTGCGTGTCTGTGTCTCATTGTGTGCGTGGTGTGTGTGTGTGTGTGGGTGGGGGGAGGGGTTGTTCCTGCGTGGCGTGGTGGATTGACAGCGTGACAGAAGACTGAGGCGATGTCCCGCCGACGATTTACACACTATGATGTGTGGATCCGCCGGACTGAGCAGTAGCATAGAGATTGAAATTGTCCTGGTGTCCGTGACAGACACAATGGAATCAGATGACCTGACCGGAACATGGGGATATGAATCACCAGACTTCTGATGTATTTCCAGTCTTGTAGGTGGGTGGATGATGGTGGGTTGATGGTGTATAGTGAAGTGTGGCTGACGTGAGTGATTTGAGTGATTTCTGGGAGTTAGTGTTGACCGGATGGATATCTGGAGGCTTGGTCCGATTGATGTTGAGAATTTCGATGTTGATTCGAGTGTATTGGGAGCGTGGAGATGGGCAGTGATGATTCGGGATACCATCATGTATAGTCTAGCCCCTCAACACCTGTCTTCACAGACACACCCTCAAGATGACTTGGCCATTGACTTCTGCCTGTCGGTGACACTGACCGAGACACACAGGAGTGAAGAGAGGCGTGGTGTAGGCGAGGCAGACGTTGAGACAGGTAGTAGGCGGAGGGATGTGTAGTGTGATGGCGAGAGTGTATTTTTCTATTTGGAAGGGTGTGATGTGTAGTTGTGTTTTTGGTGTGTGTGATGTTGATTGTGTTGTGTATGTTCTGCGTGGTGCCGCGACCGTGGTGTAGCGGTTATCATGGCTGCCTTCCAAGCAGTCGATCCGGGTTCGACTCCCGGCGGTCGCAAGAGGTTTTGAAATGACTATTCATCCACCCCCTCAATACGCCACATACACACAAAACACAGACACGAACACTCCTCTATACCACTGAGTAATCACCCAATCAATCCCCCACACACACACACACACACACACAAAAATCAACTCACTAGACAACTCTGTTCACCTGCACACTTTTACTCAACACACATCTACCATGCGTGAACCAGTCATCAGACACAAGTACACACTCCACGTGCACCAATCACCATTGCATGCACACGCACAAACACACTGATCTCATTCCATACACAGAATGACCAGCACGAAGACACTCAACCAGCCAGTCAACAAATCCACACACAGACAACCAATCAAACAATCCCCGAACAAAACATAGACGCTCACAAACCACTCACTCAATCACTCACTCACTCACTCTCACAGAGGCACACGCTCACACACTGCAAACGCGAACGCGTGTGCGTGCACAACACAGACCTGGCTGGACACACAAACGACACACTGACACATTGATGGATTGTGCGTGTCTGTGTCTCATTGTGTGCGTGGTGTGTGTGTGTGTGTGGGTGGGGGGAGGGGTTGTGCCTGCGTGGCGTGGTGGATTGACAGCGTGACAGAAGACTGAGGCGATGTCCCGCCGACGATTTACACACTATGATGTGTGGATCCGCCGGACTGAGCAGTAGCATAGAGATTGAAATTGTCCTGGTGTCCGTGACAGACACAATGGAATCAGATGACCTGACCGGAACATGGGGATATGAATCACCAGACTTCTGATGTATTTCCAGTCTTGTAGGTGGGTGGATGATGGTGGGTTGATGGTGTATAGTGAAGTGTGGCTGACGTGAGTGATTTGAGTGATTTCTGGGAGTTAGTGTTGACCGGATGGATACCTGGAGGCTTGGTCCGATTGATGTTGAGAATTTCGATGTTGATTCGAGTGTATTGGGAGCGTGGAGATGGGCAGTGATGATTCGGCATACCATCATGTATAGTCTAGCCCCTCAACACCTGTCTTCACAGACACACCCTCAAGATGACTTGGCCATTGACTTCTGCCTGTCGGTGACACTGACCGAGACACACAGGAGTGAAGAGAGGCGTGGTGTAGGCGAGGCAGACGTTGAGACAGTTAGTAGGCGGAGGGATGTGTAGTGTGATGGCGAGAGTGTATTTTTCGATTTGGAAGGGTGTGATGTGTAGTTGTGTTTTTGGTGTGTGTGATGTTGATTGTGTTGTGTATGTTCTGCGTGGTGCCGCGACCGTGGTGTAGCGGTTATCATGGCTGCCTTCCAAGCAGTCGATCCGGGTTCGACTCCCGGCGGTCGCAAGAGGTTTTGAAATGACTATTCATCCACCCCCTCAATACGCCACATACACACAAAACACAGACACGAACACTCCTCTATACCACTGAGTAATCACCCAATCACACACACACAGAACACACACACACACACACAAATCAACTCACTAGACAACTCTGTTCACCTACACACTTTTACTCAACACACATCTACCATGCGTGAACCAGTCATCAGACACAAGTACACACTCCACGTGCACCAATCACCATTGAATGCACACGCACAAACACACTGATCTCATTCCATACACAGAATGAGCAGCACGAAGACACTCAACCAGCCAGTCAACAAATCCACACACAGACAACCAATCAAACAATCCCCGAACAAAACATAGACGCTCACAAACCACTCACTCAATCACTCACTCACTCACTCTCACAGAGGCACACGCTCACACACTGCAAACGCGAACGCGTGTGCGTGCACAACACAGACCTGGCTGGACACACAAACGACACACTGACACATTGATGGATTGTGCGTGTCTGTGTCTCATTGTGTGCGTGGTGTGTGTGTGTGTGTGGGTGGGGGGAGGGGTTGTGCCTGCGTGGCGTGGTGGATTGACAGCGTGACAGAAGACTGAGGCGATGTCCCGCCGACGATTTACACACTATGATGTGTGGATCCGCCGGACTGAGCAGTAGCATAGAGATTGAAATTGTCCTGGTGTCCGTGACAGACACAATGGAATCAGATGACCTGACCGGAACATGGGGATATGAATCACCAGACTTCTGATGTATTTCCAGTCTTGTAGGTGGGTGGATGATGGTGGGTTGATGGTGTATAGTGAAGTGTGGCTGACGTGAGTGATTTGAGTGATTTCTGGGAGTTAGTGTTGACCGGATGGATATCTGGAGGCTTGGTCCGATTGATGTTGAGAATTTCGATGTTGATTCGAGTGTATTGGGAGCGTGGAGATGGGCAGTGATGATTCGGCATACCATCATGTATAGTCTAGCCCCTCAACACCTGTCTTCACAGACACACCCTCAAGATGACTTGGCCATTGACTTCTGCCTGTCGGTGACACTGACCGAGACACACAGGAGTGAAGAGAGGCGTGGTGTAGGCGAGGCAGACGTTGAGACAGTTAGTAGGCGGAGGGATGTGTAGTGTGATGGCGAGAGTGTATTTTTCGATTTGGAAGGGTGTGATGTGTAGTTGTGTTTTTGGTGTGTGTGATGTTGATTGTGTTGTGTATGTTCTGCGTGGTGCCGCGACCGTGGTGTAGCGGTTATCATGGCTGCCTTCCAAGCAGTCGATCCGGGTTCGACTCCCGGCGGTCGCAAGAGGTTTTGAAATGACTATTCATCCACCCCCTCAATACGCCACATACACACAAAACACAGACACGAACACTCCTCTATACCACTGAGTAATCACCCAATCAATCCCCCCCCACACACACACACACACACACACAAAAATCAACTCACTAGACAACTCTGTTCACCTACACACTTTTACTCAACACACATCTACCATGCGTGAACCAGTCATCAGACACAAGTACACACTCCACGTGCACCAATCACCATTGAATGCACACGCACAAACACACTGATCTCATTCCATACACAGAATGACCAGCACGAAGACACTCAACCAGCCAGTCAACAAATCCACACACAGACAACCAATCAAACAATCCCCGAACAAAACATAGACGCTCACAAACCACTCACTCAATCACTCACTCACTCACTCTCACAGAGGCACACGCTCACACACTGCAAACGCGAACGCGTGTGCGTGCACAACACAGACCTGGCTGGACACACAAACGACACACTGACACATTGATGGATTGTGCGTGTCTGTGTCTCATTGTGTGCGTGGTGTGTGTGTGTGTGTGGGTGGGGGGAGGGGTTGTGCCTGCGTGGCGTGGTGGATTGACAGCGTGACAGAAGACTGAGGCGATGTCCCGCCGACGATTTACACACTATGATGTGTGGATCCGCCGGACTGAGCAGTAGCATAGAGATTGAAATTGTCCTGGTGTCCGTGACAGACACAATGGAATCAGATGACCTGACCGGAACATGGGGATATGAATCACCAGACTTCTGATGTATTTCCAGTCTTGTAGGTGGGTGGATGATGGTGGGTTGATGGTGTATAGTGAAGTGTGGCTGACGTGAGTGATTTGAGTGATTTCTGGGAGTTAGTGTTGACCGGATGGATATCTGGAGGCTTGGTCCGATTGATGTTGAGAATTTCGATGTTGATTCGAGTGTATTGGGAGCGTGGAGATGGGCAGTGATGATTCGGCATACCATCATGTATAGTCTAGCCCCTCAACACCTGTCTTCACAGACACACCCTCAAGATGACTTGGCCATTGACTTCTGCCTGTCGGTGACACTGACCGAGACACACAGGAGTGAAGAGAGGCGTGGTGTAGACGAGGCAGACGTTGAGACAGTTAGTAGGCGGAGGGATGTGTAGTGTGATGGCGAGAGTGTATTTTTCGATTTGGAAGGGTGTGATGTGTAGTTGTGTTTTTGGTGTGTGTGATGTTGATTGTGTTGTGTATGTTCTGCGTGGTGCCGCGACCGTGGTGTAGCGGTTATCATGGCTGCCTTCCAAGCAGTCGATCCGGGTTCGACTCCCGGCGGTCGCAAGAGGTTTTGAAATGACTATTCATCCACCCCCTCAATACGCCACATACACACAAAACACAGACACGAACACTCCTCTATACCACTGAGTAATCACCCAATCAATCCCCCCCCCACACACACACACACACACACACAAATCAACTCACTAGACAACTCTGTTCACCTACACACTTTTACTCAACACACATCTACCATGCGTGAACCAGTCATCAGACACAAGTACACACTCCACGTGCACCAATCACCATTGAATGCACACGCACAAACACACTGATCTCATTCCATACACAGAATGAGCAGCACGAAGACACTCAACCAGCCAGTCAACAAATCCACACACAGACAACCAATCAAACAATCCCCGAACAAAACATAGACGCTCACAAACCACTCACTCAATCACTCACTCACTCACTCTCACAGAGGCACACGCTCACACACTGCAAACGCGAACGCGTGTGCGTGCACAACACAGACCTGGCTGGACACACAAACGACACACTGACACATTGATGGATTGTGCGTGTCTGTGTCTCATTGTGTGCGTGCGTGTGTGTGTGTGTGTGTGTGGGTGGGGGGAGGGGTTGTGCCTGCGTGGCGTGGTGGATTGACAGCGTGACAGAAGACTGAGGCGATGTCCCGCCGACGATTTACACACTATGATGTGTGGATCCGCCGGACTGAGCAGTAGCATAGAGATTGAAATTGTCCTGGTGTCCGTGACAGACACAATGGAATCAGATGACCTGACCGGAACATGGGGATATGAATCACCAGACTTCTGATGTATTTCCAGTCTTGTAGGTGGGTGGATGATGGTGGGTTGATGGTGTATAGTGAAGTGTGGCTGACGTGAGTGATTTGAGTGATTTCTGGGAGTTAGTGTTGACCGGATGGATATCTGGAGGCTTGGTCCGATTGATGTTGAGAATTTCGATGTTGATTCGAGTGTATTGGGAGCGTGGAGATGGGCAGTGATGATTCGGCATACCATCATGTATAGTCTAGCCCCTCAACACCTGTCTTCACAGACACACCCTCAAGATGACTTGGCCATTGACTTCTGCCTGTCGGTGACACTGACCGAGACACACAGGAGTGAAGAGAGGCGTGGTGTAGGCGAGGCAGACGTTGAGACAGTTAGTAGGCGGAGGGATGTGTAGTGTGATGGCGAGAGTGTATTTTTCGATTTGGAAGGGTGTGATGTGTAGTTGTGTTTTTGGTGTGTGTGATGTTGATTGTGTTGTGTATGTTCTGCGTGGTGCCGCGACCGTGGTGTAGCGGTTATCATGGCTGCCTTCCAAGCAGTCGATCCGGGTTCGACTCCCGGCGGTCGCAAGAGGTTTTGAAATGACTATTCATCCACCCCCTCAATACGCCACATACACACAAAACACAGACACGAACACTCCTCTATACCACTGAGTAATCACCCAATCAATCCCCCCCCACACACACACACACACACACACAAATCAACTCACTAGACAACTCTGTTCACCTACACACTTTTACTCAACACACATCTACCATGCGTGAACCAGTCATCAGACACAAGTACACACTCCACGTGCACCAATCACCATTGAATGCACACGCACAAACACACTGATCTCATTCCATACACAGAATGAGCAGCACGAAGACACTCAACCAGCCAGTCAACAAATCCACACACAGACAACCAATCAAACAATCCCCGAACAAAACATAGACGCTCACAAACCACTCACTCAATCACTCACTCACTCACTCTCACAGAGGCACACGCTCACACACTGCAAACGCGAACGCGTGTGCGTGCACAACACAGACCTGGCTGGACACACAAACGACACACTGACACATTGATGGATTGTGCGTGTCTGTGTCTCATTGTGTGCGTGCGTGTGTGTGTGTGTGTGGGTGGGGGGAGGGGTTGTGCCTGCGTGGCGTGGTGGATTGACAGCGTGACAGAAGACTGAGGCGATGTCCCGCCGACGATTTACACACTATGATGTGTGGATCCGCCGGACTGAGCAGTAGCATAGAGATTGAAATTGTCCTGGTGTCCGTGACAGACACAATGGAATCAGATGACCTGACCGGAACATGGGGATATGAATCACCAGACTTCTGATGTATTTCCAGTCTTGTAGGTGGGTGGATGATGGTGGGTTGATGGTGTATAGTGAAGTGTGGCTGACGTGAGTGATTTGAGTGATTTCTGGGAGTTAGTGTTGACCGGATGGATATCTGGAGGCTTGGTCCGATTGATGTTGAGAATTTCGATGTTGATTCGAGTGTATTGGGAGCGTGGAGATGGGCAGTGATGATTCGGCATACCATCATGTATAGTCTAGCCCCTCAACACCTGTCTTCACAGACACACCCTCAAGATGACTTGGCCATTGACTTCTGCCTGTCGGTGACACTGACCGAGACACACAGGAGTGAAGAGAGGCGTGGTGTAGACGAGGCAGACGTTGAGACAGTTAGTAGGCGGAGGGATGTGTAGTGTGATGGCGAGAGTGTATTTTTCGATTTGGAAGGATGTGATGTGTAGTTGTGTTTTTGGTGTGTGTGATGTTGATTGTGTTGTGTATGTTCTGCGTGGTGCCGCGACCGTGGTGTAGCGGTTATCATGGCTGCCTTCCAAGCAGTCGATCCGGGTTCGACTCCCGGCGGTCGCAAGAGGTTTTGAAATGACCATTCATCCACCCCCTCAATACGCCACATACACACAAAACACAGACACGAACACTCCTCTATACCACTGAGTAATCACCCAATCAATCCCCCACACACACACACACAAATCAACTCACTAGACAACTCTGTTCACCTACACACTTTTACTCAACACACATCTACCATGCGTGAACCAGTCATCAGACACAAGTACACACTCCACGTGCACCAATCACCATTGCATGCACACGCACAAACACACTGATCTCATTCCATACACAGAATGAGCAGCACGAAGACACTCAACCAGCCAGTCAACAAATCCACACACAGACAACCAATCAAACAATCCCCGAACAAAACATAGACGCTCACAAACCACTCACTCAATCACTCACTCACTCACTCACTCTCACAGAGGCACACGCTCACACACTGCAAACGCGAACGCGTGTGCGTGCACAACACAGACCTGGCTGGACACACAAACGACACACTGACACATTGATGGATTGTGCGTGTCTGTGTCTCATTGTGTGCGTGCGTGTGTGTGTGTGTGTGGGTGGGGGGGAGGGGTTGTGCCTGCGTGGCGTTGTGGATCGACAACGTGACAGAAGACTGAGGCGATGTCCCGCCGACGATTTACACACTATGATGTGTGGATCCGCCGGACTGAGCAGTAGCATAGAGATTGAAATTGTCCTGGTGTCCGTGACAGACACAATGGAATCAGATGACCTGACAGGAACATGGGGATATGAATCACCAGACTTCTGATGTATTTCCAGTCTTGTAGGTGGGTGGATGATGGTGGGTTGATGGTGTATAGTGAAGTGTGGCTGACGTGAGTGATTTGAGTGATTTCTGGGAGTTAGTGTTGACCGGATGGATACCTGGAGGCTTGGTCCGATTGATGTTGAGAATTTCGATGTTGATTCGAGTGTATTGGGAGCGTGGAGATGGGCAGTGATGATTCGGCATACCATCATGTATAGTCTAGCCCCTCAACACCTGTCTTCACAGACACACCCTCAAGATGACTTGGCCATTGACTTCTGCCTGTCGGTGACACTGACCGAGACACACAGGAGTGAAGAGAGGCGTGGTGTAGGCGAGGCAGACGTTGAGACAGTTAGTAGGCGGAGGGATGTGTAGTGTGATGGCGAGAGTGTATTTTTCGATTTGGAAGGGTGTGATGTGTAGTTGTGTTTTTGGTGTGTGTGATGTTGATTGTGTTGTGTATGTTCTGCGTGGTGCCGCGACCGTGGTGTAGCGGTTATCATGGCTGCCTTCCAAGCAGTCGATCCGGGTTCGACTCCCGGCGGTCGCAAGAGGTTTTGAAATGACCATTCATCCACCCCCTCAATACGCCACATACACACAAAACACAGACACGAACACTCCTCTATACCACTGAGTAATCACCCAATCAATGCCCCACACACACACACACACAGTACATACACACGCACACACACACAAATCAACTCACTAGACAACTCTGTTCACCTACACACTTTTACTCAACACTCATCTACCATGCGTGAACCAGTCATCAGACACAAGTACACACTCCACGTGCACCAATCACCATTGAATGCACACGCACAAACACACTGATCTCATTCCATACACAGAATGAGCAGCACGAAGACACTCAACCAGCCAGTCAACAAATCCACACACAGACAACCAATCAAACAATCCCCGAACAAAACATAGACGCTCACAAACCACTCACTCAATCACTCACTCACACTCACTCACTCTCACAGAGGCACACGCTCACACACTGCAAACGCGAACGCGTGTGCGTGCACAACACAGACCTGGCTGGACACACAAACGACACACTGACACATTGATGGATTGTGCGTGTCTGTGTCTCATTGTGTGCGTGCGTGTGTGTGTGTGTGTGGGTGGGGGGAGGGGTTGTGCCTGAGTGGCGTGGTGGATTGACAGCGTGACAGAAGACTGAGGCGATGTCCCGCCGACGATTTACACACTATGATGTGTGGATCCGCCGGACTGAGCAGTAGCATAGAGATTGAAATTGTCCTGGTGTCCGTGACAGACACAATGGAATCAGATGACCTGACCGGAACATGGGGATATGAATCACCAGACTTCTGATGTATTTCCAGTCTTGTAGGTGGGTGGATGATGGTGGGTTGATGGTGTATAGTGAAGTGTGGCTGACGTGAGTGATTTGAGTGATTTCTGGGAGTTAGTGTTGACCGGATGGATACCTGGAGGCTTGGTCCGATTGATGTTGAGAATTTCGATGTTGATTCGAGTGTATTGGGAGCGTGGAGATGGGCAGTGATGATTCGGCATACCATCATGTATAGTCTAGCCCCTCAACACCTGTCTTCACAGACACACCCTCAAGATGACTTGGCCATTGACTTCTGCCTGTCGGTGACACTGACCGAGACACACAGGAGTGAAGAGAGGCGTGGTGTAGGCGAGGCAGACGTTGAGACAGTTAGTAGGCGGAGGGATGTGTAGTGTGATGGCGAGAGTGTATTTTTCGATTTGGAAGGGTGTGATGTGTAGTTGTGTTTTTGGTGTGTGTGATGTTGATTGTGTTGTGTATGTTCTGCGTGGTGCCGCGACCGTGGTGTAGCGGTTATCATGGCTGCCTTCCAAGCAGTCGATCCGGGTTCGACTCCCGGCGGTCGCAAGAGGTTTTGAAATGACTATTCATCCACCCCCTCAATACGCCACATACACACAAAACACAGACACGAACACTCCTCTATTCGATGTTTACGTTTCTTGTGTCATTGAAAAACAGTCCCAGTCTGCTAACCTCAAGCATCTTGACAGTCTCAAGCAGGTATTAGCAGAAAAGCGATTCCCGACTGACCCCAATAAATATGTATTTAATTATTCCTCCGTCACTCTTTCTGAAATTCAACTACAAGCCCTATCACTGGGCCCCAAATTCTGCAACAGTTCATCCAAAGTCAACAGACTGCATACTCAAGTGCAATTCGAAAATCTTATTAATCAGACCAACGATCTTACACCCACATCACCTGAGGAATTCCAATACTTTAAATCCACAGTTCTTGATTGCTGTCATCAGTATACTAGTTCAAAACCTAGCTCGAATAATCTTCTGACTAAAGAGCATATAGACCAACTGAAAGAGCTAGAGAAGAATGATGATATTATCATATGCCGTCCAGACAAAGGTGGGGGTGTCGTAGTTATGAATCGCCAAGATTATAATGATAAAATCTCAGCGATCCTTTCTGACCAAACGAAATTCGCCAAACCCGACGGTGAAAAGAACAAGACACATTTAATTGAAAATCAACTGACTGATGTCTTAAAGAATATGAGGAATAAGTCAGCAATATCGTCAGAAATATACGAACGCATCAGACCAGTAGGCTCCATTATACCACGTTTGTATGGACTACCAAAAATACATAAGACAGGATTACCCCTCCGTCCAATCCTCGATATGGCGGGCTCTCCTTATCACGGAATCGCTCAATGGCTAGCCGAAATATTGGAACCAGTCAGAAGGCAAGTATCTAAGTTTTCCATTGATGATACGTTTAAATTTATTGATAGTATTAAAGATTTTAATGTCTCAGAAAAAGTCCTGTTCTCATTAGATGTCACGTCGCTATTTACCAATGTTCCTCTCATGGAAACTGTTAGCTATTTATGTGAGTATATTGATACACATGGTTTGGAAATAGGTTTACCGACAATCCACCTCAAAGAACTTTTATTGAGATGCACGTTGAATGTTCAGTTCACCTTCAACAATGAGATCTATAGACAGAGAGATGGCATTGCCATGGGATCACCACTGGGTCCTTTGTTAGCTGATTGTTTTATGGCAAAGCTGGAAAATTCTCAACTTAGTCAAACCATCGGGCATTTTGACATTTATAAAAGATACGTAGACGACACTTTCGTCATCTGCGATAAGAACGTAGTTCTTGATGATGTCTTGTTCGCCTTCAACAACTGCCATCCTTCTTTACAATTCACCATTGAAAAGGAATCGGAACTAAGTATTCCGTTTCTTGATGTGTGCCTTAGCAGACGGAATGACGGATCTCTCAAGAGATCGATCCACCGGAAACGTACATGGAACGGACAACTAACTAATTTTTACAGTTGGGTGCCTATTTCCAGGAAAAGGAATTTAATCCATTCACTCTGCTTTAGGATAAGGAAAATTTGTAGTTCTGATTGCGTCGACTCAGAACTGGACTTCCTGAAAGCCACACTCGCAGAAAACGGTTACCCTAACCGATTTATTGACAGCAACATGAAAGATAAGCAGTCTAAACTGGTCACTGACTCAGTTCCAAAGAAAACCCTATTCGTGAACTTGGAATTCAAAGGAGATCAAGCTTCTGATATGCTCAAAAATCGTCTTTCTAAATCAGTTAGTAAAACGTTCCCTGCAGCTAGATTACATATGACGTTCACGAGCCGCAAACTGTTCTCTACCTCTGTAAAAGATAAGCTCCCCCGTCTGACCGCCTCCATGTGCATCTACCAGTTCACCTGCTCTTGTGGAGCAAGGTACATTGGCCGTAGTCAGAGAATGCTCTCCACACGGATACGAGAACATATTCCAGCTTGGTTTTACAAGGGAGAAAGGAAATGTGTGCGAAGCTCTATCTTAGAACACCTCATCGACTCCTGTCACGCGGTCAACCCTGACCATGATTTCAAGGTCTTATATAGAATTCATGCCAACTTCCCGCGTTTTCTTCGTTACAGACTTCTAAAGACAGCTGAGGCCTTGGCAATTCATGACTTTAAGCCAGACCTTTGTGTACAAAAGAAGTATGTACAATCCCTACTGCTGCCTTGGCCGTAGAGGGATAGACATTTATTTATTTTATTATTCTATGTACTTTTCCCTTATTACTTCGATTATTATTATTATATTATTATTATTATCATTATTATTATTATTACGACTCTCATTCTGAATCTTTTCCACTTGATCTACTTGACATTTTAAACCAAAAATTATTCATGTGTATACTTTTTATCTTTATTTTTACAATATTAAATTCTATGTTATCAAATTTCACACCATGTTACGTAACATTTTACATTCGTCTATTAATCTTACAATTATATGCCTCTCCCCAAAATCTATACACCTGATGTATTATCTTATATATGACATTAATTATTGTTCCACTTGACTTAAACTATGAACCTAATCACAAATATTTTAAATTTATTTCATACTATTATTATTTCATGTATTTACACCTTTGACCTAATTCCCTCACCGGATATAATTTCTTTATAAAACCATATATATACGATTGTACAGCTTGATAATAAATTCGTTGAAAAGAGTCTCTTCGCTGAAAATTGTGTTCTTAACTCCTCTATACCACTGAGTAATCACCCAATCAATCCCCCCCACACACACACACACACAAATCAACTCACTAGACAACTCTGTTCACCTACACACTTTTACTCAACACACATCTACCATGCGTGAACCAGTCATCAGACACAAGTACACACTCCACGTGCACCAATCACCATTGAATGCACACGCACAAACACACTGATCTCATTCCATACACAGAATGAGCAGCACGAAGACACTCAACCAGCCAGCCAACAAATCCACACACAGACAACCAATCAAACAATCCCCGAACAAAACATAGACGCTCACAAACCACTCACTCAATCACTCACTCACTCGCTCACTCACTCTCACAGAGGCACACGCTCACACACTGCAAACGCGAACGCGTGTGCGTGCACAACACAGACCTGGCTGGACACACAAACGACACACTGACACATTGATGGATTGTGCGTGTCTGTGTCTCATTGTGTGCGTGCGTGTGTGTGTGTGTGTGTGGGTGGGGGGGAGGGGTTGTGCCTGCGTGGCGTGGTGGATTGACAGCGTGACAGAAGACTGAGGCGATGTCCCGCCGACGATTTACACACTATGATGTGTGGATCCGCCGGACTGAGCAGTAGCATAGAGATTGAAATTGTCCTGGTGTCCGTGACAGACACAATGGAATCAGATGACCTGACCGGAACATGGGGATATGAATCACCAGACTTCTGATGTATTTCCAGTCTTGTAGGTGGGTGGATGATGGTGGGTTGATGGTGTATAGTGAAGTGTGGCTGACGTGAGTGATTTGAGTGATTTCTGGGAGTTAGTGTTGACCGGATGGATACCTGGAGGCTTGGTCCGATTGATGTTGAGAATTTCGATGTTGATTCGAGTGTATTGGGAGCGTGGAGATGGGCAGTGATGATTCGGCATACCATCATGTATAGTCTAGCCCCTCAACACCTGTCTTCACAGACACACCCTCAAGATGACTTGGCCATTGACTTCTGCCTGTCGGTGACACTGACCGAGACACACAGGAGTGAAGAGAGGCGTGGTGTAGACGAGGCAGACGTTGAGACAGTTAGTAGGCGGAGGGATGTGTAGTGTGATGGCGAGAGTGTATTTTTCGATTTGGAAGGGTGTGATGTGTAGTTGTGTTTTTGGTGTGTGTGATGTTGATTGTGTTGTGTATGTTCTGCGTGGTGCCGCGACCGTGGTGTAGCGGTTATCATGGCTGCCTTCCAAGCAGTCGATCCGGGTTCGACTCCCGGCGGTCGCAAGAGGTTTTGAAATGACTATTCATCCACCCCCTCAATACGCCACATACACACAAAACACAGACACGAACACTCCTCTATACCACTGAGTAATCACCCAATCAATCCCCCCCACACACACACACAAATACACACGCACACACACACAAATCAACTCACTAGACAACTCTGTTCACCTACACACTTTTACTCAACACACATCTACCATGCGTGAACCAGTCATCAGACACAAGTACACACTCCACGTGCACCAATCACCATTGAATGCACACGCACAAACACACTGATCTCATTCCATACACAGAATGAGCAGCACGAAGACACTCAACCAGCCAGTCAACAAATCCACACACAGACAACCAATCAAACAATCCCCGAACAAAACATAGACGCTCACAAACCACTCACTCAATCACTCACTCACTCTCACAGAGGCACACGCTCACACACTGCAAACGCGAACGCGTGTGCGTGCACAACACAGACCTGGCTGGACACACAAACGACACACTGACACATTGATGGATTGTGCGTGTCTGTGTCTCATTGTGTGCGTGGTGTGTGTGTGTGTGTGGGTGGGGGAGGGGTTGTGCCTGCGTGGCGTGGTGGATTGACAGCGTGACAGAAGACTGAGGCGATGTCCCGCCGACGATTTACACACTATGATGTGTGGATCCGCCGGACTGAGCAGTAGCATAGAGATTGAAATTGTCCTGGTGTCCGTGACAGACACAATGGAATCAGATGACCTGACCGGAACATGGGGATATGAATCACCAGACTTCTGATGTATTTCCAGTCTTGTAGGTGGGTGGATGATGGTGGGTTGATGGTGTATAGTGAAGTGTGGCTGACGTGAGTGATTTGAGTGATTTCTGGGAGTTAGTGTTGACCGGATGGATACCTGGAGGCTTGGTCCGATTGATGTTGAGAATTTCGATGTTGATTCGAGTGTATTGGGAGCGTGGAGATGGGCAGTGATGATTCGGCATACCATCATGTATAGTCTAGCCCCTCAACACCTGTCTTCACAGACACACCCTCAAGATGACTTGGCCATTGACTTCTGCCTGTCGGTGACACTGACCGAGACACACAGGAGTGAAGAGAGGCGTGGTGTAGACGAGGCAGACGTTGAGACAGTTAGTAGGCGGAGGGATGTGTAGTGTGATGGCGAGAGTGTATTTTTCGATTTGGAAGGGTGTGATGTGTAGTTGTGTTTTTGGTGTGTGTGATGTTGATTGTGTTGTGTATGTTCTGCGTGGTGCCGCGACCGTGGTGTAGCGGTTATCATGGCTGCCTTCCAAGCAGTCGATCCGGGTTCGACTCCCGGCGGTCGCAAGAGGTTTTGAAATGACTATTCATCCACCCCCTCAATACGCCACATACACACAAAACACAGACACGAACACTCCTCTATACCACTGAGTAATCACCCAATCAATCCCCCCCACACACACACACAAAACACACGCACACACACACAAATCAACTCACTAGACAACTCTGTTCACCTACACACTTTTACTCAACACACATCTACCATGCGTGAACCAGTCATCAGACACAAGTACACACTCCACGTGCACCAATCACCATTGAATGCACACGCACAAACACACTGATCTCATTCCATACACAGAATGAGCAGCACGAAGACACTCAACCAGCCAGTCAACAAATCCACACACAGACAACCAATCAAACAATCCCCGAACAAAACATAGACGCTCACAAACCACTCACTCAATCACTCACTCACTCACTCTCACAGAGGCACACGCTCACACACTGCAAACGCGAACGCGTGTGCGTGCACAACACAGACCTGGCTGGACACACAAACGACACACTGACACATTGATGGATTGTGCGTGTCTGTGTCTCATTGTGTGCGTGCGTGTGTGTGTGTGTGTGGGTGGGGGAGGGGTTGTGCCTGCGTGGCGTGGTGGATTGACAGCGTGACAGAAGACTGAGGCGATGTCCCGCCGACGATTTACACACTATGATGTGTGGATCCGCCGGACTGAGCAGTAGCATAGAGATTGAAATTGTCCTGGTGTCCGTGACAGACACAATGGAATCAGATGACCTGACCGGAACATGGGGATATGAATCACCAGACTTCTGATGTATTTCCAGTCTTGTAGGTGGGTGGATGATGGTGGGTTGATGGTGTATAGTGAAGTGTGGCTGACGTGAGTGATTTGAGTGATTTCTGGGAGTTAGTGTTGACCGGATGGATACCTGGAGGCTTGGTCCGATTGATGTTGAGAATTTCGATGTTGATTCGAGTGTATTGGGAGCGTGGAGATGGGCAGTGATGATTCGGCATACCATCATGTATAGTCTAGCCCCTCAACACCTGTCTTCACAGACACACCCTCAAGATGACTTGGCCATTGACTTCTGCCTGTCGGTGACACTGACCGAGACACACAGGAGTGAAGAGAGGCGTGGTGTAGACGAGGCAGACGTTGAGACAGTTAGTAGGCGGAGGGATGTGTAGTGTGATGGCGAGAGTGTATTTTTCGATTTGGAAGGGTGTGATGTGTAGTTGTGTTTTTGGTGTGTGTGATGTTGATTGTGTTGTGTATGTTCTGCGTGGTGCCGCGACCGTGGTGTAGCGGTTATCATGGCTGCCTTCCAAGCAGTCGATCCGGGTTCGACTCCCGGCGGTCGCAAGAGGTTTTGAAATGACTATTCATCCACCCCCTCAATACGCCACATACACACAAAACACAGACACGAACACTCCTCTATACCACTGAGTAATCACCCAATCAATCCCCCCCACACACACACACAAACACACGCACACACACACAAATCAACTCACTAGACAACTCTGTTCACCTACACACTTTTACTCAACACACATCTACCATGCGTGAACCAGTCATCAGACACAAGTACACACTCCACGTGCACCAATCACCATTGAATGCACACGCACAAACACACTGATCTCATTCCATACACAGAATGAGCAGCACGAAGACACTCAACCAGCCAGTCAACAAATCCACACACAGACAACCAATCAAACAATCCCCGAACAAAACATAGACGCTCACAAACCACTCACTCAATCACTCACTCACTCTCACAGAGGCACACGCTCACACACTGCAAACGCGAACGCGTGTGCGTGCACAACACAGACCTGGCTGGACACACAAACGACACACTGACACATTGATGGATTGTGCGTGTCTGTGTCTCATTGTGTGCGTGCGTGTGTGTGTGTGTGTGGGTGGGGGGAGGGGTTGTGCCTGCGTGGCGTGGTGGATTGACAGCGTGACAGAAGACTGAGGCGATGTCCCGCCGACGATTTACACACTATGATGTGTGGATCCGCCGGACTGAGCAGTAGCATAGAGATTGAAATTGTCCTGGTGTCCGTGACAGACACAATGGAATCAGATGACCTGACCGGAACATGGGGATATGAATCACCAGACTTCTGATGTATTTCCAGTCTTGTAGGTGGGTGGATGATGGTGGGTTGATGGTGTATAGTGAAGTGTGGCTGACGTGAGTGATTTGAGTGATTTCTGGGAGTTAGTGTTGACCGGATGGATACCTGGAGGCTTGGTCCGATTGATGTTGAGAATTTCGATGTTGATTCGAGTGTATTGGGAGCGTGGAGATGGGCAGTGATGATTCGGCATACCATCATGTATAGTCTAGCCCCTCAACACCTGTCTTCACAGACACACCCTCAAGATGACTTGGCCATTGACTTCTGCCTGTCGGTGACACTGACCGAGACACACAGGAGTGAAGAGAGGCGTGGTGTAGACGAGGCAGACGTTGAGACAGTTAGTAGGCGGAGGGATGTGTAGTGTGATGGCGAGAGTGTATTTTTCGATTTGGAAGGGTGTGATGTGTAGTTGTGTTTTTGGTGTGTGTGATGTTGATTGTGTTGTGTATGTTCTGCGTGGTGCCGCGACCGTGGTGTAGCGGTTATCATGGCTGCCTTCCAAGCAGTCGATCCGGGTTCGACTCCCGGCGGTCGCAAGAGGTTTTGAAATGACTATTCATCCACCCCCTCAATACGCCACATACACACAAAACACAGACACGAACACTCCTCTATACCACTGAGTAATCACGCCTTATCCCGCCGAGTATTTACACATTATTATGTGTAAATCTTCCGGTATTTGCCGTAGTATATCTTTTTAATTTGTCCTTTTATGCGTGACATGCAAATTTGAATCATATTCTCTGTCCTAGTCCTTATGCTATATCTTACTTTTCTTCCATTTTTTTTTCTTTTTTCTTTTGTATCTGGTGTTTTGTTCTTATTAACTGTTTTTGTATGTATGTGTAATAATTTCACCTGGTATTCGGTAATCCTGTTTTTTCCTTTGTTTTTTCTGTGCTGGTTTCTAGTCCTTTTTACTCACATATCTGTGTGTTGTGCCTTCTTTCATGCTTTCCTTTTGTTTTACTTGGGGTGATTGTTAGATATATATCTCATATTGAATTGAAATTTTGATTTTCCCGTCGATTGATTGGACCGAAGTGCTCGGTCTCAGGTTGACATGTCGGCTTCTTGTGCAGATGCTTCGACGATGTCTGACGATTTGATTTATATACAATTGGTGGATGGTGGCTAGCAGTGGAATCCATCGAAGCATCTGCACAAGAAGCCGACATGTCAACCTGAGACCGAGCACTTCGGTCCAACCAATCGACGGGAAAATCAAAAACTCAATTCAATAATTAATATGACCCGTTGCACAAGAGGTGGCTCTCGTGGCCCAAGTGGTCTAGTGGATAACGCTCTGGTGTTTGAAACTATGGGCACTGGGTTCGAACCCCGATGGGAACATCATCACTCACTGGGAAATGCAAGTACATCCAGATGACGAGTCCCAAATAGGACGAAACGTGCATCCTGGTTTCCACTGCTAGCCACCATCCACCAATTATATATCTCATATTTTGTGTGCTGTTTCTCTCTTCCCAATTCTTTTTAGTTGTTAATTTCAGCTGGATTTGATATGAAAGTGGGAATATTTATCTACTTTATTCTATCTCAGTGATCTTTTCTTACTTCTGTATTTTTTGTCTAATTTTTAGACACTTTTCCTCTCTTTAATTTGCTATGGGGCTTACCCACAGAAATAGAAATAAACCACCCGTTCTTTTCTTTTAAATTTTTACAAAAACCTTCTATGTGCCTGAACCTGGACCCACTTTCTTTACAAAACCAGTGATTCGTCTGAACGTAAAGGATTAGCCACCTGTGCCAACCTCATTAATATGGTGTATGTGAATTTACTCGCTGCTTTTGAAACCAGGTATATGCGCCGTAATCAGCATTTTTTTTTAATCTAAACGTATCATCCAGCAGTTACCGTCATGATTTTGTAAGGGAAGAAAAAGATCCTTTTCCCGCAACTCTATTCTGATTTAATCCGGACACCAAGTGAACCAATCAGGCAACATCAAAATCATCTACACAATACACAGGAATCTTATTAAAGGAGTAGGATTTAAACTTTTTCAGACCGCGAAGGTGATGGCGATTTACGTGTTAAATCTCGATCTATGAATACTGGAGAATTTTTTGTTCTGCTATTGAACTGACAGTGGACTTCATCTGTCGTGATTGTTTTTAAATCGTATCATAGTTTTCCCTTCCACCCCACGCTTTATTATGTCACCACTCCTTGTTATTCCTGTTTTGAACTTGACTCTGGTTCAATTTTAGTTGAGTTCTACTCAATTGTATTACGTGATGGGACTAAATCATCATTATTACTGTGCGTTGGTGGCACAGCGGTTAGGACGCTCGCCAACTATGCACATGGTCCGAGGTTTGATCCCTGGCCATGATATCAGTTGTCGCCTTGCTAAACTTGGATACGGATATCATATGTTGGAAATTCCACACTTGTATCAAATTACTGTGTGGAATCAAGCTGTTGTTATGTTATTATTATTATTGTTTCCTTTAGTTCCTAGAGGGCCTCAGCCGCACGTCTCCATTGCTTCGTTTCTCTGCCAACGTTTTCACGTGGCTTCATGTCTGCCCAAATGCTTTCACCTCCTCTTCACCTGTGAAAAACAACAAGTTGGCAGAAGAAGCATCAAAGTCAGGAAAGACTTCCGGTGAACATAGAGAAAACAGGGGGATGATGAATATTCCTGGCCAACAGCAACCGCAAGAACAACAGACAACAATCAGCCAGCATAATTGGGAGGAACCTGAAAGAAACAACCTCCTTCACCCACCTACCTGGAGAGCATAGTTTCAACTACAGGCGGACGGAACTGACGAGGATATCAAAGCAAGAATCGGGAAAGCAAGACAAGCTTTCATTACTCTCAAGTCTGTGTGGAGGTCAACAGCACTCAGCATCACAAAATAAGATCTCGATTTTCAACTCCAATCTGAAGTCAGTCAGTACTACTGTATGGATCAGAGGCTTGGCGCGTCATAAAGAGCACCTCAAACGAACTACACACCTTCATCAACAGCTGTCTTCTCTCAGTACTACTCAAGATCAGATGGCCGGCCAGAATATTTCAGCAACAGGGATCTCTGGCAGTGAGCGAACCAACCAGGAACCGATTGTGAAGCAAATAGGCAGGAAGAAATGGAGATGAATTGGCCATACGCTGAGGAAATCATCAAGTGACATCACTAGACAAGCCATCACTCGTGTGGAACCCAAAAAGGAAGCAGAGAGTTGGTCATCCCACGGTGGGAGGACTTGGAGGAGGTCATGTGAAGAGGAGATGAAAGCATGTGGGCAGACTTGGATCGGGTTGAAAACGTTGGCAGAGGACCGAACGCAATGGAGACGCGTGACTGAAGCCCTATATTCCTCTAGTAATTAAGGGAAATAATAATATAATGATAATCACATGACCTGCTCCTCCATGTCACCCTTGCACTGAAGACCAACTACTCGCCGTTGCTCGTTCGGATTCCACTCGAGCAATGGTTTGTCTAATCACACATTTTTGGAAGCATCCTTTTGGTGCTAAGAGAATTTACTACATATTTAGAATAGTGGAGTTTTGGAAAGATTCCACTGAAAAGAGTTTCCGCCTTTTCTCTGAAATACCTTCCTCTGTTTTCATTTACTACGTTTGTGTCGGTCACCATTCAGACTTATCCTGTTGTTCTTCTCTAATTGTCATTTACATTCTGTCTTGGACTTATTCAAACATCTATTTTCTTATTTAGATATATCCTGAATTAAGAAGGGTTAGTTTTCAGGAATCAGACTGACTACAGGTTTGACTGCAATTTAATATCAGTTAGAGAACCAATGGAAAACCAAGAAGCACTTGACAGCTGTTTTTTCCTAATTTGGGACTCTTCATCAGTATATATCTGCTGGGTCTCGAACCCAGGATCTTCCGGTCACCACATCAGACACTGAGGCGCCAGCTTAACGGCTCATGAATTCCAATTTCTACTAATTCGTAGTGTGTGTGTGTGTGTAGCACAACAGCCAGCCAGTGTTATAGGCAAGGAACTGTTCTCTTAGCTGACTTGGTAGACCCCACTGGTTACGACCTCTCACTGGGACTTTAAGCAGCTTCTTGTGTGGAACCAGTCGCAAGTGAGCATCAAATAATCTGTCTCATAAAATTTATCGTCGTCTTTTCTTACTCTCTATTCCCTTAATAATAATAATAGTAATAAAAGACCAAAAAAAATCTATAAGAAGTTCTATTTTCACTCATTTAATTGATAGTGGTCACCAGGTGGACAGAAGAAGAGCGTTCAAAGTTATCTACCATATTCCGTCAAAGAACCTTTCTGACGGAATTCAATCCCGCGTGTTACACATAGCCGAAGCTATGGGAATCAATTTGAGAGAACAATCCTCGTCGTCTTTGCATACAACAAGAGAAGTTTGTTCTACCATTTGTCTCTCCCTAGCTTTTCCTAGGTGAATTCTAATCAAAACCCTCCCAGCCTTTCTTATTTTCCATTTCCTTCATACTTTTATGATATTTGTTTAAACTCTGATTATCTGTCCACTTCACCCACCTTTAGTATTACGTAACTTTCAAGGTTTGATCTAATTTATTTAATGAATTGTCTACATATACATATATATACATATACTACCTTTGTTATTCCTATCGCCACCTGCATAAACCTTGTTATCATTATAATCATCGTCATTAATGACGTTCAAAACATTTACCACATTATTATTATTTGATCCACAAACTCACCATCATTGGTTACAGTTTTTATATATAAATCTATCTAAATTAGTGTAAAGCCTGAAGAAGATCTAATTGAAAACAGCAATATTGTTCCCGAGTCGCGTGAAACAAACAGTGCCCCGTGTGCAAAAGAAGTAAATCCAGCCACTACTACTTCTATGGCTGGCCTTCAGGGGAAACAATAAATTCACGAATTCATGTTATTATCTTTCCTAAATTCTCTGATATCCAGTTTAATAATAATAATGATTTACTTTATTCCAAAAACAGCACTTGTGATACAGAATGGAATTTTCAGCATTAGTCACAATATTGCATCTAATTTCCTCAAGTTATAAATAAAAATTAATCACACAGAAAATCTTCCACATTTACAATAGAGGTAATGTCAAAAACATGCAACATATAAAATGGAAATAATAATGATAACAGCTAAGGTAGTGATAATACAAGTGAAAATTTCCGTGGGCTTGTTACACACAGTATTGTCAATGCCGTATAGAAATCCTAGCTATGTTTAAAAATATTGAATATAATGTTCTCTTTACATGATATGGTGAGGGGAAAAACAAAGATTACAGCAGTCATGGAGATAAGTTGGTGTTTGCAATTATGAGAGTAAAACAAACAAAGAAGCAACAGGACCATAAATATAACAGAAATAATAAAAGTAAAACTTGAAAGTATATAAGGATGGATGGAGGAAATTGTTTATTTACTAGATGAAAAAGGGTTAGTTAATTCTTTCCTGACACTATTTTCATCATCACATAAAATACGTGCCAAGTATGGTATCACAGAATTTCTATACTTAGACGGGCGAGCATACAGTTTTCTGAAGTTACTTCTTGTTCTACCTGAGGAGATGCAAGGTGAAAGCTGAGGGTAAAGTGGATGCTCCAAGTCAAACAAAACCCCTTTAGCAAATTTATTACACGAAGTTGAGTGCCTATCGACAAAGACGTTAACTATGTGGTCCACGGGGCACCACCCACCCTACTGACAGTCTTCAGCATTCTACGAATTGTGACATAGTCCTTTTTAAGCAAATCAGGAAAGAATAAGGGTGAACAATAAAGAATAATAGGCAGGATGCAGAAGTTTATGAACTGTAAAACGAAGAGGGGTTCAGTTATACCCGAGTGTCTTAACTTCTTAATGTAAAGTGTCAGGTGGAATATTTTACTCGATATCGCTAAGAAATGGGAAGTCCAGGAGAGATCAGAAGAGAGAATAAGTCCAAGATACTTAATTTCTGGTTTGATTCCTATATCATTGTCGTCAATCTTACAACTGTCATGAGAACCGATGACTTCTTTTAACTGTCTTTTACATCTTATTGTTATGTTGATGGTGTCGGACTGTAATCCATTGATATTATTATTATTATTAATTCGATGTTATTTAAACAGCGTTAATATTGTTAATAACACTAATTCATTCACTATTATGTATACATAACTGTAGAACCTGCTGAAGAAGGTGTTATCCAAAAGAATATTCCTTGTTCAGTGACCATTCTTTTGAATAATAATAATAATATTCATAAATGATTACAAATCATGGGGAAGTGAATATATCTTATTAACCTTTCAAAAAAAGACACAGTTATAGAATTTTTCAGTAGCCTCAATGTTACCATAGCAATAATTAATAAAATTATATAAACAGAAAGGGATCAGACAAGTGACACTGTAACGACAGAAGACAAGGGACGGGCAACAGATCGTTTATTGAGATAATCAACATTTTGTGTACAGTATTACTATTCGTTATTGTTAGCAGTGAAGCAACGTCTTCTGACTGATTGTTTTCTCACTGAAGGCTATTCTGTCATCTCTCTGTGGCCGTTTCTTGGAAAGTCAAGCCATATATCTGGGAATCGTACTTGTACACGTTAAGTCTCTTGTGATTGGTTGTTGAGTTCCTCAAGGTTAGGTTTTGTTATTGTTTTATTTCGTGACCCCGATTCAGGACGTAACATTGACGTAAATCGATGTCTACAATTTTGGCTGGCGGACAGCTCTCACCACAATACTTGTCACTATAAGTAACCATTCCGATGTTTATGATACCCTTTCAAATGTGACCAGATTTCATGCTTTGTTTCTATTCAGTGAAATATAATAAAATTTTGAATTTGTCACCAACAGAAGGAAGCAACGGAGTAAAACAAACAAAACAAGTTTATACTAAGTTCCGTATTTGATGACGGTTAACGGTAGAAACTAGGATGTGAGTTTCCCCGTATTCGGAACTTGTCAGGCAGATATGCTTACAACCCATTGAGGGACGGTGGCTTGACTAAGACATGAATCTAGCACCCATAGTTTCTAGAGTGATATCCATAAGGCTACTGAGCCGAGAAGGCAGCTTTTGGTTTAGTGGGTATGTCTATGATGGCACACGTTTGAGATTTCCAGTTGATATATCGGAGATGGATTGGCCATACGCTGAGGAAACAAACCAGCAAGTGACATCACTAGACAAGCCATTGCTCGAGTGGAACCCGAAAGGGAGGCGGCGAGTTGGACGTCCAAGGGTGACTTGGAGGAGATCATGCGAGGAGGAGATGAAAGCATGTGGAAAGACCTGGAGCGGGGTGAAAAAGTTGTCAGAAAACAGAAGGCAATGGAGGTGCGCAGCTGAAGCCCTATGTTCCTCTAGGAACTAAAGGATACAATAATAATATATGTAATATCGGAAATGTAGTAAAAATAGTCAATGTTATTTATGCTACTTATTTATAATAAGTAGTAAAAAAACCAGAGAAAAGGGTGATGTGTAAATTAGTTTAATCCTTGTCGTTGAATATATGTATTCAGGTGAAGAAACAAGTTAGCACAGATGAAGTGAAGTCACAAATGATGTCTTTGTTGAAATAGAAGTGATCGTTTAAATACTTACTATGGTAATCTTAGATTTTCTGAGGAATATATGCAAATTTTCAAGAATTAGTTTTCTGACATTTTTCTGTTTCAAGTTGGACTACGGATTGATATCAGTTAGAGAACCATTCAAAACCACCAAGGAGTAGTGGACAGTTGTTTCGTCTAAGTTTGGGACTCATCGTCAGTACTCACCCACTGTGTTTCCAACTCAGGGCCTTCCGGTTACCAGTCAATTCCGTAGAAGTTAGAATTCATGGACTAGCCATTGATTGGGTCCCTGTGGCTGAATGGTGTACGCGATTTTGCCTTGTAACCGGAAGGTGCTGACAGTTGGAAACCCAGTGATGCGTACTGATGATGAGTCCCAAGCTGGGGTAAAACAACTGTCCAATACTCCTAGGTGGTCTTCAATGGTCCTCTAACTGATATCCATCCGTATATATGCAGATATTTAGGAGACAATAGAAATTTCGAGCAATTTCGTTAAATTCCTCGTCAGGCTCTACAGTGATGCTTATATTATATTATAGAATAAATCGTTAGTAACAGTAAACATGATTGTCATATAGTATCGATTTGTTAAGATCAATGGAATTACAGCTAAAGATAAATGCGTTAGTTATAATAAGCATAAAAATGTAATACTAAACAGGATATCAGATGAAATTAAGAAAATTAATTAAAATCTTGATGACCAAGGTAAGAAAAGCGCCTAAACCAACTTCTTCTGATAACATAAGTAAGGCTGCTTCATACAGATTCAGAAGACTTCAGCGGTATATATATTACAGACGAACTCAGCATGTAAAATTAAGGTTAGTTGGAATTAGCTAGATAACATCGAAAGTCTTGTTGACAGTGATTTTGTGTTCTGTATTCACCAGGTGAGCTAGAATAGAGTTGGAAATGCATCTGGTTTTGTCCACTGCTTAACCACATAAGGTGATATTCGAAAATCCATTGGTAAACATGCCTAACTGTATGCCTGACGTAAATAGCTTCCCAGGAGAAGTCAAACAGATGAAATAGTCAAGGCGACCTGTTTGAGTCATTGGGCTACCGAATACTTAATTTAACATGGATTTATCACTGTTTTAATCGTTCAGTTATCTCAAATGACCTACACATTAATTTCAGCGCTGATTTAACTTCCTTTCAAGTAAACCCTGTGCAATTCATCAACAAAATGAAGACATATACTTCAGATTATTACTTTACATGTGAATTGTGTATGAAGAAATAAAAATATGTTGGAACTAAATACGCTGAAAATGTTTGTATTGTATATTCTCATGCTGTCTGAAATAAAGCTTTATTGTTATTATTCACACAAAAGAAAGGAAAATAGGTAGCTGATCTTTAACTCCCGAACAAAAAGTAAGGATGGCTAAGACAGCGTACTTCAGTGACAATGTATGCTCTTTTTAATGTATTTCTTAAGCGTTGTTTCAACGGTGTTCTAACTGAGGAACTACAGGTTTAAGAACAAGGTGTTTTTCGGTACTGTTAGTAATTTATCATACCTTGGCTTAAAATTCATATCCTTTTCAATGGATTTCTCTGGATAACCATTTTCACCGATGTTATTATTATCATTCTCTTTGGTTCCGAGTGAAACATCGGGCCTCAACAACACATCTCCATTTTGTTCTATTGTCTGTTGTCCTCTTCAGCTGACTCCACGATTTCCCATAATCTTTCATCTCCTCGTCGTCGTCACACTATCCCCTTCACGGCACCCTCGCGACGATGACCCACTCATCGCTTCTCAATGGCCTGAGTAGCTCGCGATTTCATTCCACGGTTTCCTCAATGTATGCCCGATCGATTCATTTCTATTTCCTCCTACATATTTGTTGAGCAATCGGCTCTTGCCTGTTGATTTGTTCCCAGGCAGAGTTTCTTGTTGCTTATTCTTTCTAGTCGGTTAGCCGACCCTTCAAACTTCCATATATGGAGCCAAAAAGGTTACAAGTTGTTGATAAAAGTTTTCAGAGGTCTGTTGGAAATGCTTTGTCGTGACACACTTACCAACTTTCTAACCTGTATAGAAGAACCGACTTGATATTTGTGTTAAACAGAATCCAGATGTTGTTGTTTATGTTGGCTGAGTGCAGAAGATTTTCAAACTGCTTTCAGGTTGATGAAGGCGTATCTTGCCTATACAATCCTCACTAGCCTTCAAATCTTCATCAGTTCCGAGTGCCTGTGGTTGAAACCATGCTTTCTAGATAAGTGAAGGAGATAACCTCTGTTAAATGTCTCCCGTTGATGGTGACCGGTGCTGGTTGTTGTCGTTGTTGTGGTGGTTCGTTGGTTATTGAATAATATTGGACTGTTTATAAAGGCATTCATCAGATCAGATTCATCGTGCTTTGTGAGCCAGACATTTTTATTAAACTTTGATTACGTTTCATAGGTACGAAGCTGGAAAAAAGGTGGGTAGGACGACCAGTCCATGTAGGTTTTCCATGTGCACTCCTTGTCATTGTATCATTCTCTTTTCTAGTTATATGGAAATCTTGGAATAAAACACTGGTGGTTATTTCTTTCTCGGTGTTGCAGAAGGTACATGTTTAATTGTGGCATAATTTATCTTCTTAAATAATTCTAATATTCAATGAAGTATTGCTCTTATTTTAATGCTAATTACTACTTACAGAGGCTTTTTGAACAATAGTTCTATTGATCATAACAGTTTAAAATTAATTAAACAAAATTATTATTATTATTATCAAATCGCCACACTACGGATCATCATTAAACAAAGCTTTGAATGGCAGTCACCTCTTTATCTCAACTTCATCGACTTTGAAAAGGCCTTCGACAGCATGAATCAATGGGTAATTTGGAAACTAATTCGCTACTACAACGTGCCACCGACAAGTATACATCTCATTCAACAGCTATACAACAATGCTGCATGCGAAGTAAACCACAACGGGAAACTTACGGAATCCTTTGAAGTGAGGATGGAGGTGAGGCAAGCTTGGTTGTCTACTATCACCAATGATTTTCCTAATTGCAGTAGTTTGGATAATGTGACAAACACCGAACAGTGAGGAAACAGGCATAAAATGGACCCACAGGGGATCTGGACTTCGCCGATGATGATATATGTCTGATTTCCCACAAACTGGAAGATATGCAAGTGAAAAGCAACAAGCTGGCAGAAGAAGCATCAAAGATAGGAGGGACTTCAGATGAACGTAGAGAAAATTCAGGTGATGAAGATTCCTTGCCAACAGCAACAGCAACAACAGACAACAATCAGACAGCATAATTGGGAGGAACCTGAAAGAAACAACCTCCTTCACCTACCCTACGTAGGAAGCATCGTTTCAACTACAGGCGGACGGAACTGACGAGGATATCAAAGCAAGAATCGGAAAAGCAAGACAAGTTTTCATTACTTTCAAGTCTCTGTGGAGATAACTCAACAGCACTGTGCATCAAAAATATGTTCCAGATTTTCAACTCCAATGTGAAGTCAGTGCTACTCACTACACGGATCAGAGACTTAGCGCGTCATAAAGAACATAGCAAACAAACTACGCACCTTCATTAACAGTTGTCTTCGCTCAATACTACTCAAGGTCACATGGCCTGTCAGAAAATCATCAACAACAGGGATGTCTGGGAGTAAACCAACTAGGAACCAATTGTGAAACAAATTTGCAGGGGAAAATGGAGGTGAATTGGCCGTACCCTGGGGAAACCATCAAGTGACATCATTAGACAAGCAATCGCTCGAGTGGAACCCGAAAGGGAAGCGGCGAGTTGGTCGTCAATGAAAGGGTCACTTGGAAGAGGTCATGTGAAGATGAGATGAAAGCATATGGGCAGACTTGGAGCGGGTGAAAACGTTGGCAGAGAACCGAACGCAATGGAGACGCGTGGCTGAAGCCCTATGTTCCCCCAGGAACTAAAGGAAATAATAACAATAACAATGGTCATTGTTAAATATTATGTTTATGTATAACTGCAGACCTGAACAAAGAACTGATCGAAAAGAATATTATTTGCTCTATCCTTTCTTTATCTTCAATATGTCCGAATGGAAATTTTCGCTAGTGAGAAGTCATGACCAGTGAGGTGCATCCAGTTGGGAGTATTAGTTGATTCCCACTGATGACAATGGGTGGTGCCAGTAGCGCTAAAAATCAAGAATTGGTAGAAGTTGGAATTCATTAGATGGCTATTTAATCGGGTCCCAATGGCTGAATGGTATACAAGCTAACTTGCCTTGTACCCCGAAGGTTCTGGGTTCGAAGCTCGCACTATTGGGTGCGTACTGCCGATGATTCGCAAACTAGGATGAGACAACTGTCCAGTACTCCATGGTTGGTTTTCTATGGTTCTCTAACTAGTATCACTTAATGGGCAAATTCGACAAACAAATCAAATCCTTACCAATCAACCCTTGAAAATAATAATAATAATTTATCCTCATTCGTTTGTATATGAGGGACGCCGGTTTACAGGTATCGTGGGTATGAAAAATAATATGTACATGGAGTAAGCACACTTGAAATTATTCAATTACATAAGATATATATATATTATAAGACAAGGTTATGGAATAATATCTATAAGAAGGGGACATCTGAGACAGTGCCTACGTAGGATTCTTCATAAAGCAGGAACAAGGGTGGTGGCATTTAAACCTAAAAACACACTCAGGTACGATAAGCTCTATAGCTGTTAAAAGACCCTGTAAGTTGACCCAATTAGACAAAATAATAAAATTTACAGTACACCTGTTAATGACTGTGAGTCAAGTTAACTACATAGGCCAGTCAAACTAGTAGAACGGATGTAGTCAGATTGTCAGAGCATAAGAATTTAACTAAAGTGTGAGTAATCGACCCCACGAAGATAAGTAACTTAGAAAAAAAAGCTCACCAATCGCACTGCATGCATTAACACACAACCATACAATAGAGTAGGTGGGCAGAGTTAAAACTTTAAAAAGTAATATAAGTGGGTGGAGAGAGAGACGCTGATTACTGAATCCTGGTTCGTCAACTCTACAACCAAGATGTGAAATAGGAATGACTTACCACCAGTACCAGAAATATAGAAAATACTACTATGAATCAAATCAAGCGATGAAAAATAATGGAATTATATAAACGAAGTAAGGAAGTTGAACGAGTACCTTGATATGGTAATGAGCAATAATAAATTGTGCTCGAAATGTGGTTATCACTAAGTATTACTGTAAAACACACTGTGAAACTTTATCATAATAAATTTTACCCTCAATAGAATTATCCTCTATTCTTATATTACTTTACATAGGCAGAAGCATTGTACATAATATAATACTAAGCATCATAATTGTTTAAATTTAAACAAAATCCGCGTAATAATTGAAGGTCACGTTACTGGTGATAAGTGTGGTAGGTTATTTATAAACCGACAAAATTTCCTTGTAAAACGTTAGTTAGTTTACTGATAACAATGTTTTTAGCGATATTAAACGTACGAAGAAGTATTCTTATAATCTAGAGTGCTACTATAATCATTTATCAGTAATATATAAATGTGCATATAAAGAGACGTTCATCGGCATAAACACAATGATATATATATCCATATAATATGTGTGTTTGTTTGACAGTCTGTTCTTGATGACATGTATCCATATAATATGTGTGTTTTGTTTGACAGTCTGATATATTTTGCTATGTATATATGGATCGATATTCCATTATAATTAGCCAATCATGTTAAGACTGTCTATTGATTTGTTCATTTTGAATATTCGCTCACACACTTGTGTTCAGACACTTGTTCGGACATTTTATATTTTTGTTTTCACACTCTTGTGTGACTTGGATTCCCCTTGTGTTTGGGAAATAGAAGTATCATCGCAAACCTAGTGGTCTTCTGATTTCCGTCTTTCTTGCGTCAGGGCTATTAAATTCTCGACCAGTACATAACAATAATTTGGCGACGAGTACATAATAATTTGGCGACAGGGAAAACTATGGATCCTTCTAAATTGGAATTACTACTTGAACGACAAATGAAATTAATGGAAATGTTCGTCAACCAACAGACTGGTCCAACTTCACCTTCAAGATATCCGAATCATACCATGCTACCATCTGTCGACGGAATTGTGAATAGTATTTCACAGTTCAATTATAATCCAGATGCGAATGTCACTTTTGACACATGGTATCAACGATATGAGGATTTATTCACTGTTGATCTCGCCTCACAAGACGATGCTTGGAAGGTGCGAGTGTTATTACGTAAATTGGGTCCCGCAGAATATGAAAGGTACTGCAACCTAATTTTACCCCAGAAACCACGTGACAAGTGTTTCGATGATACAATAAAGCTGCTGCGTGAACATTTTGGAGACCACTCCTCATTATTCAGCATACGTTATCGTTGCCTCAAGCTGACAATGAATGAAAATGATGATTTTCTTACTCACGTTGGCACAGTCAACCGAGAATGTGAGAGATTTCGACTCAGGTCCTTAACAGATGATCGATTCAAAGCCTTGATTCTCATATGCAGTCTTCAATCTCCTCGTTTCACAGATATCCGAACTCGACTGCTCAATCAGCTATGGCAAAATCCTAAGTTAAGATTACATGACATAGCTGATGAATATCAACGGCTGATTAGTTTGTAGAAAGACACACACCTGGTCGAATCAACACCTTCGAGAAGCTCTGATATTCATGCATTACGAAAGGGCAAAAATCTCTCATCATCCAGTCCTGACCCACCTTCTCTAATGTTCCGCGTAAATCTACACATACTCGTCCAACTTCACAAATTACTGCAAAGAAGACCCCACCATCACCATGCTGGCATTGTGGCGCGTGGCACTTTGTAAAGTCTTGCCCATACATACATACTATCGAACCAATCAAGTCCCAAAAGATTTAAATCACTCTTGGTGACGTAACAAATTCCTGTGAATTTGATACACACCAAATATAGCAAGGAGATACATTTGATGTCAGAGGGAGCACTGGAAATTAACACCACACATGAATGAGTCAATGAGATTAGAAGTGGAATTATCAGGATATTTTCATTATTTTTTAAGTTACCAGATTTGTTTGCGCTGTACATGTACTGACTGGGATTTACTCATTTATTGGTATAACAGTAATATTCCTCAAGTGTCATCCAGGATGCATCGCAGAATAAAGTAATGGGTATTTTACGAGGTGATTGTATTATTCACGGCCATTAATGTTTGCAGCAACAAGTTAGCAGAAGAAGCTTCAAAGATGGAACTTCAGCTGAATATAGAGAAAAAACAGACGTGATGATGAATATACCTGGCCAACCGCAACAGCAACAAAAACAACAGACAACAATCAGCATAAATGGGAGAAATCTGAAAGAACACAATATTCAGTGAAGAGACTCTTTCCAACGACGAATTTATTATCAAGCTGTACAATCGTATATATACGGTTTCTTCATTAAGAAATTATATCCGGTGAGGGAATTAGGTCAAAGGTGTGAATACATGAAATAATAACAGTGGTAGTATGAAGTGCAATTAAAATATTTGTGATTATAATCATAGTTTAATGTCAAGTGCAAAATAATTAATGTAATATATAGAATAATACATAAGGTGTATAGATTTTGGAAAGGGGTACATAATTATAAGATTAGTAGACGAATATGAAATGTTACATAACATGGTGTGAAATTTGATAAGATAGAATCCAATATTGTAAAAATAAAAATATAAAAATTAATAATTTTGGGTTTAAAATGACAAGTGGGTAAAGTGGAAAAGATTCAGAGTGAGAGTCGTAATAATAATAGTGATAATAATAATCATAAAAATAATTGTAGTAATAAGGGAAAAGTACATAGAATAACTAAATAAACAAAATAAATAAACGTCTATCCCTCTACGGCCAAGGCAGAAGTAGGGATTGTACTTACTGCTTTTGTACCCAAAGGTCAGGCTTAAAGTCATGAATTGCCAAGGCCTCAACTGTTTTAGAAGTCTGTAACGAAGAAAACGCAGGAAGTTAGCATGGATTCTATATATGATCTTGAAATCATGGTCAGGGTTGACCAAGTGACAGAAGTAGATCAGGTGTTCCAGAATAGAGCTTCGCACACACATCCTTTCTCCCTTGTAAAACCAAGCTGGAGTATGTTCTTGTATCCGTGTGGAAAGCGTCCTCACCGGATATAATTTCTTAAAAACCATATATATACGATTGTACAACTTGATAAAAAATTCAGTGAGAAGAGTCCCTTCTCTGAATATTGTGTTCTTAATGCTACTGCCATTGAGGGCCTCATCAATGTGCATCTACCAATTCACCTGCTCATGTGGAGCTAGGTATGCCGGCCGTACCCAGCGTTTGCTATCCAAACGAATCAGCGAACACTTACCTTCATGGTTTTATAAAGGAGAAAGAAGATCCCCCCGCCACAGCTCTATCCTAGAATACTTGATCGAATCCGGACACCAAGCAAACCCACAAAACAACTTCTCAGTTATCTACACAATACGTGGGAATCTTGCCAAAAGAGTACGAATTAAACTTCTTCAAACTGCAGAAGCAATAGCAATTCACATATTGAATCCTGAACTCTGCATACAAAAGAAGTTTGTTCAGTCACTAAATCTACAATGGTCCTGATCTATCTTAACACCAAATACGTAATTTTGTCTTACCTCTTTCTTCCTTGTTTGTCTATTTCTTAATTGCATTATTTTCTACCGGCACCCTCTATTAAATCTCTACGCTCATGACGACTGTTGCAAACTCGATTTTCGTTTATTTTTTTAAGTGAATTCTACTCAGCTTATTAACTTGACTCTTATTCATTTTTTTCATTGAACCTTATCAATTAGACTACGTCACCCAACCTACTTTTGTAACTTTATTTTAGTTTCTAACCGATTAACGCCTTCAAAATTATGTAATTTGTTTGTCAAAAATTAACAATTGCATTAACACATCTTTGGAAATATTCCTTTTGTTGTCAAGACAAATTACTATAAATTTGCGATTTGTACAGCTTGAGAATGATATCGCCGAAAAGAGTAACTCTTTGCTGAACACCTTTTCTTCTCTATGACTGAATGGGAATTTTCAAGTTACTAATTATTAAATTATTGAAAATCTGAAAGAATCAACCTCCTTCACCTAACTGTCTGGGAAGCATCTTTTCAACTACAGGTGGAACTGACAAGGATATCAAAGCGAGAATTGCAAAAGCAAAGCAAGCACTCATCACTCTCAAGTCTATGTGTATATCAACAGCAATCAGCAATCAACACGGAAAATAAGATCCGAATTTTCAACTCATATGTGAATTCACTGCCACTTACTACACAGATCAGAGACTCCGCGCCACACCGCGTCGCGTTGGGAAGGGCAATTCGAACAAACTACACACCTCCATCAACAGCTGTCATTGCTCAATACTACTCAAGACCATATGGCCGGTCAGAAAACATCAGTTAACAGGGATAGATAGATCTCTGGCACTGAATCAATGGACCAACCCAGCAGGAAGCAACTGTGCAAGAAATATGCAGGAAGGAATGGAGGTGGATTACGACAATACTCTGAGAAAACAAACCATCAAGTGAGTGACATCACACTTCAGACCATTGCTCGAGTGGAGCCCGACTGAATGAGAAGTGGCGAGTTAATGGTCAGTATGAGGGTGACAACATGGGGAAAGAGGTAATGCGAATAGGAGATGAAAGCATGTGGGCAGACGTGGGACCAGGCGATGAAAACGCAGTGGAGACCTGCAGCTGGCGCCCTATACTCCTCTAGGAACTGAAGGAAACAATAATAGTAATAATAATGTTTGCAGATCTTTTTAGGTTGTCACGATAAGTTGCCAACAGAAAGTCAAACAGACGCTAAAATGGTGAGAAATATGAAGACTAGATAATTTCCTATTTGTCTACTTTTCGAGTAAGAATCTCTACAATATTTAAATGGATTCAATAGGTATTTTTCCGCCCCTTTTGACCTCATTTGAAAGTAAACATAATTATAGTATCTGATTTGTAAACAATATATTTAAAGAAAATCAAAATTTGCGCTGATCAGCGTTCACAGATTCAATGTTCAATATACATGTTTAAACAAAATACAAATGAAAGCAAATACACAACAGACACACACATACACGCACACGCACACACAAATACACGAAGTAAACAATTTTCCCAAAAGGCAATAAATACACAACTTTAAATCTAATCACTGTTGATTCCAACTCAGTATACTTGAAATACCTAATCGAATTGTTTATATTCTGAAAAAAAATGAATTAATGAAATAATTACAGCGAAAATATTCATTCAGGCATCTATAAAACACAAAATAATCGAGCAAAGAATATCCTTTTCGATAATTTCCTCTTCTGGCTCTACAATTATATATGTGTTTATATACGTAGAATATTCGAGAATAGTAGTCATTAACAATATTAGTGTTTTTTTTAATAATATCGATTTGTTAAGTAAGATCAATGGAATTATTATTATTTCCTTTAATTCCTAGAGGAATATAGGGCTTCAGCCGCGCGTCTCCACTGCGTTCGGTTCTCTGCCAACGTTTTCACCCTGCTCCAAGTCTGCCCATATGCTTTCATCTCATCTTCACATGACCTCTTCCAAGTGACCCTTTCATTGACGACCAACTCGCCGCTTCCCTTTCGGGTTCCACTCGAGCGATTGCTTGTCTAATGATGTCACTTGATGGTTTCCCCAGGGTACGGCCAATTCACCTCCATTTTCCCTGCAAATTTGTTTCACAATTGGTTCCTAGTTGGTTTACTCCGAGACATCCCTGTTGTTGATGATTTTCTGACAGGCCATGTGACCTTGAGTAGTATTGAGCGAAGACAACCGTTAATGAAGGTGCGTAGTTTGTTTGCTATGTTCTTTATGACGCGCTAAGTCTCTGATCCGTGTAGTGAGTAGCACTGACTTCACATTGGAGTTGAAAATCTGGAACATATTTTTGATGCACAGTGCTGTTGAGTTCTCCACACAGAATTAAGAGTAATGAAAGCTTGTCTTGCTTTTCCGATTCTTGCTTTGATATCCTCGTCAGTTCCGTCCGCCTGTAGTTGAAACGATGCTTCCTACGTAGGGTAGGTGAAGGAGGTTGTTTCTTTCAGGTTCCTCCCAATTATGCTGACTGATTGTTGTCTGTTGTCGTTGCTTTCGGTCTTGAAGTTGGCCAGGAATCTCATCACCTCTGTTTTATCTATGTTCATCTGAACTCCCTCCTATCTTTGATGCTTCTTCTGCCAGCTTGTTGCTTTTCACTTGCATATCTTCCAGTTTGTGGGAAATCAGACATATATCATCATCGGCGAAGTCCAGATCCCCCTGTGGGTCCATTTTATGCCTGTTTCCTCACTGTCCGGTGTTTGTCACATTATCCAAACTACTGCAATCAGGAAAATCATTGGCGGTAGTAGACAGCCAACCCTGCCTCACTTCCGTCCTCACTTCAAAGGATTCCGTAAGTTTCCCGTTGTGGTTTACTTCGCATGCAGCATTGTTGTATAGCTGTTGAATGAGATGTATACTTGTCGGTGGCACGTCGTAGTAGCGAAGTAGTTGCATGTAATTCACTCAAAGTATATAAATAAAATTAGCCACAGGGATTTGTTCGCATCAATTTAAGGCATAATGTCAAAAGTGTGCAAAGTATTAAGTGAGAAAAATAAATGTGATGATAATAATAATAATGGTAAAAATAAGAGTAGGTTTGTTTCAAACAATATTATCGATACAGTATGGCAGTTTTTGTCATGTCATAGATTATTGAATCTAATGTTCTGTTTACATAGCATAGTGAGGGGAAAGACAAGAAATAACAGTTATTACAGAGCTGAAATGATGTTTAAATTTGTAAGAAAATAAACAAAACAAAAGAAATCAGAGGATTGTAAATATAAAAAGAAGCAAAATAACAGTGAAACTTGTTGGTGAAAGGATGGAGAAAATTGTTTCCTAACTAGTGGTATAAAGGTTAATTAGTTCATGTCTGACACTATTTTCATCACATGAAATGCATGCCAAATATGCTATCGTGGGATTTTTATGCCTAAAAAATGCATGCATTAAAGTCTTTTGAAATGACTTCTTGTTTTACCTGAAGAGGAGACAGACACTAGGTGAAAGCAGCGGGTGCTGCGGTGGATGCTCACAGTCTGGCAAGTTTTTGTTGCATGAAATCAGGGGGGCCTATCGATCAATAATGATAATGTGAACGATATGGCCCAATGGGATACCCGCACTATCCCTACTGACAGTCTTCAGAGTTCTACGAGGTGTGAGATAGTCTGTTTTTAAGCAACTCAGGAAAGAATAAGAGTGAACAGCGGAGAAGAATGGCTAACATTGATATAAGAATAAAAATTGTGCGCTGTGGGATAGTGCGTCGGTGGTATAGCGGTTAGCACGCTCTCCTGCCATGCATATGGTCCGCGGTTCGATCCGGCCGGTGCACTCCTTTACCTCAATGAGCCAGAAATAATGCTGGTAAAGAGGAAAGGTTGGGCATGAGGTGGCTAGCAACCCCATCCTGTAAAAAAACACCACTGCTACAGAAACTTCAAGCCACTAGCCTGGAGCCCTATGTTCCACTGGGGACGTGAAGGAAAATTTATTATTATTACTGTGGGGGTAGTGTATAATTCCATTATGGATAACATTTATTTTGATAAACTCTCAGAGTGTTGTTATACAGGAATATATTTACTGATGGCCGCATTTAGAGCACAATTCATTACTGCTCATAATCATATTAAGCTGCTTATGATATGCGAATAATAATAGTACTATCATAAATAATAAACAATATAAGGCATCTACAAGTTTAGCATATAACCAGGGGATATCTGAGAGCTTACGGAGAATTCCTAATAAAGCAGGAATCAGCGTGGCATTGAAGCCTACAAACTCACTCTAGGTGGTTAAAAGACCCTGTAAATTGACCCAATTACAATAAAATAATATAATTAACAATGTACCTTGTAAGCACTGTTAGTGAGGTCAAGTACTCAGGCCATTCGAACTAGTAGAATGGAGGTAGTCTGATTGCCTGTCAGAACATGAGAATTTATCTAAGGTTAGAATGATTGATCCCACGAAGGTAAGTAACTTAGAAAAAAGCTTAGCACTTGCACTACATGCATCAACTCACGACCACACAACAGGATGGGGGAGAGTTAAAATTCTAAGAAGTAATATAGGTAGGTGGGTGGAGACAGACGTTGATTACTGAATCCTACCTTGTTCATCGAGTCCACAGACAATACATGCTATAGGAATGACTCAATGCAAATACCAGAAATATGGAAAATACTACTACCAATCAAATCAAGCGATGAAATGAAGTAATTGGATTATATAAACGAAGTCTGATAGTTGTGTGAGTAGTGCCTTGATATGATTATGAGCGCCAATTAATTGTGCTCGAAATGCGGCCATCAGTAAATATTCCTTTATAACAACACTGTGAGACTTTATCAAAATCAGTTTTATCCATAAAAGAGTCTGAGTTCTATCTCACTGAGCAATGCTGAGATTATACGTAGCGTGTCAAGTGAGGAGGGTAATTTGATTTATGAGGTTGTAAGGGTGAATCGACTGAGATAGACGACCAGGACACGCCTTGTGAAGACTAACTCACCGCCTTCCTCGGAGAATAATGTTAACTAACACATAATCAGATCGGAAGTGAGTTATAGGCGGTCATGCCAAAACTTGGAATTAGTCTATAAAGACATTGACAGTTAGTTTGAACTAGCCACATAGAGAGGTGCAGACTGTCTCATGGCTGTAGATTAATGATCATATGGCTCAAAGTTGTTCTCAATTATGGTGGAGATGCATTCATTGTTTGTAATGTCTCAGATCCATCAAATGATCATGTTTTTCCATGGTACTATTCCCTCTTCTTCTTCTTCACATTTCTGTCTATTATTGTTCCTCTGAATTCCCTCTTTTGTCTACCTTTGTGTGTTACATGCCAAAGTGGCAAGTTGAACTTCTGCACTTCTGTTTAAAATTGTTTCTGCTGGAACTCACTGAGTCACTGTGTCAATCTGACTTTCAAGTGGGGAGGTATGGATCCAATTGCATATCTGCATTACCCTCAGATCTCTGTGATTGCTTTCTACGCACTCTATAACTGTCTACACGCCTTCATTTTAACTTAACATGATCTACACCCAATCCAGGGATTCCTATTCAGACGTCATGAAGGCAATGATTGACTTAACATTACTAGTGAAGACCTGAATGTTGTCCACTGTGGTGAGTGAAGCGAATCTACACCCAACACATGAAATACAAATGAATCAACGCAAATACCAGTAATGTGGATAAAATACTACTAGAAATCGAATCAAGAGATGAGAAATAATGGAATTATATAAACGAAGTCTGATAGTTGTGTGAGTAGTGCCTTGATATGATTATGAGCGCCAATTAATTGTGCTCGAAATGCGGTCATCAGTAAATATTGCTGTATAACAACACTGTGAGACTTTATCAAAATCAAAGTCATCCATATTGAAAGAATAGGTAAGATGCAAGATTTGACGAACTGTTAGATAAGGAGGCGTTGATTGTATACAAGTGGTGGATGGTGGCTATCAGTGGAATCTAGGATAAGGCGCATTTCCTCCCATTCGGGACTCGTCAGCTGGATGTACCTGCATTTCTCAGTGAGTGATGATGTTCCCACCGAGGCTCTAACCCAGTGCCCATACTTTCAAACGCCAAAGCGTTATCCACTATACGACTTGGGCCACGAGAGCCACCTCTTGTGCAACGGGTCATATTAATTATTGAATTGAATTTTTGATTTTCCCGTCGATTGATTGGACCGAAGTGTTCGGTCTCAGGTTGACATGTCGGCTTCTTGTGCAGATGCTTCCACGATGTCTGGGGATTTGATTTGTATTCAATTCAATAATTAATATGACCCGTTGCACAAGAGGTGGCTCTCGTGGCCCAAGTCGTATAGTGGATAACGCTTTGGCGTTTGAAAGTATGGGCACTGGGTTCGAGCCTCGGTGGGAACATCATCACTCACTGAGAAATGCAGGTACATCCAGCTGACGAGTCCCGAATAGGATGAAATGCGCTTTATCCTAGATTCCACTGCTAGCCACCATCCACCAATTGTATAGAAATCAAATCCCCAGACATCGTCGAAGCATCTGCACAAGAAGCCGACATGTCAACCTGAGACCGAGCACTTCGGTCCAATCAATCGACGGGAAAATCAAAAATTCAATTCAATAAGGAGTTGATTATGTTATACCTGAGTTCCTCAACTTTTTAATATCTTAGAAATCGCTGAGATATGTATCAGAAGACGGATTCGATTTTCCAATGATACATAATCCCAGAGAATTGTACCACATGCAATTTTATCCAATCATGTGATCAAAACCTAACCAAAACAAAGTGTAGCTAAATCCAGTGGTAGTTTCTTCTACAGAAAATCACGAGAGGGAGAAAAGAGAGAGAGAGAGAAAGGGAGCAACAGAGGAAGTGAAAACGAAAAAAATAAACAAAAAAACAAGTTGTCAAAATCAAATACACCATAGATATGAAGATAACTCACAGTTGGCAAAATAAACAGAGGTATAAAAAAAACACAGAAAGAGTGGTAAAACCGATAAGAAATGTTTGCTTTACGTGCCTAATCAAACGAATAGAACCAGAGAAAAATATCCCAGAGAAATGATACCACCCCAGCAGTGTTAAGACAAATGCTCATTCTTCAGTAAAAAGAATCACTTTGAAATTGGGAATGTATAAATGATGTACTTGTGTGGTGTGTGCTACTTACTGACAAGAGCTTATAAGTAGTATGTTTAGTGTTTGTGTGATATCTTCTGTAAATAATATTCTTGAATTGTAAAACGATGGGTTAAATTGAGAAGAGAAGAAATTACTTATGGACAGCATGAAAGGGAGACGATAAATGAAGCCAAATGCAAATAACTTTTGCAGATGAAAATTCCAATGTAAAGATTTTCTATTTTGTCATGATTGCATACAACCAATTTGTTGAATGAAGAAGTCTTCTATTCCACAATACCATTGTGTCCTGTTGTCATATTTGTAGGTCGTTAGTATTGAACTATGTAAATCACTCTAAAGAGGGTTAGCTATCGTAAACTCATGAATACATCGCTGTCTGTAACAGATTAACTTTATGTTGGTATTAGATGGTCGGAGGCCATCGACAGGAAGCCTTGGACACCACCTAGATATCGTGCTAGTTGGCACTCGCCAGTCAGTTAGCAAGGCGTATCTGCAACAACCTTAAAGGAACTCATGTCCCTTCTGAGATTCGAAACCACGTCACACAGGGCTGCAGAAACGTTACCCCTGATAGTTTGATTAGACACGAGTAAATGAATCAGCGATACTGTTTGAAACAAACTCACTGCTATTATTATCTCAATTCGTACTTGGAATATTTTTGACCTTCATACCGTAAATGTGGACAAATTCCTCTGGTTAATTTTGTTTTATTTTTTTAATTTTATTCATATTTTCAGTAAATCAGATGCAATAATGTGACAAATGCTGAGAATTCCATTCTGCATTATACGTACTGTTTTTGAAATAAAGTAGATTATTATTATTATTATTTTTAGTGTGATGTGTCTAACACTTTCTTTGGTGCAGACTGAATTCTATAAGTCAGGTTTACAATGTGGCCACCATTCTAGGTAGTTCGTCATCACGGTGCACATCGATTTGATGACTGACTGCAGCACTGGGTGACGCAGGTTTGAATCTCAGAAGGGATATGGGTTCCTACTAGATGGTTGCAGATACGTCTTGTTGATGAGTGCCAAAAAGCACGAAACCTAGGTGGTGTCCAAGGTTTCCTGTGGCCGATTGCCTCCAACCATCTAATGACATTACCGCTGAACTATTCAGGCTCACGGTTGACCTCCTTCTTACAATCATCTAATACCAACAATTCACAGTGCACCATGATGTCGACCCACCCAGCATATTCTTTGGGTGACTGACAGAATTCAGTGTTCACCAGACATATGACACTAGTTGACTAACACTCAATCAACGTTATTAATTTATTTTATTTTAAACTACTTGTGGGTTTGACTCTTATTAGTTTCAAAGTCTCCGAAAATGAGTTGTTTGTATGTTTATAGTTACCTCTGATTTAGTGCATTTGACCAGTCATTTTAGGAAATGACTGTATCAGGATATATGATTGTCTATCAAAAGACATGTCTGTTATGCAACAGTTTCCTTCGTCTTTGTTTACCACAATAGGATATGGAGAGTACAGAACGACGACAAGTTTTTGATATTAGATATTTTCGTTCAATTACTAGTGTTAAGTGGAGCTGTATGGCTAGTAATGGTCATTTTAGTTGTAATTAGATAGTTGGAGGCGATCAACAGGAAGCCTTCGACACCACCTAGATATCGTGCTAGTTGGCAGTCATTAGTCAGCAAGGCGTATCTGCAACCACCTTGAAGGAATTCATGTCCGCGTTGTCTGAGATTCAAATCCATGCCACACAGTGCTGACGAATGCTGGCAAGTACGAAACCGATGTGGTGTCCAAGGCTTCCTCCCGACTGCATCCAACCACCTAATCACAACAATCCTGAGTGTATCACGATGGGCAGCCACCGAGTGGCATGGTGGTCACATTACAAACTTGACTGATAGAATTCAATCTACAGTAGATAAAAGGACTAGACCAACAGTACTCAATAGTAAGGTTAATCATAAGGTGTTTGGTAAGGGATGTAAGTCAACAAATGAGATTACGTGAAATCCTGAATCTGAAGCTGTTTTTACAATATGTGTTGTGTATGGGTGTGTGACGAGCTACCGAATTCTTCGGCAAGTGATCCTGACGTCAAATAGAAACACCCTACTAGTCATTAACTTTCAATATGAGTAGTATAACACTGACCTTGGTCAGTATCACTATCAGTTGACTGAATTCCTCTTTTTTTCAATCCTTTGCATGTCCAGTAATAGATAGGGTCTTGAGGCTTTCCGGTTTCAGGTGGGATACTGCATTCTTTCCTGAAGTGGAATTACTAGTCTCTTATCCAAAATTCATTCTTTTCTGGGTCCACTATTAGATGGTTTGCTTAGTGATTTTTAAGGATGAATCGTCGGGAAATCCGTCGGAGTGAAGACGGGAGTAAGGCAAAGCTGCCTACTATCGCCAGTGATTTTCCTGATTGCAGTAGATTGGATAATACGACAGACAATGGGCAATGAGGAAACAGGCGTAAAATGGACCCACAAAAAAAAACTTGGAGGATCTGGACTTCACCGATGATATGTGTCTGATTTCCCGCAAACTGGAAGATATGCAAGTGAAAAGCAACAAGCTGGCAGAAGAAGCATCAAAGATAGGAAGGAAATCAAGTGAACATAAAGAAAACAGAGGTGGTGAAGATTCCTGGCCTACAGCAACAACAACAGGCTACAGTAAGCATAAATGGGAGGAACCTGAAAGAAACAACCTCCTTTACCTACACTACGTAGAAAGCATCGTTTCAACTACAGGCGGACGGACTGACGAGGATATCAAAGCAAGAATCGGAAAAGCAAGACAAGCTTTCATTACTCTTAATTCTGTGTGGAGGTCAACAGCACTCAGCAAGAAAAATAAAATCCTGATTTTCAACTCCAGTGTGAGGTCAGTGCTACTTAATGTACGGATCAGAGACTTAGCGCTTCATAAAGAGCAGCTCAAACAAACTACGCACCTTCATTAACAGTTGTCTTCGCTCAATACTACTCAAGATCACATGGCCGGCCAGAAAAGATCAGCAACAGGGATCTTTGGCAATGAGCGAACCAACCAGGAACCGATTGTGAAACAAATAAGCTGGAAGAAAAGGAGATGGATTGGCCATACTCTGATAAAACCATCAAGTGACATCACTAGACAAGCAATCGCTCAAGTGGAACCCGAAAGGGGAACGGCGAGTTGATCGTCCAAGGGTGACTTGAAGGAGGTCATGTGAAGAGGAGATGAAAACATGTGGCCAGGAGTGGAGCCAGCTGAAAACTCTAGCAGAGAACCAAACGCAATGGAGACGCGCGGCTGAAGCCCTATATCCCTCTAGGATCTAAGTATTTGGTTAGCATCTTACTATTGAATCCTTGAAGCTAAGGCTGACTGAATCCATCAACTCATGGATATAGATGGAAGCTCAGGTAGAACACCAATTTAGAAATAAAATTGTAAATCACATTGACTGAGTAGTGATGCATTAATTTTAGTATGCCTTGAAGCTGTACTGTCTGATAGTGTGATCCTTCATGACGCTATAGACGAAAAATCATAGTAAATAGTATCAAAACTTGTCCAGTACTTACTGACTTTCAGTAATTGCTTATTTGATGTGTCTTTGTGATTATACCTCCTTCCAGACATATACTGAATCCACGAAAAAGTAGACGCCAAGAGGAGCACACTCAGACAGACATAGTAGTTCACAGACTAAGTAACTGTTGTCGTCGACATAATATTGGGAACTAAATTCTTTCTTGATAATGTATAACAAATAACGTGAATACTATTCCCACGCATGCTGAGAAACACATAGAATAACTGAATGAAAAGACAGAGATATATGTTGCTTCAGGGAGGAGGCGATTAGAGCGGGAATTACAACTCATTATATAACCGTTGCACAAGAGGTGGCTCTCGTAGCCCAAATGGTCCGGTGGATAACGCTTCAGTGTTTGGAACTATGGGTATTGGGTTCGAGCCTGGTTGGGAACACTATCATTCATGGGAGAATGTAGGTACATCCAGCTGGCGACGAGTCCCAAATAGGACAAAAATGTGCATCTTGGATTCCACTGCTAGTCACTATCCACCAATTAATGACATGGCTATTTTATATGACAGACAATTTACTTATTTCAACGTAGAATGACAGATTAGTTGTTACGGGGTGACAAATTAAATAGTCGTATTTGTGTGACAAACGTGCTCTAGGCTGAAATCGATTACAAGATATTTTATTTTATTTTATTTTTGATTACAGCTTGATTCCACAGCGTATTTTTGGTACAAGTATGGAATTTTCAGCGTGGATATCGGTAGCTCAAATTTCGCAGGCCTACCATAGATATCAGGTGTGCGTCGGTGAAATGGGAGACAATGGTGGTGATCAGTCATAATAGATTTGTAAAATGTCGGGTAGGAAAAGCTGACAAGTCAGTTCAAGGTCATAAAAGGTGTCAGGTGAGTGAGTGGCTAGTACAATGTGGTCTGTGTTAAACAGGAGACAGTGAGACTACGATGACAGGTTCACAATGAAATAACGAATGTGTGAAATGAAACAGGTGGAGGCATATATTAAGAAAACAGATAATATCACTAATAAAAAGTCCGGGTAGTATAAATGGAAAATTCGATAGTATTGAGGGAATGTTTGCATGAAGGGCACAATTTATGACGAATAATAATAATAATTGTAATAATAAGCAAAGAAGAAAAAACCAAGAGCGTCAGGGAGAAGATGCACTATTGGTGAGAAGAAGAATCATTATTGCAAGTTTGGCCACGTTAGTAACAGCGTCTAGACGTGTTGATCTTGGATAGAAAGTTCCGGTTTAGTCGATCTTACTGCAGTAGCTCCAGCTATGTGTAGGAGACGTAAGTGAACTATACGTGATAACGACTTCAGAATTAGGTATGTAACCCTGAAAGGTGTGTTGATCAAATATGACAGGATCGAACTTTTTATGCATTTGATTTTCCCCTGCTGAACCAAGCTGGTAAATGTTCTCAAACCCGTAGATGAATCTGCCTATATTCAAGAAGAAGAGCTAAGATTAGGTGAGACATCTTTGAGTTACTGGGTGGACGTTGGACGGCTACTGAAGTATAGACAGAGACGTGCAGAGTAGAAAGTTTTCTTTATCGCCCTGATTGAACGTTGCGATATAATCTCCGAAGGAGTATCTCCCCTGAATTGCAGATGTAAAAACAGAGACTTTTTCTCCAGCGTTGCCAGTTTATCTTTACGGCTATTGTAATCTATGCTGGCTTTAATAAACTTTTCTGGATATCCGTTCTCGCTTAGAATATCCTGTATGACCCGTAGTTATTTCTTTATACAATTTAGTAGTGTAAGGTATAAAAATGTAAGTGTAGAACTTTGGCACTGTGGTAGAATGTAATTCCATATTAGATAAGTTTATTTCAAGTATTATACAGCGATGATGCAGTATTAACAACTGGATGACAAGGTGTCGAGCATAAATTAGTGACGCTTATAATCATATCAGTTTTAATGACATTGTTTCACAATTTGTCTTATACATATTTTTCTCTCCATTCTGTCTCTCCAACTTCCCTTTATTGTTTGTTGCCAATTTCGATATCTCGGTATAGGTGTTGCGTCATTCCGATTGCTGCACATGTGCGGTGTTGAATCGATAAACAAAGTTTCAGTGATTAAGCTCTGTCAAGAGTTGATTTGTTAGAATTTGACTTGATTTCGAGTTGGACCAAGGATTGATATCAGTTAGAGAACAATTGAAAACCAACTAGGAAGTACTAGACAGCTGTTACCCACTTCCTAGTTTGGGAATCATCGACAGGACCTTCAGGTTAAAAGGCAAGCTCATACACCACCTTCCCTAGTCCGAAGTCGTAACCGGTGAGGTGCTTCCAGTAGGTGGTAAGGATGAATTTCCTACCGATGACACTGAGTACTGCCAGTTGCGCTAAAATCACGAATTGGTAGAAGTTAGAATTCATCGGCTGGCCATTGAGTCGGGTCTCAGTGGTGAATGGTATACAAGCCCGCTAGCCTTGTAACCATAAGATGCTGGGTTCGAACTCTGGTGGTGGGTGGATACTGCCTATCATTCTCAAATTAGAACACAGGGAACTGCTGTCCAGCACTCCCTGGTTGGTTTTCAATGATTCTCTAACTGAAACCAATCCATAGTCAAACTCGATTAAGCTCTCTATCCATCTAACTATGTGGTGAGAGCAGGCCGCTAGCCAATTAGTAGACATTAATTTGCGTCAATATCTAGGTCACTAATATTGACCGTGAGAAAATATGAACAAGGCTGATTCAACAACCAATCACAGCAGCCTTGACCTGAGCAAATATGATTCGCAGATATAATATGGCTTAACTTTCCGAAAACCCAAAACAACCAATCAGAAGACTTTTTGAAAAAAGCGATAATAGTGTAAATGAAATATATATAAATATGTGCTGATTTCCATAATAAAACGTTCTGTTACGCCCCTTGTCGTCTGTTGTTACAACTATATTACTTTTTAATTCTCTCACAGAATAGCCTGCAGCAATAAAGATGGAATGACGTAACATTTAATCTAGGTTTGGACTAAAGGTCTGGTTTACACATTATCATGCGGGAAATACTGACTCCTAAAATTTTTCCAACTGCACTAATAGTAAAGGAACATGAAAACTGTTTCCTATATCCACTGACACTTGGGATTATTCTCATCTTAATGAAGACTCGTACGTACATTGTTTAATCTATGGTATTTAATATTTGACAGAGAGAATTTAAACTTTAAGCTCCAAAATATAACACCTGACAAATGACAATGAAGGCACAAATCACATGATAAAGGCGATTCCAACGTATAAAATTCACATAAATATTCATAAAAATAATGAGTTAGAAGGCGTAAAACTGTGACACAGGCTACCTTTCTCTAATGTGCGATAAAAATGCCTCTCAAATCATTGATTGGAGTGTCAATAGCCTAATTATTATTCCATATTCTATACATGTTTTCATAGAAGTCTTTTAAACCTAATCTCTCTTTAACCTCAGGCTAAAGCTACACTATCCCAGTACTAATCTTAACTCCTCCTTGGCCAAAACAAACCTCAATTTAATTTCTCCCAAACGTAACCTGAAGCTTACCAGACATCAGGATTATTAATACCGAAACACTTCATTAAGCGTATCTTACTCATAATTGTAATGTCATCTGCCTGGTTTCCCTAACTTGCTGACTAAGAATTTCAAGTTAATTACTGGTAAGTTCACACTCCTTTTGTACGTTTCAGAGCTTAAATTTCAACTTTGATATCGACAAAAATGTCGGTACCACACGACTGGTTCATATTTACAAATTAAGACTATTTCACTTCGGTATTTTCATCGTAACAGGATATTATACAGGGGAGTAGTGTAAACTAAGGAACACTCATAAATTAGTGAGTGAGAGAGGGAGGGAGTCTATTATCATTCATGTTCCACTTGATGGTGATTAGAACAGTTGAATTCAGGATCCGTATTTCGTCCAATATGTGGCTCATCAGTTAAAATGTTCAAGTGAATCCTTAGACATCGCAAACGTGTGCGCACTAAGAGCCAATATGTCATAAGAGATCCAGGATTTCGATTCTAAATCATCATTTAACGAGAAGTGAATATCAACGAATAGTTATTTTTCAAGTATTGGTTTTGTAGGGATTGCGTTTGATTGGTTGGAGGATTTCATCATGAGCTAACATCAGTTAGAGAACAATTGGAAATCCACCTGGGAGTACTGCCAGATATCTGTTTGGTCAGCCTAGTTTGGGACTCTTCAGTAGTACGCACCCAAACAACATTGGGGTTCGAACGCAAGACTTTCTGGTTAAAAAGTGCTAGTATTGGTTTTTGTAGGGAATCTTGTTCTAACCCCCTATGGTGGTTGCGTACTGCTGAAGAATCCCGAACTGGCTATCTGACAGTACTCCTAGGTGGTTTTCCAATGGTTTTCTAGCTGATATCACGTGATGATGAAGTCCTCCAACCAATCAAATAATTATTTCTCTTGAACTGTTCAACAATGCAGTTATTACATTCCACATTAGTCAAGTCTTAGGATAATACATTTTACACAGTATAACATTCAAAGTTGGTTTATATTACTTGATGCTTGTTGCTTGTACGGAAGTCTCTTTAACTCATGTCAGTTTCTAATCTAGTCTGAAATCAATCAGACTACTTCCATACCAGTACATGAAAATTAATCAGCTACATAACAATGACTGATGATACGATGGAATGACTGCAGTTTTAGTGAGAAGTCTTGACCCACAAGGATCAATAAGTCTCATATGAGGATAGTTACTCACAGATGGCATCGAATAGCTATGGCAATATATATATATATATATATATATACATATATATATACCAAAAATTCACAGTCGTTAGAATTCTTAGACCTGCCATTTGATACCACCCCAGCGTGTGAATGGTCCCCGTTACCTGAAGGCCGTGTGTCGAATATCCAGATCGCTGAGATCCTAAACTTTTCTCTGCTTTCAGAAGATTAAGTTTAAAACGTAGAACACTGTGCACTGTAACCGACACGCAACAACAGAAAACGGTTGGGCAACACGATGATTTATTCTTCAAACGATAAAGAAACAAACTTACAGTGGTTAAACAGTGCTAAAGTTTCTGATTGTATTTCTCCAGCCTTTTATTAAACAGTACACAATTAAGCAATGACAACCTTTATGTCTACCGCCAAATTGAGACCAGTTCAAACAAACAAACAAATTATTCAATGTTCACCAGCATTGACATCGTGGTTTTAATCCAGTGTTTAGACAGGGTGATGAACGCGTATCACCTAAGATTTCTAGAGGAGGACAAACCAACTATCCAATATTCTTAGATTTTTAATGATTCTTTCATCAATGTCATTAAATAATCCAACTTCAGTTTCAAAAATTAAAAAAAATAAAGAGAACTTCATGGAGTTTAATTTACAAGTATCCTTGTTGTAGGACATAAAATTATTAAGTTTACCACTTGTTGAAGTAGGCGGTAAGTAAAGCACTGAGGAAAAATGAAAGTCACATGGTGTTCCTTTTTGTTTTAATTTTTGAAATTTTTAAGTGATTTATTGATTTTTTGTGTGAGAAAATAGTTAAAGTTTATTTTTAGAGAAGGGAGAAATGAGCATTCTGTTTCCTGAGGATGTAAATCTTACTACAGAGAGAGACACTTGAGTTTTTTAAACGAAAACTTGAGCAGATTGGAGACATTTGTTCCCAGACACGAATTCGAAACAAGCAATGAATGTTTATTGATATATAAAGATTTAAAAGTTAGTTCCCTTTATGAATTTGGATAAAGCAAAAAGAAGACGTAATTTGTCCGAATCGCGTAATGTATTTGCGCAACACATTTCGAACAATCTGATCCATCACACACAGACTTGTCATAGGAATATATATACGAAATTTATAAAGAGTTAGTCGGTGAGAAAATAGACTTAGGTCAAGTTAAAAGGATATAATCAAGGTCAAAATAACAATAAAGACCACTAAACCAAATAGCAGAGGTAAAAGTTCATCTGGTATCGTATCAAAACAAAATTTACCAAGGAAGGTTTAATGTGATGACAAATTGTTTTCGAACGCATAAAGGTGACTTGAACTTTCCAATTGCTAGGATTTCTACAAGCTTTAGGATCCACCCTCCCCAAACACGTTTTATAGATAGGTTTAAAAGATCTGTTAACGTCAATTTTATGTCTTGTTTCTATAATATGTTTCGCAATGGAAGAGCTAAGTCTCTTGTTCTTACCGTTAATAGGCTCTGAAGATTCCATTTGTTTCTGGAGCCATTTAGGAATATGCTGTGAAGCCATCCCTTACTTGCAGATACCGACGAGTCCTCCAATGTATGTGTGTTCACAGGTACATTCAAATGGGTAAATACTGTGGGATGTGACATCATATTTCGTATGCTCAAAGGGCTTGGATGGATGGATATATTGGCGTCACATTCTCAATTATTATGACATTAGCTGTATAAAAAGTCTTTTTAACAAAAGCGTTCAATCTTTGTCTAGTTATCAAGCTGCTTTGATATCCCATATAGGGCATCATAGCAACTTGATGAGAGGTAATCGTCAGACAAACAGTCAGAGATACTTAACAGAGTTGGCTTCACCCGAATAAGGCAAATCATGTCAGAAGAAAGAACAGCACTTTGAGTGGAGAATACCAGCTCAAGTAAGTGAAGCATTGAAGGGCTTCCCATTGTTAACAACATACTACCTCTTGTCAGAAGAGTAAACATGTAACCACTTGGTAAATGAGCACTGTGTTTGTGACGTAGCAAGCTGGTTCACCAAACTAGGTACTACTTCTGCCTGACAAATTTTTCAATGAAAAACATTATTTTTTAACAATAGAAACTATCTGAAATTATCTGCTTTGAATTGGCAGACAAGGGTTTATGTTAAAAAAAAACTCGTTTTATTTCAATAAAGAGACCACAAAATTCCATCATATAAATCTTTATTTAGCTGTCTGTGTCTGCTTGTCAATCTGTCTATCTGCCTGTCTATCTATCCATCTATCGGTCGGTCGATCGACCCGCTTGTAATTTGTTATCAGCCAAGTTTCTTTTACTCTACCTGAGTTTTATCTATCATGTCTTGGTTGTGTTAGGCGAACTGGAAATTTATTTCTTAACCGGTATTAAGATAGGGAAAAACTGTAATTGATTTTGTAGGATACAAAGTGTCTACTCATGGATGCATAACGTGTATGATGACAGACTACTCGTCTGTAAGATGAAATAACTATGGTGCATATGGTAAAGAAATGATTCACATGATTCAGTTATCTGTTCTCTTTGAATAGGGTAATGCTTAGATTGGATAATGGTTAGAACAAGACATAAAAGCGAACAATACTGTTTTCAATTAGACCTTCTTCAGGTGTTACTCTAATTTACATAGATTTCTACATAAAAAATTTTAACCAATGACGGTGATTTTGTGGATCAAATAATAATAATAATGTGGTAAATATTTTGAACGTAGTTATTAACGATGATTATAATGATAACAAAATATTGATAATAAGGTTTATGCAAATGCCGATAAGAATAAAAGTTACGTAATACTAAAGGTGAAATGGACAGATAATCAGAGTTTAAATAAATATCATAAAAATACGAAGGAAATGCAATTATAAGAAAGGCTGGGAGGGCTTTGATTAGAATTCACCTAGGCTAAGCAAGGGAGAGACAAAGGTAGAACAAATATCTTTTGTTGTATGCAAAGACTAGGATTGTCCTCTCGAATTAATTCCCATAGCTTCGGCTATGTGTAAAAGCCGGATTCGAAATCCGTTCGAATGACTCGATGGAACGCTATATATAACTTTGAAGGTACTACTTTTGTCCACTTGGTGACCGCTATCATCGATCAAATGAGCCAAAATAGAACTTCTTATAGATTTTATTTGACCTTTTCCTCTGAACCATGAAGGAAGATGCTCATTAATGCGTTTGTTAAGCTGTCTAGTCGTTCGCCCTATATAGCCAGCTCTCTCCACAGAAGCAACTAAATTAATAGATACACATAGAAGTAACGCAGCTATGTAGCTTATCTTTCACTTGAGCAATCTCAATTGATCGGCAGTTGGAAAATGACAAACAAAGGGTGGTGACAGTATAAGTCCGTTTTATCGCTCTGGATAATCTCAGATGTAAGACTTTGCTAGCCACGCCCCCATTAAATTGCAATTTCATAAACAGTTGTTTCTTTTTAATTGTTGTTAGTTTTTCTTTATTGTACTTGGTGTTTATGTGCCTGTCTCCTTACAAATCTACTAGGATAATCCATTTGGACCAGCCTATTTATGGATGTAACCTAACTCATTTTCTAGGAAGTCATCTGTACATTATAATTTGTGCATTATAATTTTCATGTGTTCATTTCCAAGGGATTCGATTGAATGCAAGTTGGATCAGGAAGGGGCATCAGTTACAGAACCATCAATGAATACCAAGGAGTGGTGGACAGCTATTTCCTACTAGTTTGAGAATTTTTAGCAGTACGTATCCATCATCCTCAATGAGAATCGTAACCAGGATCTCCAAATAACCAGGTGAACCTGTTAACTCTTTAGCTGCTGTAATGGAATCCTAAGGCCTGGCCCATGAGTTCGTAATTCTGTCAATTTGTGATACGCAGCCACCTCATAGATCAATATTGTCAGGAAGTATTTGTTCCCTTACTAGAACTCCAGGTAATTCTACTTAGTGATTAGTAGGCATGAAACCGATTTTAATGTCTTGGTTCGCATAGATTTCAAGTTTGACTGTCAACTGACATTAGTTTATCCATGTGACTGAATGGTCAATGGAAGCTTCTCATAACATGAATATCTTAGGTTCAGCAACAGTAAAGAATAGACACCACAGTCAACGACCTTGAACCAAACAATCAGATTGCTGCTCAGCATGACAAATGGACGCTGTTCATAATCTTCATTGTAAGTTTCAACCTGGTTCAGGTTTAAGGTTAGGGTGAAACGTGCATCGAAGATTATGAAGAGCTTCCATTTGTAATGCTCACTTGTTTGATTGGTTGGTCTGAGGTCATCCGAATGTGGTATCTATGCTTTACTTGTGACCCCCTAACTAATGTCAATTCGTCTTCCAAATGGCCAGCCAGCTGGAATCCCAGTGGTTTGAATTGATTCAGATCTCTGGACTAAGTTGAACCTTTGATGACCGTGGCCCAAAATGACTGAAACCACAAACCAATATTTGGTTCACTTCTCGTTCCGTTCACACTGTTAATTATTAAACGACCACATTTTTACTGAATTCGACGTTCAAACAGACCTACTTGCCATCCAATAAACGTCAATATTTATAACGTCACCACTAAAATAAGTCAGGTGTTGTTTACATTGTGAAACGGATAGATTTCAATTCTGTAACTGCTCTACGTATATTTCCTTAATTTAGATTGGCTTTGTCATGTGATTAGGCCGTTCAAGGTCGAACTATTGAATTCAAATAGTTTGGTATTACGCATATATATGACCGCAGTGTATTGATTGTTTTCTGTATTAACCAATCAAAGATGTTCACTTATTACATGTCTTTATCATGTGATTGATTAGCGAAGTACACAACCTTGTCGTTGCTATTAGTTTTGAGCGCCATAGTCTCATGACTTGAAATTTGATTAAATCTTCCTAAATAAATTTTTTTTATCGCTACATACATAGTATAGTGAATGTAGTTATGTTTATACCAATCGAGAGGAAAGAATAAATATTTACGTTACGGATATTAAAATGTCATCTGCCATCATGCAGAGTATCGCATTTTAAATTGATCAAGGGTTTTATTAAAAAAATATAATATTATCTAAAGAGAATGTAGCTACTTTGCACGGACAAGAATGTTCCTCATCAAGCACATCAGTTACTCAGAATTTTATTCATATGAGTTGAAAAAAGAACAAGAGTTTTAAGAGATAGGTTGCAGGCATTTGATTTGTCTCAAGTTTAATTAATCAACTTGGATCATTTCTTTACATATTTCCTGACTGATTTATCAGGGTAATTATTGAGTGCCAAGGCTTCTCTTATATGTATCACTTCCTGTCTTCTATTTTCCTTGGTACTACTTAGTTTTTGTACTCTATCATTTAAACATTTCACCAATCCTCTTTTTAATGACGTAGTTGGGGTGGGATGATCGGAAATTCAATGTTAGATTGCAGCATAAAAAGAAAAGAAGATGGGAAGTTAAACACATTAATGTGTTTACAAAAAACCCACACATTTAAACAGATATTCGGACTTCTGATCATCCCACCAAATCTATGTCAGTAAAAATAGGATTGGTGAAATGCTTAAGTGACAGAGCATAAAAACTAAGTAGTACCAAAGAAAATCTAAGACAGGAAGTGATATATATAAGAGAAGCCTTGCAACTTAATAATTACCCGGATAAATTAGTCAGGAAATATGTAGGGAAATGTAAAAATAAAATAACTCATGATAGTAGTGATAGTAATAATAATATTAATGAAGACATGCATGTCAAATATGCGTAAGACAACACCAACATCAAGGAATCTAAGTCATCAGTAGTAATTCCATACAAAGAAGGAACGTCGGAAACCACCTTACGCAGAATTCTTAACAAGGCAGGAATATAGGTGGCCGGCATTCAACTAACTCCCACAAACACAATTAGAAACAAGCTTTGTCGGTTAAGTGGAGGATCCTGTGGAGCCTTTAAAACAAAACAATTTAGTTTATCTAATACCCTACCTGGAATGGTTGTCAGGTCAAATACATAGGTCAAAGTAGTAGAACATGGGCAGTCAGACTAGCCGAGAATAAAAACCTAGCAAAATCTAGATTAGTTAACCCAAACAAGATGAGAAATCTAGAGAATAAATCAGCCATAGCATTAGACGACATGCAAGTACACACAACCAGACAACAGGATGGTGGGATAAGATTACAATTTTAAAATCTAATGTCACAGGGTGGAGGGAGAGATTGATAACAGAAGCTTTGTTTATCGAACCAGCTGCAAATACATGTAATAGGAATGATTCAACCTATGTCATTTCGGACATCTGGAAAATTCTACTACCCCAATGACGACGACAAATAGGATAAGACAAAGAAAACTATAAGACTGAAGTTTCGAAGTCGTGTGATTATAACTGATGATATGATTATGAACAATAAATTTTGTTCTAAACATCGTCCAGTAAATAATACCATTTCACTGTGTGATACATCTAATAAACAAACTAATATGGAATTATCTACCACCACAGTGCTCAAGTTTTATACATATATTATGATGTTTTATCTCACTATGACACTCTCATAATGTGCTTGTTACTGGACAATAGCATGTTAGAATTCTACTCTGGCTTTTATTTATTAAAGATTAGAGGTTGTGTGCAGTTAATGAGAACCGACAAAATAAAATGGATTCATGTTATTCTGAACCAATGTTTGTTCTTTCTTCACCTAAACGCGCTTTTCACTGTCTTCACTTCGTAGACAATTCACTCTTAATATTGGTTACAGGTTTGGTGGGGTGTGTGGTGGAGTTGACATTAGTTAGAGTGCCATTGGGAAACCAATGAGTGATGAATAGCCGTTTCTTCCTAGTTTAGGACTCTGCAACTGTTCGCAACATCGGGTTTCGAGCCATGAACATTCCGGTTACAAAGCAAGCTTGTAGACTCAACGAGACTTTTCCACTTCTCCATTCAGCCGTTGGTGCTTGAATCCAATAACCCACCTGATATCTAACTTTATCAACTAGTGATGTAGCTATGCCCTCACCAATGCCTTCAATGAGTATGCTGTTTACCGTGACACTCTAGACTCCATTGGCTACAATTTCTCATCTCACTTCACCAGACAACATGAGTATTTATCATGCGCACTACTGAAGGGTTCTAAGAAAAGACGAACATCTGTACAGTGCTCCCCGGTCTCCAGTGATCTGTCTACTTGATGTTCGTTGATGACAAAAATCCGTCAACTGGAATTGACTCACTCACTAAAGTGATTTCGAATCACTCGCAAGTACTTACTCACATACATATTATTACGTAATCTTTTCTTTCCAGTCAGAGTTTGTGTTATTAAGTTATTGTTGTTGTGTTATTTGTATCTGATGTTGCTATCACACATATCATCCATTGTTACTCCCGTAAAAGGACAATCTTCATACTGAACTTCTGTTGAGAGAATAAAAAGGATGCATATTTTTACTTCAATAGTATGAAATATTCCCATATCCCATGAATTAAAAGTCAATCTGAACGAAGAATATTCTTTTCAAGAATTTCTCCTCTTCAGGTTCTTACACAATTATAAAATATAATATTTGTCGTCGTTACAATAATGACAACCAGTTATGCGAAAGATACATTTTTTACGTGGAATAACAGATTAGTTGTTATCGGGTGTCAAAATAAATAAATAGTATTTGTGTGACAAACGTGCTCTGTGCTGAAATCGATTACAAAATATTTCGGTAAAATGGGAGACAATGGTGGTGGTTGTTCATAACAGATTCGTAGAATATGGGTTAGGAAAAATTGACAAGTCAGTTCAAGGTTATAAAAGGTGTCAGGTGGGTGGCTGGTATAAAGTGGTGTGTATTAAACAGGAGACAGTGAGACTGAAATGACAAGTTTATCATGCAGTAACCAATGTGTGAAATGAAATGGGTGGAGGCATATATTGAGAAAAGAGATAACATCACTAATAATAATAGGTTTGTATAAATGGATAGTATAAATGGGAAATTCGATAGTATTGAGAGGATGTTTCCATGAAGGATATAGATTATGACGAATAATAATAATAATTATAATAATAAGCAAAGAAAGAAAAAAGAAGCCAAGGGAGTTAAGGGGAAGAAGCACTCTTGGTGAGAATAAGAATCATTATTGAAAGTCTGGCCACGTTAGCAACAGCGTCTGGACGTGTTGATTTTGGATACAAAGTTCCCGTTTAGTCGATCTTACTGCAACAGCTTCAGCTATGTGCTTGAGATATAAGCGAACTGTACGTGATTTAGACTTCAGAATTCGATATATAACCCTGAAGGCTGTGTTGACTTCGATAAGATGTCCAGTATCGACGAAGTGTGACACTACCGGGCTTCTTATGGACTTAATTTCTCCCCTACTGAACCAAGCTGGTAAATGTTCTCGAACCCATAGACGAACCTGCGTAATTATGCTCCCTATATGACTTGAACCACAGGGACAGTTGAAATGGTATATGCATGAAGAAGACCTGAGGTTAGGTAAGACATATTTGAGTTGCTGAGTGAGTACTGAACGGCTGCTGAAGGACAGGAACTAATGGGCAGAGTAGAAAGTTTTCTTTGTCGCCCTGATTAAACGTTGCGATAGAATCCTAGCAGGAGTATACGCCTTGTATTGTAGACGTAAAAACAGAGGCTCTTTCTCCACTGTTGCCAGTTCATGTTTACTACTATTGCAGTCTATACTGACTTTAATGAACTTCTCTGGATATCGGTTCTCGCTTAAAATGTCACGGGTGACCTGGAGTTCTTTCTCTACGCATTCTTCGGAACAAAAGGACCTCGCTCTAAATGCTAAGCACCTTATCAGATTACGTTTGTTTTTTATCGGTACTAAGCTAAGGAAGTGTGTATCCTGAGCTTTGGTCTCTAGCTTGCTAAATATGGTTCTGTTGACGGAACCATCCTCTTTTCTCTTTGGTAGGACGTCGAGGAAGTGTAGAGAGTCGTTTTATTCTCCTTGGTAGGTGAAATGGACCTTCATCGTACACTTTGTACTAGCCACTCACCCCTGACACCTTTTATAACCTTGAACTGACTTGTCAATTTCTCTGCCCCACACCCTACAAATCTGTTATGAACAACCACCACCATTGTCTCCCATTTTACCGAAATATTTGTAATCGATTTCAGCACAGAGCACGTTTGTCACACAAATACTATTTATTTATTTTGACACCCGATAACAACTAATCTGTTATTCCACGTAAAAAATGTATCTTCCGCACAACTGGTTGTCATTATTGTAACGACGACAAATATTATATTTTATAATTGTATAAGAACCTGAAGAGGAGAAATTCTTGAAAAGAATATTCTTCGTTCAGATATTCTTAATTCACTAATTCTATATTGTATATTTTAAGCTGTCTGACATTGAAGAAAACTTTCTCGAAATCAGGAAAATGTGTGCACATTCACTCCTTTTTGTTGCGATTCACATTTCGAAATGGAAGCAAAACCAACAACAGTGGTTTGTGTAGAATGAGATACGACACCATTGATTATTTTTTCGGCCAACTCATCAGCTGCATACAAACTAGAAAGAAGTTATAATTAGGTTTGTGTACAAGAGAAATTTCAACTTGTTTAACAAAGACGGTGATATAATGTCAGTTAACAGACGTTTCTTTAATTTAATGAGCAGTACTCAGAAATTGCACTTAAATACACAGAAAGTTGGAGTTCGAACAAAATAAAAAATGCTTGAATACAATGGCAGAAGAGTTGCACCATAAAGGCAAGAGGTGAATATGGTGATGAGTAACTAATAAACTGAATAACAGTGCAGTGAGTACAACTCATATTATGACAATGATTTGGATCCATGTTATTCTACACCAATGTGTGTTCTACCTCTGCTTAAATTTTTAGAATGGAATTCTTGTATGAAGGGTATCTTCTCGTCTGAGGTGCTTGTCTGTTGTTCAGGATGTAACCATTCCGTAATGGTAAGCATGCGTCTATTCAAAAAGAAACAGATATTTATGTGATTAAATTGTCGACAAATAGGACTATTTGACTTCATTCCTGATGGACCAATCAAACTTAGGGCATATAAAACAATGCCCGGTATAAACAATGGATGAAGGCCACAGTCACCTGATTGGTCCTGATGTTAACAAATTGAAATCTACAAATCAGACAAGGTGTAATTAGCATACAATCAATATTCACTATGATGCCTACGCACCTGTGGTAAACTTACATATTTAGATTGTGCGATTTGTCAGGAAATGGATTGATTTAATTTTAGTTGTTAGATTTCATCATCCCAGCTCACTGATGGCCAGTGAATGGATATCCTGAAGCTGTAGTAACCAATAGCATCCAGTCGAGTCAACCAATTTAGGGTTAAGTGAATGCTCATCGAAAAAGTTGGTTGAGGGTAGCACTGTACTATTGTAAAGACGGAAGACAAGTGCCAAGCAACAGATTGTTTAACGAGAAAATCAAGAGGTATTTATAGATTTTTATGTACATTATTATCAGTGGAAAAGCAACGTGTTCTGATTGGTCGTTTTTCTGCTGAAGGTTAATCTATCATCCCTTTGTGATCGTTTCTTAGACACTCTGGCCATATATCTGCGAATCGTATTTGCACACGTTAACTCTGCTGTGAATGGTTGGTGAGTTCCTCAAGGTTAAGCATTGTTATTGTTTTTTCTGCGGACCCCGATTCGGGACGTGAACATTGACGTAAATTGTTGTCCGCAATTTTGGCTTCTAGAGAGCTCTTAGCAATTTATGAGTTGACAAGTTTAGAATTAACGGGTCAGGGAATGAAGCCCACACGTCTGAATGATTAACAAATTTGGTCACGTAAACTGAAGGTCTCAGATTTAACTTCTGGTCGGGTTGTGGGTGAGCGCCAGTGGTGATTCTCACAATAGAACCATAACAGTTGTACACTGCTGCCTGTTTTTTTAATGATCTCTCCGAACAATGTTTTTTTTGTGAAGATTTTCGACAACTGAAATGAAATACACATTCTCTGATTGGCTAATCTCGCTCTGCTGACATCAGGTTCTTTCAACTGACTGTAACCTTTACACAGGGTAATTCATTGTTATCATACTCTATAGGAACGCTTCTTTATGAACAATAAAATCGTATTTCACAGGCCTGATAGCGACGTCTTCCGTGAACTTCAGGAATATTGAACTCCACAAACTGTTCTTCTTCCCCTATTGAAATAATTATAATTATTATTACCAATGATTACCAGTCTCTTTTCCCTCATGTGCATTCATGAAAAACATAAACATGTGAATTCTTATCATATTGGACAGTTTAAATATATTATTATCGATTAGTTGTTTTTAAAGAATGAAATACCCTCTGATCATTGCAGTTTTAATCAAACTGATACCAATGACACAAATAATGGACAAGCAGATGGAAAGAAGCAATCTGATTGGTTGAAAATATACATTACTACTTATTCACTGGCTTTGGTCATTAGACCTTGGGATTCTCGGAGATTTGGATGGATTAAGTTCCCCCTCTTCGATTTTTTTTTCACAAACCAAAATCATTCAGACAGAGAGAGACATAACTGAAAATCAGGCAGTACTGGATATTTGTTTGTTCCCAATACTGAGGTTCTTCATGAGGGATTCAACCTGAGACCTTTAGATTACGAAACCAGGCCCTTTGACCATTGGGCTAATTTGACAAGAACTAACTGACCTGTCAATCCTAATTTTGTCAGTACGTGATATAGTTCCATCCTTTTGCGATGCCTTAGATGAACACCGCTAAATAGTCGCAAATTAGAACGAAACGGCTGTCTGATGCCCCCTGATTTCCAATTATCTGTCTAAGTGATGTTGTTGGTTCGTGATGCGATCTAACAACTGAGAATAAATTATTTAGAGTCCCTACAAAAGACCTCAAAATGTAAATATCAGTCTTCAGTTCATCAATGGCTACTAGGTGGATGTCCTGAAGTGAGGATTCGTGACCTGTTGGAGTCACTATGTAATGGAATAATTGCGTGTGAAGTTCCTCTTGAACGATCTTATTATAATATTGGTACTAACTAGGATGTTTCAAGTGACTTTGTAATTATATTATCCTCTTTCCTCCTAGACTGTATATCATTATTTTGAAATTTACATGTCATATGATGACTTGATCCTTATTATATGTCTTTGTCCCTGTTTAATCTCTAAGTTTAATGCCTCTCTTTGTGGTGGTTGTGTGGTGAATGATATTGACAATGTGTTGTTTGGTGATTGTGATTTTGTCTAAGTAAGTCAAGTTTATTCCAACCTTGGACTGCCTATGAGAATTGTTTGGTGTGTGATTTATGCTGACAGAGTATTCCCCTCACTTTGTTGGGAATAATCTATTTAATTCTCAGGTGTTTCTTACGGCTAATTTTTTGTTAAATAATTCTGTTCTTTAGTACTTGTCGTGTATTCAAGAAACTATTGGATATGTATAGCTGCTCTTTAGTTTTCGTTGCGGCACTTTGTGGCTTTGAGTAACTTAAAGAACTTTCATAACGTGAGAAGACTAGGGCCAGGTAACAGATCGTTTATTGTGAAAATCAAGAAGTATTTATACATTTTTATGTACATCATTATTAGCGTTATTGTTAGCAGAGAAGCAACGTATTCTCATTGGTTGTTTTCTTGCTGAAGGTTATTCTGTCATCTCTTTGTGGTCGTTTCTTAGACAGTGGCTATATATCTACGAATCGTATTTGCACACGTTAAGTCTGCTGTGATTGGTTGGTGAATTCCTGAAGGTTAAGCTTTGTTATTGTTTTTTTTGATGACCCCGATTGAGGATGTAAACATTGACGTACATTGTTGTCTACAATTTTGGCTTGTAGACCGTCCTCACCACACTATTAGTCAGCCATACAGTAGAATGCAAAGATTGTTTTCCTTCGTACAGATCACAATATATTGATTCCATATTAGTTTTTTTATTAGATGTATCGCACAGTGAAAGTGTATTATTTACTGGATGACGTTTCGAAACAAAATTTATTGTTTATGAACAAATGACAAACTTTGTTCGAAACGTCATCCAGTAAATAATACACTTACACTGTGTGATACATGCAATCAACAAACTAGTATGGAATTACTTACTACCACAGTGCCCAAGTTTTACACATATATTAACACAATATATTGATTTCAGTTGTTACATACTATGTGTCAAGAGGAAATGGATGTACATCGTAGGCATATTGGATACCTCTGTATCACGGTTTGACAAAAGTCAGGATTTCACGGGTTACTGAACTTCACCTCAAATGCCTGAATACTGAGTGAGCTTAATGTCATGGCCTAAAGGTCCTAAGTCCGATTTCTAGTGGGGTCATGGGTGCTCAATGATGAAGAGTCTCATTGACCCACTTAAACAAAATAATATAAATTTTACAAAATACCTTGCAATAACTGTGGGTTAGGTCAACTACATAGGTCAAACTAGTCGATCAGAAGTAGTGAGATTATCAGAAAAAAAGAATTTAGCTAAGGTTAGAATGATTGATCTTATACGCGAAGATAAGTAATTTAGAATAAAACTCATCAATCTTACTGCATGCATTAACACGCAACAACACAGTAGGGTAGGAGAGGGTTAAAATTCTGAGAAGTATTATAGGTAGGCGGAGAGAGAGAGAGACATCAGTTACTGAATCCTGATTCATCGAGTCTACAGCCAGCAAATGCAACTGAAGTTACCCAACTCAAATGGCAAAGATATGGAAGATATTATTGCCACTAGTCAAGTCAGAGGATAATAAATAATGTTAAAATGTATTCAATTCAATTCACATTATAACATCCTAACATGTTATTTATTCACTTTACTACAAAGCATCGTATTTCCCAATTTATTGTATTTCATTGATAGCACTAATATTATTATTTCTGAATGTACTTTATCTTATATTGATTTCATTCAAATATCTAATTATCAATTTTTACTCATCAAATTAAATGAAGCAAGAAAGTTGTGTAAGTAGTATCTTGATATGTTTATGAGCAGTAATAAATTTTGCCCGAAAGGTGTTCATCAGCAAATAATACTGTGCAACACTGTGTGATTTATGAGAATGAAGAGACTCCAATTAGTAAGTAACAGATATCCAGTACTCCGCAGTTTTCAGTGATCTGCCTAACTGATGTTGCTTCGTGATTATTATTGTCATTATTACATCCTTTAATTCCTAGAGGAACATAGGGCTTCAGCCACACGTCTCCACTGCGTTCGGTTATCTGTCAAAGTTCTTACCTGGCTCCAGGTCTGTCCATATGCTTTCATGTCCTCTTCGCATGACCTCCTCCAAGTCACTCTTGTAATGACGACCAACTAGCCGCTGCCCATTCGGGTTCCACTTGAGCAATGGCTTGTCTAGTGATGTCCTTTGATGGTTTCCTCAGAGTATAGCCAGCCAATCCATCTCCATTTCTTCCTGCCTATTTGTTGCACAATCGGTTCCTGGTTGGTTCACTCCCAGAGATCCCTATTGCTGTTCTTTTCTGGCCATCTGATCTTGAGTATTGAGCGAAGGGAGCTATTGATGAAGGTCTGTTGTTTTTTTTGAGGTGCTCCCATGACGGGCCAGGTCTGTGATCCGTATGGCAGTACTGAATTCACATTGGAGTTGAAAATCTGGATCTTATTTTTCATGTTGAGTGCTGAGTACTGTTGACCTCCACACAGACTTGAGAGTAATGAAAGCTTGTCTTGCTTTTCCGATTCTGGCTTTGGTATCCTCGTCAGTTCCGCCGGCCTGTAGTTGAAACGATGTTTCCAAGGTCGGTGGGTAAGGAAGGTTGTTTCTTTCAGGTTCCTTCCATTTAGGCTGGCTGATTGTTGTCTCTTGTTGTTGCTGTTGCTGTTGGTGTTGGCCAGAAATCTTCATCACCTCTGTTTTCTCTATGTTCACCTGAAGTCCTTCCTATCTTTGATGCTTCTTCTGTCAACTTGTTGCTTTTCACCTGCATATCTTCCAGATTGTGGCGAAGTCCAGATCTTCCAAGTTTTTTGTGTGAGTTCATTTTATGCCTGTTTCCTCATTGCCCGTTGTCTGTCGAATTATCCAATCTACTGCTTGGTGATGGAATTCAACAATTAAAACTAAATTAAATCGACAATTATCTAGAGAAAAAGAAGGGGGTGATGATTAACAGCTGTCTTCAGTTTTTTTTTCAAAGGCAACTCTTTTTTGTTGTCTGTTTGCCTATGCATACAGTCAAAGTAACGATTTAGACGAATCTGATAAGTGAATGATGTTTTCAAAATGAAAATAATGACTGACAAGAAAATCTGCGATTTTATATATTTTGCCAATGAGAAGAATCTTTGTGTTTGTGTGTTTCTGTGTGTGTGTGTGTACGTGTGCGTGTATGTGTGTGCGTTAAATTGTTTTTCCATGTGATGATTGTTTTTTTCCTCAGATGTTTCAGTTGTCTGACTATTATTTGTTTATACTTTCTTTGTCTAGTCAACTAAACGATCCTACTGCTGAGAAAAGAGGGGAAGGTTGGGTGTGTGGCTGGCCAACCACTCTCTCATCACCCACCCCCAGTCAACGAGGAATTCAACATAGTTGCCAAAGAAACTCCAACAAGCAGAAAAATATGAGAAATGAGTTTGCTCGTCACTGAAATGGGAGAGATGGAATGATATGGACTGGTGAAAAAATTCTGAAAGGCAGTGAGACGATGCGTTTTCTCTCCATGAAAGTCAAAGACAAGCGAAGATGAGAGTAGCTGGAATGGAATTGCGATCTTCAAATTGTTGTTGAAGATTAAAACAATTGGTCCCTTTGATAAATTAGAATAAGGCATTAAGAAGACAGATTTCGCGAGATGATATCTTCATTTCGTAGTTTCTTTACAACCGCTTTACAAATAACATGGTTAACAATAATAAAATAAAGTTCATGAAAATTACTCAGTTATATAAAAAACAAAAGTACATACTAGTAATGACCAATCATATTTAGATAGGTCATGTAGTCCAGGTAGGCGAAGATTGAAGTCTATTGATTTTTGTATACACAGTTTAGGCTGTATGTGATTAATCCCTCAAAGTGCTTCCATCACCTTCAATAACCTTGAATTAGAGTTATGTGATGAAATAATTGTGAAACAGTCATTAATATTGATTTTGTGACCTGACATTAATAAGTGCTTTGCAAATGATGATGATGCTGGATTTCTATTAAGATTAATGGCGTTGGGATTTTCGATATGATTTAATAGCCATTTTGGAACATGTTCTTTTCGACGACATTGGAACATTCTGTTAGTTCTACCTATATAGGTGTCACCGCAGCTGCAGGTGAACTTGTAGATACAGTTTGAAGTAGAGTTCATAGAATTTTGTCCTTTAATCGTAGAGAAAAGGATCGAAAATGTTCGGCAAGTGAGAAAAAGAGATACGGCGTAGAATGTGTGTTTGATGGCTGATCGAAGTCTTTAAGCTGTCAACTGCATAATCTAGTCGCCCTTGAATGGTAGGTTAATGAAGATAGTTTTCTTTGGTACAGAAGCTGTCTTTTCAAGATGTGGTCTATCCTTACCGTGAGAATTGATGAAGTTTTCTGGATAACCATTAGCTAATAAAACTGAATGTCTGTGTCGAAACTCATCCATCAATGTGTTACTCGTGCATATTTTGTTGAAGAGTTAATATTTATTCTGTTGGCTGAATATATTCGAGAGAATCTGTGTTAGTATGTTGGCGTCTAGTGTTTAAATGCTTCATTACGACGTATGATGATTAACACGGTGTCATTTTTAGATAGTAGTGACTGGCAATGGAGACAAGAATGCACATTTCATCCCTTTTTGTCACTCATCATCTGGATGTAGTTACACACCACACACCTCTCAGCAAGTGATGGTGATAATGGTCCCCCTGAGACTAGAACTTCAAAGTGTTAACCACTAGTTCATGATCAGATGAAAGTGTACTCAGAGAACATCTTTTATATTTTGTTTATATAACTCCATTATTCCTTATCCTTTGATTTTACTGGTTGGTAATATAAATCTAAACTTCAATTAAATGACGTTTATTTATTTAATAGTGTGAAATATTCCTACATCATAATAAATAAAAAGTCAATCTGAACGAAGAATATTCTTTTCAACAATTTCTCCTCTTCAATTTCTTACAATTATAAAATAGTTATAATATTTGTGGTCGTTACAATAACGATAGCCAGTTATGCGGCGGATACATTTTTAACTTGGAGTAACAGATTAGTAGTTATGGGGTGTCAAAATAAATAGTCATATTTGTGTGACAAACGTGCTTTGGGCTGAAATCGATTACAAAATATAGTAAAATGAGAGACGATGGTGGTGATTAATTATAATAGAATTGTAGAGTGTGGGGTAGGAAAATTAACAAGTCAGTTCAAGGTTATCGAAGGTGTCAGGTGAGTGTCAGTAGCCGTCCAATGTCCACCCAGAAACTCAAAGATGTCTTTCCTAAACTTAGCTCTTCTTCATGCATATACCGTTTCAACTGTTCTTGTGGTTCAAATTACATAGAGCGTAAGACCACGCAGATTCGTCTATGGGCTCGAGAACATTTACCAGCTTGGTTCAGAAGGGGGAGGGGGAGGGGGAATGAAGTGCATAAAAGCTCAATCCTTTCACACTTGATTAATACTGGACATCACACTGACGTTAACACAGCTTTCAGGGTTGGTTATATACCAAGTTCCTTAGTCGTTATCACGTATAGTTGGCAAACGTCTCCTACACATAGCTGAGGCTGTTACAATGAGGTCGACTAAACCGGAACTTTGTATCCAAAATCAACACGTCCAGACTCTGTTCCTACCGTGGGCAAACTTGGATTGATGATTCTTCTTCTCACCAAGAGTGCTCCTTCCGCTTAACCCTCTTGGTTTTTTTCTTTGCTTATTATTATTATCACAATTATTATTATTATTATTCGTCATAATTTATGCCCTTCATGCAAACATCCCCTCAATACTATCGAATTTTCCATTTATACTCTCCGGACTTATTTTTAGTGATATTATCTGTTTTCTTAATATATGCCTCCACCTGTTTCATTTCACGCATTCTTTATTTCACGATGAACCTCTCATTGCAGTCTTACTATCTCCTGTTTAATACAGACCACTTTGTACCTAGCCACTCACTTACCTGACACCTTCTATAACCTTGAACTGACTTGTCAATTTTTCTACCCCACATTTTACAAATCTGATATGACAAATTACCACCACTGTCCCCATTTCACCGAAATATTTTTTAATCGATTTCAGCCCAGAGCACATTTATCACACAAATATGACTATTTATTTTGACACCCCGTAACTGGCTGTCATTATTGTAACGACAACAAATGTTATATTTCATAATTGTAAGAACCTAGAGAGGAGAAATTATTGAAAGGAATATTTAATTATTAATTTATATATCTAGTCAATTGTGACTCATAATCCTATACACTAATAATTATCGCACTGATCGTTATATATATATATATATATATATATATATATATACGACTGTACAGCTGTGAAAACGAAATCGTCAAAAGAGAATTTTCTCCGCTGAATTATTTGTTTTTGTGTCTCAATGGGGATTATAAATATATAACTTTTAAGGTTATTTATAAGTAGGTTCGAGGGTGCTTATTGAAATACAACGAGGCTATAGCTATTCGTAAAATCAAGCCCTCCCCGTTGCCCTGTATACTACAACGTTGATAGTCCTTATCTGATTATATAACCAAACGAAGTGTTGGTGACTAGCAGTGGAATCCAGGATAAAGCGCATTTCGTCCTATTTGGGACTCGTCTACCAGCTGAATGTACCTGCATTCCGCAGTGAGTCATGATGTTCCCACCAAGGCTCGAACCAGGTGTTAATTATTCTTATTATTTGAACAAAGCAAGAACCACAGGTTTAGCAGAATAAAATGGTACCATCTTTTATTTCGTTGCCTTCTCATCAGCTGCTTACATGGCAAAGACATTATTAAATATATCTACAACAACAATTTTAACATACTTGCACAGAGTTCAGTTTAAACAAAAATCAATCGATCAATATACGCATACACTACAAATATATACATATATATATGCAATATTAAACACTATTCCGAACAATAAAGGGAACAAATGCTTTAAACAGTGCCATCACTAGGCATCTCTTCGACACGGGTCATGAGGTGGACGTCGAAAAGTCGTTTAAAATTATCAATAAGCAAAATAGCTCAATTCTCCTTAAGTTTGGTGAAGTCATTTCTGTCAAGCGCCTGAAACCTGATTTATGCGTCCAGAAAGAAGCGGTTATCAGTCTTTCTTTGCCCTGGTAACTGGATAATTTCACCTCTCTTTCCTCCGAATGTGAAATGCTAAAAGTTTCCATTGTGTTTGATCATTATTGTTGTTCGGAATAGTGGTTAATATTGCATATTTATACATGTATATATTATTACTGTATGCACATATAGATCGATTGATTTTTGTTTAAACTGAACTCTGTGCAAGTATGTTAAAATTGTTGTTGTAAATATATTTAATAATGTCTTTGCCATGTAAGCAGCTGATGAGAAGGCAACGAAATAAAAGATGGTACCATTTTATTCTGCTAAAACTGTAGTTCTTGCTTTGTTCAAATTCATTAAGGGGAATAAATGTATGAAATTCTTATTATTATTCTTAAAATACAATGTATGCTAGGAGAATTTATGCTATATAAACGTTATGTAGATGATACTCTCATTATTGGTAATAATAGTAAGTCTACTGAAAACTTTATTACCCCATTTATAATCATATTTATCCAAATATCCGAGTGACCTCCGAATTCGGATTGAATAAGAAACTCGGTTTCCTGGATATTACTTTGACTAGGAGAGATGATAGAACAATTCAACGATCCATTTTTCGTAAATAGATATGCAGTGGACAATATCTTCATTTTACCATTGTTGTTCCTATCCAGTATAAACGTTCCCTAGTGAAATGTTTGTTATCAAGGGCCCGAAAAATATGCACGAGTGACACAGTGATGGATGAGTTTCGACATATACATTCAGTTTTATTAGCTAATGGTTGTCCAGAAAAATTCGTCAGTGGTCATAGGAAGGACATACCACATCTTGAAAAGACAGCTTCTGTACTAAAGAAAGCTATCGTTATTGACCTACTATTCGACGGTGATCAAATTATGGAGTTGGCAGCTCAAAGACTTCGGTCAGCCATCAAGCCCACATTCTACGCCGCATCTCTTTCCTTCACATCTCGAACATTTTCGATCCTTTTCTCTACGATTAAAGGACAAAATTCTATGAACTCTACTTCAAACTGTATCTACAAGTTCACCTGAAGTTGAGGTGACAGTTATCTAGATAGAACCAACAGAATATTCCAATGTGGTCGTCGAAAAGAACACGTTCGAAAATGGTTATTAAAACACATAGAAAATCCCAATGGAATTGATCTGAATAGAAATCCATCATCATGCATTGCAAAGCACTTATTAATGTCTGGTCACAAAATCAGTATTAATGACTGTTTCACAATTATTTCACATAACTCTAATTCAAGGTTACTGAAGGTGATGGAAGCACTTTGGGGGATTAATCATATACACCCTAGACTATGTGTACAAATAATTATCGACTTCAAACTTCGTCTACCATGAACTGACTACTTGACCTATTTAATTAAATATGATTGGTCATTAGTAGTATGTACTTTTGTTTTTTATATAACTGAGTAATTGTCATGCATGCATTTTATTTTATTATTATTGTTATTATTGTGAACCATGTTAGTTGTAAAGCGGTTGTAAAGAAACTACGAAATCATGCCATTATCTTGTGAAATTTTATCCTTCTAAATGCCATATTCCCAAATCCTTTTCGTTATTTAAAAATGGGCAATACATCATTGTAGTGATTGAGCTGAAATGTCTGCAGCGCTACCACCTGTTTTTCGACGTGGAACGTTAGCTCACTTTAGATTAGGTCGCAAAATGGTTAAGCGGAGAGGAGGGGGTGAGTAGGAGGTAATTAGATTGTGGCATTAATTCGTAAAATGTTTAATAATTGGTCCGAGTCAAACACGCTGGTAGTGGTGCGGGGTTGTAGACTGCCTCGTTGAGAACTTCAGGATACTAAGAACTAATAGTTGGAGAGCATTGGTGACAAGGTTCATTGGTTCATTGGCGTAGGTGAATTCATTTTTCTTGTTGTTGTTAAAGGACCATCGAAAACCAGGAGTAGTACTCAACAACCGTTTCGTCCTTCTTTAGAACTCTTCATTAGTACGCATCGAAGACTACTTAGTTTGCAAGACTAACTCATTTAGCGTACAGCCATTGGGACAGAATTCAATAACCTTTACAATCCCAACTTCTTTCTTTTCACAATGTATATATTAGAACCTACTACCAGATAATAGCATTGGCAAGTATCTGATCACGACTAGTGAACACTACAAAAATAACAAAAGAAGGATAAGTAAACACGGAAAAAGACACCCACACGCACACACACAAAGAAGTCATCTTATATTTCCTGTTCTTCCACATGACAAGTAAAACAGAAAGAAACAAAGAAAGAAAGGGAAAGCAAGCGCGTAAAATCAATAATAACAATAATAATAATTCTATAATACCCATTGATTAATTAAATCGATAAATCAATCAATATCTCTATGATAAATCAAGTCAAATAAATATAAATGAAGACAACATTGGAGCCAGAAAATGAAGAAAGAAGGCGGCGAAGGGGATTATCAACAAAATCAGAATAATAAGGATTAGAGTCCATAAAACACGCACACACACATACAAACGCACATCAGCAGTGATCAATACTAATACCACGTGACAGTAGAGAGTGAAACAAATACATAGCAGAAGACAAATCATATCTATAGCTTGGTAAAGCATTGTGCTACAATTATAACTGCCTGTATATCGACTAAATAATAATAATTATAATAATAGTAAAGCGGGATTTAAATAAGTTACAGTAATCAACAGGATATGTGGTGGAGAAACAAAAGGGTTATACAAGAAAAAAGACAAACAAAATGGAGGGTGAGGCAAATGGCGCATAGAATTCTATATCTGTCTGTGCATGGCAAAATACACACACACACACACACAGGATCAAGATGGCGATACCATATAGTAATAACCATAAAACTCTGCATCGAAAACTTATATCTGACAGTTGTTTATTTAAAAACAGAAAAGTTATATGAAAGCGGTGGTGTCATATTGAAAAAGAAAATGAAAGAAAAATCGATGAATAAATCGATAGATGAATGGCTGAAAAGGAGAAATCACCATTTCAAATTCAAATTTTAAATTTTTCAATAATATAAACTTTTAAAATTTAAAACCATACAATAGGAAAGTGTATCGCACGATGGGAGGGTAGGGAGGTGTTGACAAAAGTTTTTGACAAAAAGTTGAAAACAAAAAATCAATCAATCAATAATTAGGTCATGTTTTTGTTTTCAGCTGAAAGTGATACAATGAAAGATACAGCTGAACTTGAAGAATGAATGCATTATTGATTAATTATTGATTTTAAAATATTGATCAGAATATATATATATCATGATAACTGTTGTGGATGAAATACGTCAACACGCACACAGGCACACACACACGCAGACACAAGAAAACATACAGACTTACAGTAGCTAGAAATATATGTATATTGCTGTTACATCAACGCACACATTCAACTAGGGGAGCACAATCTAGCTAACACATTATTTCAGGAGAAAAGAGAGATTACATTCAAAATAGCAATGCGGTAATAAACTTGTGTCTGTACGTTTGCATTCGCAAGTGTGCGTATGCTTAAGTGTACATGTCATGCGGTTGAAACGAGGGGGCGCGCAGGAGGGTGTGTGTGTCGTAGGGTAATCAAAATCAAATAATAATTATATAATTAGCAGTTGAAAGACGTTAGCATAAATCTCCATCCGAAAATGATGTTGGCCAATTGAAAAACAAACTAACACTATGGTGCTGAGGAGGATGGATCAATAGTTGGGATATCAGCTGTCTTCACCTCATTGATTCTATGCAGATATATGATGTATGTGTAAACGACAGTATTTGATGCGACATGTTCATATTGGCGGTAAAGGCATTCCTGTGGTCAACTTATAAAAAGTATCTTCAGCAAGACACTGGTTTTTCTCTGGAGCTCTTAAATTCAAAAATGTATAACCACCGAGAAATTCAGCAACAGTTCTAACGGATACATCTATTGGTCGGATAATCACTCTGCCGGAACACTCAGATGACTTTGTTGTGTAATGATCAGTTTTAGACTGGACTTGTTGGTGCTGTTGACTGGTCGATTGGTGCTGTTGCTGGTGTTGTTGTTGTTGATGATGTAATTGACTAGCCAGCATGAGCACAACTTCACTCAACTCCCAATTAATATGCCAACCTTGAACTGTTGACATCCTCCAGCTAGCCAGTATTTCTCCATTGCTCAAGTCACACCGGTAAATTCTTGTTGCACCGATTCCAACCGCCTCGGCTTTACGACTCATTGACACAGTGACATTCCCACTGCTTGACGGTCTATTTATCCCAGGGATCCAACCACTTGTACCACCATATTCAGATCGGGAGCATGCATCACTACCTAAGATACTATTTAACGGTACAGTCACTTCGATACGTGCTGGGAAAAAGACAATCCCATGTTGACGTAACTGTTCCCAGGCATTAATATACTTTAGTTTAGCTTGTAGGCTTGTCAAATTGTATATTTGGGTGTATGTTGCTGAGACACGTTGAATAAGGCTATTACGAGTCTATAAATAGAGTGGGGAAAGAATGAACAGTGAGTGGAATTATAAGATAGAGAGAAAGAGTAAGGCAATTCTGTAAAATACCTGTTCGTAATGGTTGCCAATAGAAACTGTTTGAGAACGATTTTCAAACGAAAATATACACTTTTTGAAGTGCTGATTTGCAGAGATTTAAATGACATCAGCTAGAAGGTCATTAAAACCCAGAAATTACTGGTTAAGTGTTTCGTCCTTGTTTGGCCCTTTTAAGCCAAATGCACCAATCACCTCAGCCACTAGCGACCCTTAGGTTAAGAGGTGAGTTCGTTGACTGTTGATCCTCAGGGATGGAATCCAATAGCCAGTTAATGAATTCCCCATCCCTTCAATTCTTAAAAAGTATAGTGTCAACTGCTATCAGTGACATTGACGAGTACCTTACTTCATATCCAACTTAGTGCACACCAGTGGTCACAACTTCTGGGCAGAACTTCGGACATTCTAACCATCTCACATTCTTGCGAAGGGGTTACGAATTTTCTCCTTTAAATGGGACATTTTATCACTGTAATAAAACCTCAGATTTTAATGTACAGACATTGCTATGTCTGACTGACTGACTGACTAAGTTTGCAGCACAGGACTTTGCACAGGCGGGGGGCAACAGTTCAAGTTGCTAAACTCCATATAGCGTATAAAGGTGGTAAAAACAATGAAGACAACTATAATGAACGGATATGTACAGCAGAAAGAGTAAGTACACAGAGAATAATGAAAATTTGATGGATTTAGGAGTCCTACATGTCGATCTAAGTGATTGACAACGATGATGAGACTTACGATCAATAACCTCAAGCCATTCGTTCTTAGTGCCTCGATAATCCCCTCTGCTTTATATAGGTGGTTCAAACCAACAGTGAAAGACTCCTAACTCGTTTCCAACCTAATCCGCTGTCAGCTAAAATCACTCTGTTAGTGTGGCGATGGATTGGCGTGTGTTGCACATGTCCTAGCCACCTCAATCGACATAGCTTTACAACCTCATTGATTGAATTATACTCCTTATCTGAAAGTCGGTGCCTAACCTCAATACAACTCACCATATAATGCCGCTTAACATGGGAGATAGAATGCACACATCAGCGGTCAAAGACTACTAGCCTCTTCATTATTTCCACTCTCAACGACAATGTCTCACAGCTATGAAGAAGTATAAAGGGAACTGCTGATCAGTGCATATGCCCTTTGATGGATAGCCGGATATCATGTATACATTGGAGATAACATAAGTGGGCGAAAACCACACAAGTCTTTTGTATCCGTGCTGAAATCTTCTCATAATTCAGTCCGTTAGGGCTACTACAACTGTCAGAATAAGTGAAATGGTCAATGTGCCAATGTACCATTTCACTTCTCATCTTCAAAACAGGAGTTGGTGGGGGAGACCAGAGTTGCAGCAGGATGCAAAACATATCAAGGTGTTCAAAAGAGTCTGCATTTCACAGCAGTGGAAAATGAACGAATCAATACTGAAAAAAACGCGTAACCAACCTGCATAAATTGATTTGTCGACGGATGAATAGGCGGTTTATCTTGACTTAGTATAGTTGCTGACCGCCTTGACAGTGTATCCCCTGGATCCCGTCTATAATCCCAAGTTCTTTGTGATCCTTTCAGATAACCTAATCGCAATGGGAGCATATCGATTAGTCGTTTTTCTAAATAATTATGCAACTTTGTCACATTGACAATATTATCAGTTTGATCAGCTTTAAAACTGCTCGGTGAAATTAAATGCATCAAATTTGAGATAGCTTTACGCTCAGCATCAAATGTTGCACGATTCAGCAGATATGATGCAATATTCCGTTGTCTCTTTGCTGGACTGGTCGATCTTGTTCCTGTAGCGGCATCTGGCATATCTGTACATAGGCTAGGCACAACTGTCGAGTGGACAGCTGTAGTGATTCGAAATACAGCCAACCAATCCATGTAATCATTTAAACTAGGGAAGCGTAACCACAATTCGTTGACTAGCCCAGTCATTGCCGCTGACGATCCGCTCAGTGCACCGATACCACTGACACCGATAGGGCCATTGTGTGATCCATTCGATGAGATACCGAGTACATTGCTTAAATGAGATAGCGAAGTTAACGATAGCAAGGAGGCTCTTCGTTTCAGTTTTGTACCGACTGTAGGGTCTTCATCGTCAGTCTGCAGGTCATCCAAATGACTGTTAGTTGCAAAGGCTGTAGACAGTGGGAGATTTGTTCGTGACACAGGTACATATAGACGGATAATGAATTTTTCTGATGAAACACATAGATCTGGTTGAATTTCACATCCTGGTAGATAGATGACTTCAGCTGCATCACTTTCCGATTTGTAGTCGTCTTTGTTCTAAAACCGAATGGAAAAATGATAATAATAATTTGCTTTATTCCAGAAACAGTACTAGTGGTAGAGTGTGCAATTGTCAGCGCTTATCTTTATTTTCCTTCACGTATCCCAGTGCGTCGGTGGCACAGTGGTTAGGACTCTCGCCGAACATGCACATGGTCCGGGGTTCGAGCCCACGCCGGCGCACACCTGATATCTATGGTCGGCCTGCGAAATTTGGGCTACCGATATCCACGCTGAAAATTCCATACTTGTACCAAAAATACAGTGTGGAATCAAGCTGTAATCAAAAATTAAAAAAATTAAAAATTAATTAGAGCTTCAAGCTAGTGGCTTGAAGTTTCTGTAGCAGTGGTGTTTATTTTACAGGATGGGGTTGCTAGCCAACTCATGCCCAACCTTTCCTCTTTACCAGCATTATTTCTGGCTCAGCGAGGTAAAGGAGTGCCTCGTCGGTGGCCGGGGATCGAACCCCGGACCATATTCATGGTCGATGAGCGTCCTAACCGCTATACCACTTATCTACAATACTGCATCTAATTTTATCAAACATTTAAGAGGAGTATTTCAAAAAATAAATATAAAAAACGACAACAACAAAAACTAACATAAAATAGCAAAAATAATGCGAAAAATAAATACCAAGAAGTAGCATGGAAAATAAACAACATAATAAGTAATATCTCAGTGCTATATTCATACAAGAAGTTATGAAATGATATTTTGGAGTGTTTATCGCCAAGATGATCAGTTAATTTGATTGAACAACACCAAACAATCGTAAAATAAACATTTCAGGGTATTTTTATTGTCAGCTCTAATGCGGTGTTTGTAGTGGTAGTGTAAGGAATCCTGCATAATACAAAATTTTAAGATGGTGATAACGGTGTTCACAACCAAGATAGTCAGTTCATATTGCCGAATAAAAAACAACCACAAAACTAATATTACATGATGGTTAATGACAGGACAATTTTGTAATACTCATAGTACTAATATAGTCGGAAACAGTAGATGCACAAAAGAAGGGATAGAATAAAGAATAAAAAAGTAAGCCAATGATAATAATTTTAAGTAGCTAAGTATGTTTAAGAAGGTGTTCACTATAGAATACAAATAAGAGAGAAATAAAAGAGCCAAAATGATGTTGTTAACAACAAAACAGGTCATAGGTTTCACGTTTAACATTGTCTCTGTCACTTAGAACACGGGCTGGCCAAATATGGTATCGTTGAGTTCGTGTACTTGGTTGTACAAGCATATATTATTTTATACTGATTTCTGGTTCTACCTGATGAGATACAAGGAGAGAGTTGGGAATAGAGGGGTTGTTGGGGGTCGGAGAGTATGGTTTTAGACCATTTTTTGCATGTATTCAGATGCCTTTCTACTAATGTAGTGACGAGCTGACTGAGTTTTACAACACTAATCCTACTAACTACCTTTAACATCCTTCTCATGATGGCATAGTCCTTTTTCAGTAGCGCAGGAAAGACTAATGGGGAGCAGTAAAGTAGAATAGGTAAGATATGAGAGTTGGCAAATTGTGAAAGTAGAGGTTTGGTGGTTCCAGATAGTCTAAGTTTCTTAATATAGTAGGCTAGACGGAACACTTTCTTAGAAATCGTTAGAATATGGATAACTTCACTGAGAACATAGAAATGAAACTGAATTCAAAGGTGACCTAGCTACTGACATCTTAAAAGGAAGGATCTCACAATCTCTGGAAGGGAAACGCTAACAGAATAACTGTTTGAAAGATTCCTCCTGGAGTATCTATTCAAGATATTGTAATCATGAGCTATTCTAATCCTAGAGTGCGTAATAATTGTTCTTACGTTTGCATATTAACTGATTTAGAATGCCCATTAAAATTTTCAAAAGGATGGATACTGAAGAAAGAATACATCATCATCAGGTTCTACAGTTATATATACAACATTATAGTGAATGAATGAATTAGTGTTATGAACAGCATTAATCTTCAAATGACATCGAATCAATATTAATACTACCAATGGATTACAGTTCAGTAGCACCAACATAAAATAATCTGAGCGTCAAAAAAATTAGGAAAGATAATATTACAAATTCATGAATTTATAGTCTCTACTGAAGGCCGGCCAGGGCAGCAATCGGGGTTAGCTGGACTTGCTTCTTTTGTACACAGAGCACTGGTTGTTTGAGACGAATTGCAATAGCCTCAGCTGTGTGAAGCATGCGGTGCTTCGATGTTTTTGGCAATTTATTAGGCACCCGGTAGATGATTATAGAGTAGGATTCTTCCATGTTGGCTGGCTTTGCGGCCGGTTCGTACCAGATGGTACACTATCGAACTGTTGATAGTTTTCACTACATCATTACTTAGCCAAAGTGGGAGATGTTCTCGAGTGAGCACGAAAAATCAAGTTCCTAGAGTAACGGCCAATTTAACTCGCTCCATTAAAAGTGTAGTTGAATTGGTAGATATAATTTGAATTGGCTATCTAGTCTAGGTACTTCATCTTTCAATTGAGGAATCACCATTGGTTGTGTAGAAAATGTGACTTGTAGTTTGCCAGCACTTAAAAAAGTTCCATTATAGATACGATTTTATTTTGATAAATCACACAGTGTTGTACAGTTATATGAACTGATGACGTTTCGAGCACAAACTGTTGCTCATAATCATATCAAGTTACTCACACAACTTTGTTCTTTCATTTATATACATGTGTAGAATCGATTAGATATTGGATTAAAAATCAATGTGAGATAATGTACATTCAGAAATAATAGTACGAGTGTTGTTGATCAATTGCAGTTAGATAGGAAAAAAGGACGAGTGTTTTTTTACAGTCATAATAAGCTACTTGTTAGAATGTTGTGTTTGAATTGAAATAGAATTTTAGTATTATTTATTATCCTCTTCTAATTTGACCTGCGGTAATAATATCTTCCATATCTCTGGTATTTGCATTGAGTCATTTTTGTTGCATGTGTTGGGTGTAGATATAACTATAAAACTTGGGCACTGTGGTAGAGTATAATTCCATTATAGATAAGATTTTATTTTGATAAATCGCACAGTGTTTACAGTTATATGAACTGATGACGTTTCAAGCACAAACTATTGCTCATAATCATATCAAGTTACTCACACAACTTTGATCTCTCATTTATATACATGTGTGGAATGGATTAGATATTGGATTAAAAATCAATGTGAGATAATGTACATTCAGAAATAATAGTACGAGTGTTGTTGATCAATTGCAGTTAGATAGGAAAAAAGGACGAGTGTTTTTTTACAGTCATAATAAGCTACTTGTTAGAATGTTGTGTTTGAATTGAAATAGAATTTTAAGATTATTTATTATCTTCTTCTGGTTTGACTGATGGCATTAATACGAGTGTTATTGATCTACTATAATCAGATGGAAGATACGACGAGTGTTTTAATAGTCATAATAAGTTTTTTGTTAGGATGTTGTGATGTGCTTGAATTGAAATAGAATTTTAATATTATTTATTACCCTCTTCTGATTTGACCTGCGGTTGGGTGTAGACTCGATAAATAAGGATTCCGTAATCAACCTCTCTCTCCACTTAGCTATATTACTTTTTAGAATTTTAATCCTATCCCACCCTATTGTGTGGTTGTTTGTTATTGCATGAAGTGCAATCTCTGAGCTTTTTTCTAAATTACTTATCTTTTCAGGGTCAACCATTCTTACCCTAGCTAAATTCTTATGTTCTGTTAATCTGACTATCCCTGACCTACTAGTTTGACCTATGTAGTTGACCTCACAGTTATTGCAGGGTATTTTGTAAATTATATTATTTTGTTTAATTGGATCCACCGGGTCTTTTAGCCTACAGAGCTTGTCTGTGACTGTCTATAACATCAGCCGTGCAAATACGCTGAATCCTCTTGAATAGACACTTCACCAAGCCCCTCTTATACTGTAATGGACAGAAGCTGTGAAAATTAAGGTATTGCCCCGTCCAAGCGGGCTTTCTGTAGAATAAACCCTTCTTTTAAAGTTACCTGCAGGACGAAAAATAACCTGTCAGAATCACAAGTACCTGGACCAGTTGTATTACTGCGGTTCTGGCCGGGAATCTGTTGAAAGAAATAAGTTTCAGATTTGATCACGAACCGATATCAGTTGGAGAACCATTTGAAAACCAATAGGGAGCCCTGGGCATCGATTCTGTCATAGCTTGAAGCTCTTCATAAGCACGCAACCCCAAGGAATCAAACCCATCTCCGTCCAGTAACAAGGCACTGGACATCAGATCTAATGGTCTACGATTTCCAACTTCCATTAATTCGTGATTTTGGTGCAACCACCAACCAATGTCATCGATGAATATTTGTCTTCATGCACAGTTTGGTGAACCCCTTGTGGTCGTGACTTCTCACCAGAAAGTCCAGGAAACTCTGCCCTGTAGCCAATCGCTAACCAGCATCAAATTTATTTTAAAAAGAGTTACTTTGTAAGGTCGTGTTGAAATCAGCAATTTTTAGAAGTTGGAATTCATTGGCCACTAGACTGGGTCTCAGCGGCTGAATGGTCCTATGAGCTTGCCTTGTAACTGGAGGGTCATGTGTTTGAATCCTGGTGGGTGCATACTGCTAAGGGGTCCCAGAATATGACGAAGCAGCTATTCAGTACTACAAACGACTGTCTAATTGATGTCACAGCTCATTTGATCAAAACAAACTCTTGAGAAATAAGCTTGTTCAAGTAGTCCTTCTATTTTGATGGTTCTACACTATCTACGTTCAAAATTATTTAATAGTTCCTATTTCTACCTTGGATTTGTTTATTCAACTTGTTTTTAATTTTTTAATTTTCGAATAATTTTCAATATTATCTGACATGTCAGATTTTTGTTTATTTGATCTAGTATATGACATGTCCTATTTTGAGATATCATCACTTATCGCAACTGTCATCATGTTATACAGTGTTGTATTTAGCCGACACTCTAATCTAATGAAATCTTTCTCTCCTCCTTCAATGGTGTAAACATTCGAATGAAGCCCCTTTTTTATAAGGCATATAATTAACATTTTGATCGGTTGATGTTTTAATTGTAATTACAATCACAAACAGTTCACATTATAATCATTTGATGAAAAAGAGCCCCAGTAAAGTGCCTCTTCAGTAGAATCCAACGAATATACACTGAAGATAAACTTGATGTGAGGAAGAAAGAAAGCTGACACAAACTCTGGTTGATAATAATTAGTCAGACAAGTTTATTAGGAGGTATGAAGTGGTCAGATACTCTGTTTGGGTAATCATAGCAGCTTGACAACTAGACAAAGATTGAACGCTACTGTAGTTAAAAAGACTTTTTATACAGCTAATATCATAATAATTGAGAATGTTGAAGCCAATATATCCATCTATCGAAGCCCTTAGAACATGCGAAATATTATGTTGCATCCCACTGTATTTACCAATTCGAATATACGTGTGGACACACACATACATAGGGAGGACTCATCGATTTCTGTAAGTAAGGACTAGCTTCAGAGCATATTCCTAAATGGCTTCAGAAGCGAACTGAATTCCCAGAACCAATTGTTTAATGGTGAGAACAGGAGACCTAGCTCCTCTGTTGTGAAACATATTATAGAGACAGGACATAAAATTGATGTTACCATACGTCTTCTAAACCTATCTGTAGAACTTATTTGGGGATATGGCGTATCTTAAAGTTTGTGGAAGTCCTAGCCGTCAATTGGGAACTTTAAAGCACTATTATGCATTCAAAGCAACAATTCATCAGCACACTAAACCTTCCTTGGTAAACTTTGTTTCGACACCAGCCAGGGTAGATGTACTATTACCTCTCTCATTTGGTTCAGTGATCTCAATTCTTATTTTGACCTTCACTATGGCGGCCTTTCAAATTGACCTAAGTCTATTTTCTCCCCTCTTACCTCTTTATTAATTTCGGATATATATATATATCACAGGTCCGTGTGTGACCAGATTGTTCGAAATGTGTTGCGCAAATACATACATCACACGATTCAGACAAATTCCGTCCTCTTGTTGCTTTGTCTAAATTCATATAAAGGGAACTAATTGTCTTATATTTGAAAATAAGCCATAAATATACGATTATTTAGCTTGATAATAAATTCACTGAAAAGCATCCCTCCTCGGAACCATTCGGTTTTATGTCCTGATGAGAAATTTACCATGAGCAAACCAAAAGTCATTGATTGAGATGTTACTGGGAATCAAGCATGGAACCTTAGACAGTCAAGTATCTTTGATTCGTTACCATCTCAACAGTTCCCAATCATCTGTCTCTTTGAGAAAGTGAATTTGTGGTGAGAGCTGTCTGCTAGCCAAAATTGTAGGCACCAATTTACGTCAATGTTTATGTCCCGAATCGGGGTCACGAGATAAAACAATAACAAGGCCTAAGCTTGAGGAACTCAACAACCAATCACAGCAGACTTAACGTGTGTAAATAAGATTCGCAAATATATGGCCTAACTTTCTAAGAAACTGCAACAAAGAGATGACAGCAGGAAAGCAAGCAATCAGAAGACGTTGCTTCTCTGCTAACAATAGCGCTAATAATAATGTACATAAAAATCTATAAATATGTGTTGATTTTCTCAATAAACAATCTGTTGCCTGGTCCTTGTCTTCTGTCGTTACAAATTTCAAGTGTCTCCTTGCAGTAAAAGTAGGATTACGGAAACACCTTGTTTTATGACAAATAGAGTCAAACACCTTCAACTAGAAGACTGTGTAACGGTTATATTCAATTGACACCTAAAGCAGAGTCACTTCAATGATGAAATACTACGTGGCTGTCATAACAGAGGCTTCTGCTGGAACAGGCTGAATTAAGGGAAATCATATCACTCATGGACTTAATTGTCAGAATAGCCATAATCAACTATTAATCCTAAATTCCTCGAGATTCAAAAGGCGACTGACAGCATCGACCATAAAGTAATACTATGAAGTGGAGTGTCACAAACAGCTATAGGATGATGGTCCAACACACCAAGCAATTCGTCAAAACAGAAGGCTCACTGAAGCATTTGAAGTGAAGTCAGGAGTAAGACAAGGCGGTCTACTGTCACCAATGATCTCCTTTAAATGCAGTAAGCCAGATGATGCGTCAGACAAACTTCTGATCGACAAAATGATCCTAGAATATCTTGATTTCGCAGATGATTTTCATCTCATGTTGCACACAGAGAAGACAGAAGTTGACGAAGGCACTCGACTTACAACAACATTTATCGATTAAAATCGGGAAGCCATCCCAGTGGTATCCTTTAAAATACAGGTGGTGTCACAGGTGATGTTGTCAAAGTCAGCCAGGATGGGGAAAACAATACAGGCGTATACTACTCTGAAATCATTGGAGAGATCTAGAGCATTTAGCACAAAGCAGAGAATGTGAATTTCCAGCACTAATATCAAGTCATTCAGCGCCTCCATAAGATTCAAACACTTGGTGGGTGGTTGTTAACAAGCTCTGATTTCCTCCTCAAATGACCAACTCCGTATCGTACATTCAAAGTAACACGGAACTTGTCGTCTCCTAATCGTATTCCACTCGACGGCTTCCTTAGCGCACATCCGATGCATCTGCATTTCCCTGGGGATATTTCGAAGGTAACAGGTTCTTAGTTGGTTCATCTCCTTACCGAGTTCCTTATAACTAATCCTTTCTGGCCATCTGATCTTCAGTAAAGAGCTGAGAAGGTAGCTGTCGCTGAAAGCCTACAAGAGGTTGATGGAAATACTTTTATCATAAGACTCCAGATCTGTGAACTATATTCATTCATTGTGCAAATATGTCTGAATAGAAATAACTCGCTTTAGTTAGCTGAGACTCAATTTCTCATGTTAGAGAATATTACTTTTATTTTTTAAAAACAACTCCACACTACTCATAAGTAGCAGTACAGGCGATTTATAATACGCATACAACATTCAGGGATATGAATTCATTGTTTGAAAGTCACTTTCATTTTGATGTTAGACAGCGATAGGCTTTTCCCTTGAGTACGATTTCTTCTCAGCCATATATCACTGACAACATTACTTCACAGGATTTCATCGGCAGTTAGAGAATCATTGGAAATCACCAAGGAGTACTGGACAGTTGTTTCGTCACCTGAATACCAATGAGACGCTCACTAGCGACTGGCCCTATTTAGGGAGTTACCTGGGGTTCTGGTGGGAAGTCGTGACCAGTAGGGGTGCAGCAGGTCAGGCATGAGGAAAAATGCTCGCCAGCGATGATATTGGCTAGTGCCAGTCGCGCTATGTCGTGAATTGGAAAAAGTTGGAAACAATGGGCTAGCCATTGGATAGGGTCCCAGTGGCTTAATGGTCTACAGGCTAGCTCGCTAGCCTTGTAACCAGAAGGTCCTGAGTTCGAACCCTGGTGGTGAGTGCTTATTGTTGGTGTCCCAGACTAGACTGAGGAAACTGCTGTCTGTCCAGTACTCCTTGATGGTTTTCCAATGGTTCTATAACCAATGTCAGCTCATGAAGAAATCCTGTAACCAATCAATCAAATCCCTACAAACTAATACTTGGATATTATGAAAGTTGGTATATAAATGTCTGTTGAAAACATGGTTTCATTCCGGTGTGAGGCATGGATAGTAATCATCAAGAAAATAGTTCAAAATTATAAAACATTGAGCAGGTGATTCTTTCGATTTTTTGTGGCCATAGAACGAGTGATGGCTAAGATAAGGCTGGATCGATACACCCCGCGCTTAACGCTACATTGCTTTCCTGGAAGGTTAGAATTTCATTTCTTGTAATGTCCATTTCCCCTTCGCTTAGATGATTACAAGGCTAACAACCATTATCCTTCTGATTGTGGTGAACTGTATCATACACAGAAAGCAGGTAGTGAGGAGACGAAAATACATTGTATCTAGAAAAGCAACCTAAAACGTCTGAATTTCGCACATGGATTTTGTCTCATGTTATCTTAACTATTTGTCTGGAGGGCTAAAGAAGACAGGACGTCAGCTGAATATAGGAGAAAACAGACATGATGAAGGTATCCGACCACAGTCAACAAATATCAGTTACCATCAATGCGAGAAATCTACCTAGGCACGATTGTTTCAACTACGTACAGGCGGCATGGATAAAGATGTCGAAGGTAGTCAAGATCTAGGAAAGGCAAGACTGATGTTCATCACTCTGAAGTCAAATGTCACGATGGTCGGCATGTAGCGCAACAAACAACATATGAATATAAAATACTAAAGTGAATCTAATCGATGCTTTTATGTGGTTCACATACTTGACGCGCTGTTCACTTAGCTGCAAACTCAAGATTAGATGACCGATCTACCAGAAAGGATAAATAACAGTGAAACCCTGCGAGTCAATGAATCAACCAATTACCTGAAAAATATTTAGAAGGAAATAAAGATGGGTCAGACATACACTGTAGAGACCTTGGAGTGACATCCTATGGCAGGTACTTGAGTGAAACCTGGGTGAGAATCGACGATTTGGGCATCCAAGGATGACATAGAGATAATTTGATGAATAAGAAACAGAGGCTTGTGGGCAGTCGTGAAGCTAGTTGAAAGTGATGCCACAGGAATCAAGATGTATTGCTGACAATCATATGTTCCACTGTGAATACAAGACATGGATAATAATAATAACTGTAGTCCTACAGAAGGTTAATATCACGGTTCAAAAAGCCTGATAGGAACGTCTTCGACTGAATTCCCGAACAGATCAAGCAGTGACTGTTGAAGCATAGCACATGTCCCAGTCGGTCGATAAAGATTTACGGGCACTGCTTAGGGATTCACATGCCTATGCCTCACTGTTAATTATCATCCTGTTGTGTCTAACGTTGATAGTAGAACAAAAACGCCTTAGATCAATCAAAAGTTTTTCATGTCGCTTACTTCCAACATCCCTTTCTCATAAATGTAAAGCAGCAGTCATAGTGTGGTGACAGCTCTCTGCTAACCAAATTGGTAGACAGTAATTTACGTCAATGTTTATGTCCTAAATATCGGTCATGTGAATACAAGAACAAAGACTGACTCAACAACCAATCACAGCAAACTTTGCGTGGGCGAATACAATTAGCAGATAGATGATCTGACATTAAAAAAACGGCCACAAAGAGATGAAAGATTAACTTTCAGTGAGAAACAACCAATCGCAAGACTGTGTTTTTCTGCTAACAGTAATCTATAATATTGTATATGAAAATCTATAAATATGTGATGATTCCTTTAATGAACGATTTGTTGCCTGACTTTGTCTTCTGCCGTCACAATAGAACTGCTGCGTCACATATATGTCCTTCAGCAGGTAGTGAGACATCTCAATGTTTCATTCCTTTGAGTCCTGAGTGGGACATAGGGATTTGAGCTTGAGACTGGAAGTTTCACTAGTGGTGTGGGTTCTTTTAACAGGGATAGGTGACCAGCTTAACAACCAACCTCCCCACTTCTTCAGGTCCAATTACCACTGGCTGACTGAGGTAGAGGAGTTAGTTGACAAGAAATCGAACCCCAGGCTACATATGAGTGGTTGGCGAAAATTTTGCACGAATTGTGTCGAAAATGCCAAAAGAGAGTTTTGTGTCACCGCCGAGATTTTTATAACTCACTGATACTGATGAGACTTTCGAAACAGACGAATTCATATCCATCACTACCTTCATAATAAAATTAAATAAGAATGACTGCGGTAAGGTTCGAAACCTTGACCCTATTGCTTCAAAAAACGATATTTTCGAACCAAAGTATTACTCACCTTGTAAACGAAAAGTTCAGTTCGTTTAACCGCCATAAAATAACGACGATACACCTTCAAACCGAATTTCCTTGGCTTACAGATCTTCACATAAGTGTTCAACTCTGGTAGACCAGGATCACTGTCATTTGTATCCTGTAACAAGTCACTTCCCCCATCCATATTATCCAACAGACTTAATGGACGTGGTGATCGTTGTCTTGGCCTTGAACGATGCTGTGTCTTAATTCCATCTGATGGTAGACAACCATCTGTATTCTCTAGACAATTCATTGACAACTCTTCAAGCATAGCATCGATTTCACTATCCAACTCTACTGCACTCATTGGTCTAGATAGTGTTTTTATATGCCGACCTGTGTGTAGATACCTACCGAGTGGAGAGATATCACGATTGTGTATCACCATTGTTGATGTTATCTTTTTCATATTTGTCTTACAGTTCTCAGCAATACTCTTCTCCAGCAGATTATCGAGTAATTGATTTGTACCGTTAGCTGTGGTATTGGCGATGGCTGTGGTGTTGCCATTCATCTCTTGGCTGTGTGATAGATTTTCATCGTTTAGTAGGGCTTCTTGTTCAGTGGCCAGTTCAGCCTTTAAAAACAAAAATAAATATGGAATTAAAATCGATAAAATGCACGGAATTTTCAGCATGTGATACAATCAATATTGCAACTAGTTTCTTCATTACGACGGAGGTAATAATTAAAATTGGGCATCTACATTGATAATATTGTTAAATAAGAATATGAGTATTAAATTAAATTCAGCGGAAATATTAACAACAATGTAACCATGGAAACGAAATAAGGCTATTTACTTAGAGTTCCTCAACAGTAAGTTGGTAATCTCCTGTCTTACCCATTTCGCATCACATAAAATGTGTCCCGGCCCAAGTAAGGTAATGTAAAGTTCTTGTACCTAGTCATCTGATCACACAGTCTTGTATAGTTGCTTCTAGTTCTACACAATGAGAAAGATGCAAATTGAGAGTTGTGTATGGAGAGGATATTCAGAGTCTGAAAAGATAACATTTGCTAATTTATTCAAGGAATCCATGTGTTTATCTGCAACAGTATTAACGAGTTGGTTTAGCGACACCTCACTTGCCTTATTGACGCCTTTCATTGCCCTACACAGTATAACAAAGTCTTTCTAAAGAATCCCGAGAAAGATTAAGTTGTGAGGGAACGATAGACAGAATACAATATTTAACAAACCTAGAAAGTAGAGAGTGAGTGATACCAAACTGTCTTAACTTACTTACACAGAATGTTAGACGAAACATCTTCCTGGAAACTAATATGATGTGGGGGAGACCAGGAAAGACGATTAGACGAAATACACGGTCTAAGAGTTTCAACTTCTATGCCATCTATGCTGGTAGAATCATGGGGAACAAAACAGTTCATATAGGTGGCACTTGCGTCTAAAGGTGGCATTAACAGCCTTACATTTGGACGAGTTTAGCTGAAGACCATCATTTGACAAGGACCACTGACTAATTTCTCATAAAAAGCTTATTCATTTTGGAACAACCTGTGAATGAGAGGTAACCATCATACAAACAGTCAGATTATCGAGATACTTAACAACAAAATTAACTTCGTCATTTAGAATGGGTCAAGTCATGCAAGAAGAAAGAAAACAGAAAGTGGGAAAAGGGGATCACCTTTGAGTGACCGTATTTAACAAGAGAGGCCTAGGTACAGTACAGAGTAGCAGTTAGTGGATGTGTGGAAGCAGACGGCATAATTTCATCCTATACTTCTTATATTCTCCTACGGGAACTCGATAGAAATACTTTTACACAGACAGCTTTATTATCCAATAGGACTTTTAAAACGTTAACAGTACTTTATCATGACGGGAAGATATTGGAAGAGTAGACAAGTCTAAAAGTGTATCAAGACTCAGAACGATCAATCATCACATTCTCCACTCTTGACACTGGAAGGATAAACAGTATTGATTGAAACTTTATTTTGGGCAGTGCATATTACGGTTGTGTTATCATCACCTGGATACTACGGGAAAGGGATGCTCAGTATTATATTGAACGTTTGTTATTCCCCATGTTTACTATTGATTAGTGTGTTGGCCGAGGAGGGGACATGGAAAAGATGTGTGACTGGCCAGCATTAAGCCACAGACGAACTTAGAACAACTGATACTTCCCTTCTTTCAAGTACTACATAGGTAAATTGTTGGTAGAGTGCTTACCAGAGACACACCTTGTCTCTGTCTACTCCACTCCCATATCCTCCTTCGTTTACTATCTGACAGCAGTAGTCCCAGAAAAGAGGGAAGGTTGGATGTGAAGTTGATAAGAATCCGTAACTAAGTGTTATTATCACGTCAGCAGTTGATATGACCAAGTGAACTAGATATTGATTATTCGTCTTTAGTACTTTTCTCTTCACAAAGCCACGTAAATATTGAAAGACAAAGACTGGCCTATGACTGTTACGTTTAGGACTTCTGACCGGCAACGATAAAAATAACGAAGCAGGTAACAAAAAGGATGACTACAACGATTATTTATTAGACAAAATATATTATTATTCTTTTGGGTTCCAAGAGGAATATAGAATTTCAACGACACATCAACAACGCTTTCTTCCATTTTCTGCTGTCCTCTTCAGTCGGGTAGCTTCACGATTGCCTGTAATCTGTCATCTCCTCCTCCTCCTCCTCCTCGCCACACGATCTCTTCTATGCCACTCTCTCACACACAACTCCCTCGTCGATTCCCATTAGGATTCCACTCGAGCAATGGTCTGCATTGCGCGTGACGTCATCCGACCGATGGCCTTCTCGACGTATGACCGATCCATCTCCATTTTCTCCAACATATTTGTTGATCTATTGTCTATTAGTTGGTTTGTTACCGGAGTTTCAAGTTGGTAATTCTTTCTGGCCCACTGGCTGACCGACCATTAGATCTTCAGCATGAAGCCAGTCAGTGAAGAGAGTAGTTGTTGATAAAAGTTTGCAGTAGCTTGTTGGAAATCCTTTTCATGACACGCTGGTCCAAGTTCCTGATGCATATAGAAGATCCGGCTGAGTTAACATTTTTTTTTCTTTCACCTACCCCAGTGGAATATAGGGCTTCAAGCTAGTGGCTTGAAGTTTCTGTAGCAGTGTTCATTTTACAGGATGGGAGTGCTAGCCACCTCATGCCCAACCTTTCCGCTTTACCAGCATTATTTCTGGCTTAGCGAAGTAAAGAAGTGCGTCGGCCGGACCATGTGTATGGTCGGCGGGCGTCCTAACTGCTATGCCACCGACGTACTCAGCTAACACTGGTGTGTTGAAAATCTGTTATGCACTGGTCGAGTAATTAATAGTCCTGACGCAAGAAGGAGGAAATCAGAAAACCACCAGGTTCACAATGATACTTGTATTTTTCAAAACAAGGAAAATCAATGTCACACAAGTGCATCAGCGAATGTTCAAAATGAACGGATCAATAGACAGTCTTAACGTGATTGGTTGTAATGTCATGTAACAACAAGGTCAGTCATGTTTGTTTAGTTAGTGGACAGACAAAAACATATTGTCAATCATAATGGAATATCGATCCATATATACATAGCAAAATATAACAGACTGTCAAAAACAAACACACATATTGTGTAGATACATATCAAAATCCGAATCTTCTTCTTCACACTGACTAAGTGCAGACGATTTCTAAACTGGTTTCAGGTGGATGAAGGCGTATCTTGCCTTCCGGGTTCCGCATGGTTGGCTTTGACATCTTTGGCATCCATTCCGTCTGTAGAACAAGCGACCCCACCCCAAAAAATCAATCAAACCTCCACGAAAGCTTCAACGCACAATAAAAATTTAAGCCATAAATAAACAAATCTGAATGTTTAGACAAGGAAAAAGGTTAAAGGAAAATATGATGAAATCTTACAATGAGGTCAAGGCTCATCCAACCCACAAAGATGAATTCTGCAATCACTAACCTAAAATACTGATCAACTCATTTTAGTCGCTTCCATTGCTACAGAGACTTAAAAGCTCAACTGTTGAAGCCATATGTCTCACTCGGAAGGCAAAGAAAGAGAAAAAAAGAAACAAAGATATTCACGTGGTCGCTGAACACTCAGGGAATTCCTTAAAAGACTTCTTCACGAAGGTCACTGAAAGACAGTAGGGCAAAAAGCCGAAAATATGGAAGCAGTGTGAAGTGCAGAAAGGGGTACAAAACCTATTTACACCATCTTTTTTTTTCCAGTAGAAATTAACATCACATTCAAAATTCCTACATGTAACTTAAATTATGACCCACAGAGAACACCAAAACATTCAAGTATTGGTTTGTAGGGATTTGATTGATTGGTTACAGGATTTCATCATTAGCTGACATCGGTTACAGAAGCATTGGAGAACCAGCTGGCAGTACTGAACAACTATTTCGTCCTAACTTGGGACTCTTCATTATCAGTACGCACCCACACTGTGGGGTTCGAACTCAGGACCTTCTGGTTAAAAGGCTAGCAAGCTAGCTTACAGACCATTATGTCACCTGAACAGACAGATAGGGACTCTTCAATAGTAAGTTAAAACTTCATCAGTTTCCTTTAGTTTTACTTTAATTTTTTAAAAATTGACCTTAAGTAAGAGATTAAATTACACCGGAGAATAATCTAGGACACAGTGGACTTCTTAGACAACTGTTTCTCTCCTGTTGACCTTAACTTCGCCTCCACCACCCATCCCCACCGAAATTTATGTTGAAATGGTAAAATGTTTGTTTCTACCTATTACATTCACCCTGTCAAATTTTTAATTAATGGGAGTAATTATCGTTGACTGTAGATAAAGGCTAGAATCAGCTGATAAATAGCCTTGATGTCAGCCAGCCGAAATCGACCAATCAGACAACGTGTATAGTGGAATACCAAGGTGACGCCTACGCACCACTTGGCAAGCTATACATTCAATTTTCCTGACTTTAGGGTTAGTCAACTTTATGCGCTCTTTCCCCTCGATCGATTATGTCAAGGAAATGTGTCCAGAATTAGAATAAGCCTGGATTGAGAGACAAAAACGACTTTCAATTTAATGGGATATTTTCTTTTTAAAAAAATGTCAACTATATTTTACTTTCCCCGTTTGCGTTGCATTGCATTATCCGCATTTAAAGCATTTCTAATTACTAGCATTGAAGAAATATTTATGAAGTACTTTGTTCTGTCAAACAGCTTAGCGAACAATTTTCTTCGACACTAGGTAATGACCAGTGGCATGACTCTAATTCTTCACTTCATGATTAGGTCCCTTGTCATCACGTTGAGCCTTGAATTGTTGTTGGAGGTAGTTGGCAGGAAGGCTTGGACCTAAATTTTGTGCTTGTTGCCTGACACTCACTAGTCAACAAGGTACATCTATAATCTTGCAGGAACTCACCTGTGTCACAACTCTGTGTTGCTACTATGGACATTATCTTCGAGCTAATCAGGCACGCGACTGACCTCCTGTAGGACTGTACTGGAAAGTTTGTAGCAAATGTCATGTATCAAGTCCTCCGTTTTAGTGCAGACGGACTGACTGTAGCACTGTATGATCCGGGTTAGAATCTCAGAAGGGACATGTGTCCCTTCAAGATTGCATATACACCAAACTGGTAAATGCCAGCAAGAACGAAACCTTGGCATCCTGCAGACTGCCTCCAATCATCCGCCACCAACAATTCAGAGTTTGCATATAACGTGTAAATATCACTGCTGGTTGTTAAGGTGTCGATTTCAGCACCTAGTCAATCACTAACTGCAGATATCTTCTAAGAAACCGATTAGCTAACGAGTTACACATATGTAATTCAAAACAAAGGATTTGTCTAAAGTACAAAGTGTCTACGTCTGAATGCAGTCCAATAAATACACAGTTACTGGGCGTCAATAAAAGTTAAGAAATCCCGCCCGAAATGTGTCAAAGACGATCCACGGTCGGTATTAAATGGTGCGCAAATTTTCCAGATGAAAAATAAAGAGATCTGAATCAACGAAGTTCAACAGAAAGTGGAAAATAAATAAAACATATATACAGCAGATGTTGGTCCACCGAGAGAGAGAGGGCTCTCGAGTGGTTACGACGGTCTCGCCTCGCAAGAGGCAGGATGGGTATGTTTGGTTCTCCTAAAAACCAATACCCAGTGAATGGGTGTATCACTGTGTTTGCATCGGTGGTACAGCGGTAAGGAGCCTCGCCGACGATGCAAATGGCCCAGGATTCAATTCCCGGTCAACGCAATCCTTTACCTCGCTAAGCCAGTAATAAGACTGGTAAAGAGGAAAGGTTGGGCATGAGGCTAGCAACCCCATCCTGTAAAAATAAACACTGCTACATGAACTTCAAGCCTCTAGCTTGAAGCCCTATATTCCACTGGGGAACGTGCAGGAAAAAATACAGCAGATGTCGATTGACTATCCATAAGAAGATAATGACTACAGATTAGATCGAATATGAATATAATAAGTGAGACAAATTTTATTAGCGAACAACATTAATTGTTATGGAGTGACAGCATTGTGAAAATATATACTTACTTATACTACTTACTGCTGTTAAGTAGTATAACAGTAATAAGTAGTATAAAGTAAGGCGTACGGAAGGCAGTAACACTAGCTGAAACGGAGAGATTGTTTGGCAAATCCCTCGTGAAAGATCTGATCACAACACTGATACTTATCTGGAGGTTTCAACCAACTTTGTATTTAATTCAATTTTAGACTTTTCCGTCGACAGATGATGATTGGACCGAAGTGCTCAGGTTGACGTGTGCAGATGCTTCGACAATGTTTGAGCATGTAGCTGGAAGTTAACTGGTGGATGGTAACTAGCAGGCGAATCCAGGATAATGTGCATTTCGTCCTGTTTGGCGTTTGAAACTATGGGCACTAGATTTCTAGCCTCGATGGGACACCATCACTCACTCACTCACTCACTCACTCAGTGCTGGCAGACGAGTCGCAAATAGGACGTAATGTGCATCCTGGACTCCACTGCTAGTCGCCACCCACCAAGTCAACTTTGTATTTATCATCTTTTTCTCTCTCCTAGACTGTATATCATTATTTTGATGTTTGCACATCACGTATTGATTTCATCCTTATTATTTGTCGTTGTTCCTGTTTAGAATCTCTAATTTTATTGCTTCTCTTGATAGTTAGTGGTTGTGTGATACATTGGTAATGTATTGTTTTACGAGTGGGATTTTGTTTGAGTGAAGTTAAGGTCATTTCTGATCTTGGAATGTCCACTGGAAGCGTTGGTGTATTTGTGTGTATGTACGTGTGATTCTTGTGGACAGAATTTTTGACTTCACCTTTTTGAGTATAAAGTCTACTTGATTTTAAGTGAACGATTTTTTGTTTACTTTGACTGCACTTGATGGCTGGCTTATTACCTCGGACGACAGTGTTGAGATAATTTTCAGTTTTTGATGTTCTTTTATTATTATTGCCTAATAGGACTTTGATCAGAAACCAGTCAGTAACCACTGTAATGTGTCTAGTTCTGTCTTTTCGATGCAGACTGAATTTTGATGTGGTTGTGTTCTCTGAGTAGCTGGATAGTTAATTTGAGAAGCTTTCATTATTGCCCCACTACTAGCCAACATCTTCAGTGCATATTTCAGTCTGATGAAATGAGCTTTTAGATTTCTCCACGAGTTCACTATTAGTCATCTCTCCTGGTCACCACCTTGAACGTGACTCTTTGTTTGTTTGATTTTTTGTGTTTTCACACCTTCTAGGCTACCTGTATTGGAAGTGATTGCTTCCTTGGCTTGAACTTTGACCTTTTGTGTGTAAATTTAGTCTATCTCGATGCGTCTATTGACTGACGATTCACTGGAATACTAGGCTTCTAAAAATTATCTGGCATTTTCGGTGTTACCTGCGTCTAATATTTCAACGTTTTACCAGTCGAATCGATGCCCATGGTTGTTTGTATGTAGTGATATGAGGGACATCAACTCATGGCAAGGAAAGAAGATGACACACTAATATGGATTGTGCATAGGAAACCTATAACAACAGGTCAGTACACTCATTTTTTGGGTTTTGTACCTTTCAAATATAAATGTAACCTGGTAAAGTGTCTGTCTGGTTCATAGAGCCAGGTTAATCTGTTCAGACGACGGCCTCAATGAGAAGCTTAAGATTATTAGAGAATTACTTAGAAAAAAAATGATTATCCAGATAAATTCATTGAGAAAAATATGAATTCAGCACCTAGGAGAATCAGTATGGCACAATTCCGAAAAAACCAATGTTTATAAAACTGAAGTTCCTCGGTGACAATATCAGCGAAATAATAACACAGTGCTTGAAGAATGAAGTTAAAAGGGCTTATTATTATGCAGCAGAGGCACGTTGTCTCTTCACAACCATCTCTATTCTATGTTCGAGAAATAAGGATAAACTACCTAAATTTACCTCTTCCATGTGTATCTACCAGTTTGACTGCAGCTGCGGAGCCAGCGACATTGGGCATACAATTAGGCAAGTTCATCGTTGGATTTCCAAACATCATCCATCGTGGTTAAGCAAGGGACAAACAAAATCTATTCGTAGTTCTATTTTAGCCCACTTTGTTGATACTGAGTATAAGGTTGATGTGACTACTGCATTTAAAATTATTTATCGTATTCCGACTAATCTTAATTTTGCTCTACAAGTTCGTCTTCTACAGACAGCTGAAGCAATAGGAATCCGCCTGAAGAAGCCAAAATTGTGTGTTCAGAAGAAATTCGTACAGCCACTTTCCTTATCTTGACCATCGTTACATGAATGTATAAACGGGACTACTTCGACCCCCTCCCCCAAAACGTTTAAAAATTATAATTGTCCAAATTATTTCATTATTTTTTCTGACCACTTCATCTTTCATTGAGATGTTATCCTTGTAAAATTAATTTATTCTAACCATTTCTACCTTTTAATTGTGTATTGATTTTCTTCGTTAATTATCACCCGTCACATTGACATGTTGACACTGACTAATTATTGTTAACAAACATATCAGTGCCACTTGATTGGTAAACTGTTGTGTATTGTAATAAAAATGCTATGGATATATATTAGATTAGAGTAGAGCCAGAGTGAGATGAGGATCTAATTGAAAACTAAATATTTCTTCACTCAATCTTTCTCCTTTCTAGAAGGAAACCTCACACACAAATGGTCAAAGTTCAAGTCAAGGAAACAATCATTTCCAATACCACAAGTAGCCTAGAGGGTATGAAAACACAAAAAAACAAACAAACAAAGAATCACGTTCAAGGTGGTGACCAGGAGAGATGACTAATAGTGAACTCGTGGAGAAATCTAAAAGCTCACTTCATCAACTGAAGTATGCACTGAAGATGTTGCCTAGTAGTGGGGCAATAATGAAAGCTTCGCAAATTAACTATCCAGCTACTCAGAGAACACAATCATATCATAATCATCCACATGAGTTAAAATTTTTCTCCAACATCTCTTCACCGAATACTAACAGTCAGGTTTGCAATATGGCAACCATTTTAGGTAGCTCACCATCACGGTGCACATTGATTTGATGATATTAGATGGAAACATCTGTGAATGCAGTATTCACTGGGTGAAGCAGGTTCGAATCTCAGAAGAGAAATGAGTTCCTACAAGCTGGTTGCAGATACGCCTTACTGATTGGTGAGTGCCAGCCGGCTAGCTTCCTGCCGATTGCCTTCATCTAGTATCATCAAGTTTAATAGAACTGCCAAATTATTCAAGAATAACTATTTCTTTCCCTGTCTTTTTGGAGCATTTTGTGAATGAACGTATCTTAAGGCAGCTTTGTCAGCTATATAGTAGGATACAGAGATTGGTTTCCCGCGTCCAGGCCACAACGAGTCATATTAATATATGTGTAAAACTTGGGCACTGTGGTAGTAAGTAATTCCATAATAGTTTGTTTATTAGATGTAACACACAGTGAAACTGTATTGTTTACTGGGTGACACAGTTTTGAACACAATTCATTATTGTTCATGATCATATCAATTGTGATCACACGACTTTGAAACTTGAGTTTAAAGTTTTCTTCTAATGTTATTTTGCAGCATAAAAAGGAAAGAAGGTGGGTAGTTAAACACTAGTGTTTATTGGAAACCCACACACATTCAAACAGATATTTGGACTCCGATCATCCCATCCTATGTCAGTAAAAATAGGATTGGTGAAATGTTTAAGTGACAGAGCACAAAAACTAAGTAGTACCAAGGATAATCTAAGACAGAAAGTGTGACATATAAGAGAAACCTTGAAACTCAATAATTACCCGGTTAAATTAGTCAGGAAATATGTAGGGAAATGTAAAAATAATAATAATAGTGACACGCATGTCAAATACACTCAAGACAACACCAACATCAAGGAATCTAAGTCATCAGTAGTAATTCCATACAAAGAAGGAACCTCGGAAACCACCTTACGCAGAATTCTTAACAAGGCAGTCAGGAATAAAAGTGGCTGGCATTCAAACCCACAAACTCAATTAGAATCAAGCTTTGTCGGTTAAATGATGGATCCTGTGGAGCCTTTAAAACAAAGCAATTCAGTTTATCTAATACCCCGCCTTCAATGATTGTCAGGTCAAATAAGTAGGTCAAAGTAGTAGAACAGGGTCAGTCAGTCAGATTGGTGGAGTATAAAAACATAGCAAAATGTAGATTAGTTGACCCGAATAAGATAAGAAATCTAGAGAATAGTTCAGCTATACCACTCACTACATGCAGTTACCATACAACGGGATGGGATAAGATGACAGTTTTAAAATCTATGTCACAGGGTGGAGGGAGAGATGGATAACAGAAGCTTTGTTTATCGAATCGACTGCAAATACATGTTATAGGAATGATTCAACATCTGTCCCAGATATCTGGAAAATTTTACTACCCCAATAAAAAACAAACAGGAGAGGACAAAGGAAACTATAAAACTCAAGTTTCAAAGTAGTGTGATTACAATTTATATGATTATGAACAATAAATTTTGTTCGAAACCTTGTCACCCAGTAAATAATACTGTTTCACTGTGTGATACATCTAATAAACAAACCAATTTGGAATGACAACGAGACAGTTTTGATCATGATAAAGCTCTATTCTTACCTTAATCATAGACAAAACTAGAAACCTGAAATATGAGATTCATCCAGTTGATCTCATACCTGAAGGACTCGAATTCTATCCTGTGTGAATGAGGTCATAGGCGCTAGCACTGCTGCTCAGCCACAAAATTTTTTGGCGAAACAACTATAGTAATCCCTAGTTTTCGATGGCTGCCTAACTGATGTCATATCTTGGTCGTGGCTGAACATTTTTGTCCGACTCCAACCTATTAACTAGAACCGACTTTTAATTCATAATATGTATATATGCTTGAGACTCTATATTGATCAACACTGACTGAATTCTAACACTGAAGTCTGAAAGCTAGGTGATAGACTAGCGCTGTACTTTCCACAGCGGTATCGAGTGGTTGGCGGCAACCAGTAAGAGATCTAAAATGTTCTAGGTTTCGTGCCTCTGGACACTTTCCAGTCAGTCTGTCTGTCTGTTTACGACATAGAACTTTGCACAGATATGCGGCTGTACAAATCGCCACACTCCCTCCATGTAGTACACAAAGAAAGAGAAAAAAGTAGAAGAAATGCATAATAGAGACAGTAAACAGAGGTGTGAGAAAAAGGAATAGTAAAAAAGAAGAACAATATAGTTTCATTGGAAATCATAAGTCACAAGGAGTAGATGCATCTGAGCCAGCCATTGACAACTACGATTTTAAACCATATCATCAATTGTTTCCAACCATCAGTTTTTACCCTACCGGGGACCCCAACCAGCCAGGAAGTCTACACCTTCCTACATGGCTTAGACTAACTGTTGTGGATTTCATTGACTGACGAAGCCATGTTTTAGTTTGACCGCCACTAGCTCTTTTCCAGTCTGACCCTATATCAGCTAACATTTCCCAACAGTCGAGGAAGGCGATGACTAGGCATACGTAAAACATGTCCTAATCATCTCAATCGGTGTAACTTCACAGCCTCGTCAACGTTTTCCCCTCGATGCTTAACCTCAATCTTGCTCACCTTATTATACCACTTCACACAGGAGATAGAGCGCAGGCACCTAACACTTTTCAGTAAGGTGTATCTACAACCATGAGAGAATTGATGTTCCTTCAGACATTCAAATCCACCTCACCCAGCTCAGCAGTCAAAGAGACCTTATCACTAAACTATTCGGACTCAAGACTAACCTTTTTTAAAGAGCAATCAACTTCATCTTTCTATTTCTTTGTGTTAGTGCAAACTAAATTCTATCCGTATTAAATTGTTTAAATAACATTGCCTATTCTCGACAGACAGAATAGTATTTCCTGTCAATTTTGTGTTTGTGTGTGTGTGTGTGTGTGTAGATGAGAGTGTGTTATTGACCGTTATGTAGTGAAACTTATTTCTAAAAGCGATTAAACGTTATAAATTTTTGACAGGGAAGACAAGACCCCTGGTTATATCTATCAAAAACATTCACGCATACACAAACACAGTCTTTCACTCTGCGCTTCAAAGGGAGTAATCTGAACAAAAAAACAGACTTGAAATTAATGTTTACATGAACATGTCAAAAAATAAATGTCAGAAAGAATGTTACGTCTTGTTTTTTTGTTTTTACATGTCTCTGGTTCCGAGTGGAATGTACACCTTCAAGTTTCAATTGTGATAGTTTTGTGAGGTAGCAATTTAAGCCTTACTCTCCTCACTCAACCCTCCCTATTTTCCGGTACTACCATCAGTTTGATGAGGTTTCGGGGTCGGAGATCACCTGCCTGGAATCAAACCTGGGCCTTGGCTAGCTAGTAAGCATTCATAAACCATTAAACTACTAATGCTCTTTGTAGTGTCTAAGGGTTGATTAGCTTTCACCTTTCATTTGAACACAATAAACACTTAATATTTAGACATAATCGATCGATGTCTGTTGCGCAAAAACAAGTTTGTGACGATAAAAACAAAGATGATGATCTTAGTAAGACATAAAAACATTCAGTCTACAAATTATTCGCAGTAGGAAAAATTTTTGAAAACTATCTGGGAGAAAATTTGGAAACTGATTATTCAGATGCCATCACGTCTAGCAAACCACTGGAAAATTAGCAGGGAGTACTGGACAGTCGTTTCATTCCAGTTTGGGACTCTTCATCAGTACGGATGGATGGTGTCATTAGGAATCTACAGGACGAAGTTGTCTGGAGTTCAAGTTACGGAATTAGTGCGCGATTAGACTCCGTCTGCATGTCACAATGGTAACTGGGGTTCAATCCCTAGTGTGGTTAGGGTTGCGTAGTGTTGTGAAAAGTTACAAACTAGAATGAAACAGCCGTCAAATACGCGTTGGTAGTCAAACCTGAAATCAGTCAAATCCCTTGAAACCTTCAGACACTTTAAAACATTCAATTTCAATTTTAGATTTTCCCGTCGATCAATCATGGGACCGAAGTTCTCGGTCTCAGGTTTAGATGTCTGCTTCTTGTGCAGATGCTTCGACAATGCCTTAGCGTTTAACTAGAAGTTAATTGGTGGTTGGTGACTAGCAATGGAATCCAGGGTAATGCGCACTTAGTCCTTTTTTGGACTCGTCTGCTAGCTGGATGTACCTGCATTCTGCAATGAGTCACCATCCACCAGTTAACTTCTAATTATATGCCCAAACACTGTCGAAGTATCTGCACAAAGAGTCGACATGTCAACCTGAGACCGAGCACTTCGGTACAATCAATCGACGGGAAAATCTAAAATTCAACTAAATAATTTATATAACTCGTTGTACAAGAGGTGTCTGTCGTGGCCTAAGTGGTCTAGTGGATAACGCTTTAGCCTTTGAAACTATGGGCACTGGGTTTGAACCTTGGTGGTGGGAACATCATCACTCACTGGGGAACGCAAGTAGATCCAGCTGGCAGATGAGTCCCGAATAGGACGAAATATGCGTCCTGGATTCCATCGCTAGTCACCGTCCACCAATTAACTTCAAACACTCTCTACTGATTTTATATACGGAAGTATACGATATTTAAACAACGAGAAATCAAACTTCTCCATGAATTTAAATGTAGACGTACAGAGAAAGAGAGATGGATGCATGTATAGAGATACACGCACACACAGGGGTAGACAGGAATGCAACACCGCCCAAATGTAATTCACGCCCTAATCAACTCTAATTTTGTTTTCATATTCACCACTTCAACGTGTTCAATTACAATAATTACAATGATGAATGTAACACGTGAGGATAAACAATAATGATTTGGTGTTTTTTTACTTTCATTTTTCACAAACAGACAACCCACTTGTTGTTGGGGATTATGACAAATTTTCACAGAATAAATATTTCAAAAATAAATGGGTGAGGCAAGAAGTGAAGAACAAACCAAAGTGGTTGTCACACATTAGCAGGGTGGTTAGAATGGTGAGAATCACTGAACAAAGAAGAGTGAAGCGAAGAAAAACAATTTTTCATTTGTAAATCAATAATTAATAAATGAGACGTAAATTCTAGAAAAATCATACTAAATGTTCTAATTAACTCAGCATAAAGCCACAGCAGGAGGGTGTGGTGTTTTGGTCCTACTCTACTCCCTCGCTGTCTCCAACTGTCAGTCTATATATCAGTTATCTTTATTGTTCCTTTAGGTTCCAAGTGGAATATAGGGCTTCAACATCGCATGCTCATTTCATCCGGTTGTCTGCAGTTTTCCTTAGATAGCTCTACTATCACTGGCCTATAAGCCCTCATCCCCTCCTCAAGGGATCTCCTCCATGTCACTGTTATGGACCTGTAGCTAGTTGATATGATGTCGTTGACAACTGATATGACCGCATGGACTGATGTGTGGGCGTAATAATACTTACGCAATGATCAACTCTATGATAGGTACACCTACTTATCCATCCGGAGTACCTTTCACTTCAATGAGCCACATAAATATCACAAGACAAAGACACTAACTTGTGACAGTTAGAATAAGATTTTTACTGGGAAAAAACACGTTATATTTATATATGTGTCTTTTGTCACGTTAAAATCAGCTCAAGGCAGTGGAAATGGGTTGTTCTGATTGGTTGACAATTCGTCTAAGGTAGGCTATGATTTACAAGGTGATTACCACTTTAAGCTGACTCTTATCAGTCATCCTAGAAGCAAAGGCGTCGTTTCTCACCCGGGTGTCGATGTCGTCGCTCCATGGTCTTCTTATCATTAGTCGTATCTGTCTGAATTTTATTCTCCATATAATTATTCGGGTGGCAGGTTCTTAGTCAATTTGTTTCCAGGGTTACTTATTGCTAATTCTTTCTAACCAGCCATTCTGATTTTCAGAACTGTACGAAGGGAGATGTTGACCCATAGTCTGCAGTGTGCTGTCAGAAATGCCTTTCGTTGCATCTGCGCCAAGTCTTTGAACCATACAGAAAACTGACTAACTTGCCATTATTATTATTGTTCCCTTGTGTTTCTAGTGAAAAATAGGCCTCCAACTGCACGTCTCCACTTGCCACTTCTGTCTTCCTTCTGCTGTACTTTTCACCTGAATCCATGTTAATCCATACTCTTTCAACTCCTCTTCACACGATCTCCTCCATGTCACCCTTGCACTGATGTCCCACTCGCGCTACCCTTTCGGCCTGGTTCCACTCGAGCAATGGCCTGACGCGCGCGCGACGTTACCTAGTGGCCTCCTCAGCGAGTGTCCAATCCATCTCCACTTTCTACTGCACATTTGTTAGGCGATTGGTTTGTTCTTGTTTTGTTTATTCCCATAGTTTCTTGTTGGCGGTGATTCTTTCCGGCCCGGCCATCTGATCTTCAGTATAGAGCCAGCGAAGACAGTTGTAGGTGAAGGTCTGCATCGCAACCTTTTGGAAATATTCTTTGTGACCCGCCCGCCAAGTTTCTGATCAGTATAGAAGAACTTACTGACTTGACGTTTGTATTGAAAATCCGACTGAATTTTGTTGTTGATTCTGGCTGAGTGACGAGGATTTCCAGATCGGTTTCAGGTTGGTTGATGAATGTGTTTCTCGCCTTCCCGATTCTCGCTTGATTTGACATCCTCGTCCGTTCTGACTACGTGTAGTTGAGACAATGCTCCCTAGATAAGTGAATGAAGTAACTAACCTCTTTCAAATCCCTCCCGTTGATGGTGATTGGCACTGGATGTTGCTGTTGTTGTTGTTGGTTGGTTGGTTATTTTCATAACCCCCGTTTTGTCTATGTTCACCTGGAGTCGTGTCTTCACCGGTTGCTTCTTCGACCATTTTGTCGGCCATTTGTGTTGAAAATCCGAATCTTGTTCTTTATTCTGAGTGTGGTAGATTTTCAGGGCGATGGACAGCTGTCTTGATATTTCGATTCTGCCTTAAACATGTTCATGAGTGTTGTGTTGTTCTCGGTTGGATATTTTCATCAAATCTATCTTCTATATCTTCACTTGGAATCCTGTCTTCGCCACTTGCTCTGGTTCTATCAACTTGGGGGATTTTGTATTAAACAACACGTTTAATATTAGATGAAATGTTGAAACAATTCATTGTCAGAAGAGGTCTACTGCAGTTAGATTTTGGTATCGTATTATTCACCAGGCATATGGAGAGAGGTCCGCGTTTGGTTCATTCCACGATGACGTACGATAAAGGAATCTCAGCTAGCCGAGAGGTGTCACAGAAACGGGGGAATGTTCAACGTGAGGCCTGAAGTCTCACACTGTAAAAACAAAACTAACTCTTTTGAAACCTGAAAGCATGAAGCTGTACGTTTCACTCGAAATGCAAAGCAATGAAAAAGGACAATTGTATGAGGGGTGGATTGTACTACATGATCACAGAAATTTCAGTCAGTGAGTGATTGAAAAGGGGCGAGTTTGAATTTTTAATGCAGTGGTTAAACTACAGTATTGAATTATTGAAGGTTTGAATGCACTTCGTAAAGTATGTATGTTCAACCTCCATATAAGTGGCAGTTAGCATGTAAGACGGGCAGAGAAGGAAATGTATGTGATTTGTGCCTCTCATACAACAACATAAACTGGACCCTATTCATTTCATGTTCCATAGGTTTGTTCAGGTTTAAGTCCAACTTGAATCATGTTCTTTTTCCAATGATAATAGATGGTTAGAGGCAATCGGCCACAGGAAGCCACAGGATATCTACGTTTCGTGTTAGTTGGCACTCATCAGTCAGCAAGGCTTATCTGCAACCGGCTTGAGGTAACTTGTGTCCCTTCTGAGATTCGAATCCGTGTCACTCAGTGCCACTTGCATTCAGAGACGTTACCATTGAAGTATTCAAGCTCGTGATTGAAACCTTTTAGGACTGTAGTGGATACTTTGATTTGACACTAGTAACTAGTGTGGTGTGTCTAGTCCTTTCTTTGATGCAGCCTAAATTATGTCAGTAAGGTTTGAAATGTGGCCACTATTCTAGGTAGCTCTCCATTACGATTGGTTGAAGACAATAGGCAGGAAGCCTTGCCTGACCTGGGTTTCGTGCTAGTTGTCACTTGTCAGATTCTTTTCCCCACTTGAATGCCACATGACACAACAGATTCAAGTGATATTTCAAGCTTCTAACATCACACCCAACCACAGATTAGATGAAAATTTGTCAGTACTTAATGTGTTACCTTATGGACTGGAAGATACCTGAAATCCATTAACTTGGAATAGATACTATCAGATCGAGGATAACACTAATCTCCAATCAGTGTAGAAGTCTACTACATTCAGGAAAAAGGAACCAAATCCATCCAGATCTTAGAGACTAATGTCAAAGGGATTTCCGATAGGCTATTGCAAAATATCATTAACAACCACCCTCTTCACTCCATACTGAAGATCAGATATCCAGTCGGCCAGAAAGCATAAGCAACAAGGAACTGTGTCAGGCGACGAACTAGTCAGAAACCTATTTCAGAAGAAAATGGATTGACCATACGCTTAAGAGGCTGTTCAGTGATATCACATACCAAACACGCTATCTAGTGAAACCTGAATCGGAAGTGAGCGACAACTTCTGTGATACCTCCAGAGTCATGGAAGAGATCGTAGGAGTAGGTGAAGGAAATAAAAGTTTATGGGCCAAATATACAAGGTGTCAACTAGAAAAAGGATTGAACAGAACAGAGTGAAATGGCGATGTGGGACTGGTAAAAAATAAGTCCTTCCACCTTCATGATTTGTGATTGATAATAGAAATTCTTCAAGTATTGGTTTTGTAGGGATTTTGTTCGTCTGATTGGTTGGAGGATTTCATCATGAGCTGACATCAGTTAGAGAACCACTGGAAAACCTGAGAAAACTTGTGACTGACCCTACTAAGACTGTTGCCTGAAGTTCTATTGAGACGCCGTGACTAGTAGGATACAGCAGGTTGACGGCGAAGCAGTTACTCATCGAGAAAGGCATTGCGAATTGGTCCCGCTATGTCATGAATTTGCAGAAGTTAGAATTCATGGGTTGGCCATTGGATTGGGTCCCAGTGGTTTAATGGTCTACGAGCTAGCTCTCAGACCTTGTATCCAGAAGGTCCAAGTTTTAAACATAGAGGTGGATGCGTGCTGTTGAAGAGTCCCAAACAAGGCTGACGAAACAGCTGTCGAGTAATCCTCGATGGTTTTCCAGTGGTTCTCTAAATGATGTCAGCTCATGATGAAGTCCTCCATGCAGTCAAACAAAAATCCCTACAAAACCAATACTTGAAAATTTTCCATATGTATTATTGGACATGATTATGCTGACTAGGACATCAGGTGAACGTCTGCATCCTACACTTTCAATTTCAAATAGTGTCATCCACTAGTCATAAAAAAGAATGGAAAAGTGGAAATAGAAAAGAGATTATGATCAACTGTTAATTCATCAAAGAAGCCTAATGCGAAGTTATTTTTGTTAACTGTAAAATGACTACAGGCAGGCTTCATTTGATTTATTGCCACACACTGGTTAGTTCAATTCTTATTGGCTAATTCTTATTATATGATGCTGCCAAAGGTAGAATAGGCAAATTTACTGGAGGTGATGTGTGTGTGTGTGTGTGGATATGTACAAGTACAACACCTTCCCAATAAAAATAAGAAATTAATCCAGTGAGATAAAAACATTCAAAAGGTAAAGAAAAAACTTAATTAGTTTGAACTGTAAATTAGTGTGAGTACAAAACACAGAAGAAGAAGAAGAACAAGAATGCGTTCATTCGAGATTGCAAATTCACAACAACCCTGAACCTGGCAGTACCGTTATTCCAAACTTGCATAAGACTTGAATGAATTTGGTAGATAGCAACTAGCGGTGGAATCTAAAAGATGTGGATTTCGTCCTATTTGTGATTCGTCATCTGGGTGTATCTACATTTCCTTTGGTGAGTAATGTTGTTTCCACTGAAACTCAAACCCAGCGTCTGTCATTTCAAACGCCGAAAGGGTTATAAACACTAAAATACTTGGGGCACGAAAGCCACCTTTTGTGCCAAAGACATTCATATTAGATTACCCCAGTGTACCGACTAATCTACATATCTATATAATAATAATGATTTACTTTATTCCAAAAACAGTACTTCTGATACAGAATGGAATTTTCAGCATTAATCACACACAATATTGCATCTAATTTCCTCAAATTATAAATAAAAATTAATCACACAGAAAGTTTTTCCACATTTACAATAGAGGTAGTGTCAAAAATATGCAGCATATAAAATGGAAATAATGATAATAATGATAACCGCTAAGGTAATAATAATAACGATACAAGTGAAAATTACCGTGAGCTGGTTTCACACAGTACTGTCGATGTGGTATAGAAATCCTAGAATGTTTAAAAATATCGAATATAATGTTCTCTTTGCATGATATGATGAGGGGAAAAACAAAGATTACAGCAGTCATAGAGACAAGTTGGTGTTTGCAATTATGAGAGTAAAACAAACAAAGAAGCAACAGGACCATCAGTATATAATAGAAATAATAAAAGTAAAACTTCAAGGTATATAAGGATGGATGGATGGAGGAAATTGTTTATTTACTAGATGAAAAAAGGTTAGTTAATTCTTCCTGACACTATTTTCCCTATCACATAAAATACGTTCCAAGTATGGTATCATAGAATTTCTATACTTAGACGTGCGAGCATACAGTTTTCTGAAGTTACTCCTTGTTCTACCTGAGGAGATGCAAGGTGAAAGCTGAGGGTAAAGCGGATGCTCCAAGTCAAACAAAATCCCTTTAGCAAATTTATTGCACGAAGTTGAGTGCCTATCGACAAAGACATTAACTATGTGGTCCACTGGGACACCAGACCACTCACCCTACTGACAGTCTTCAGCATTCTACGAATTGTGACATAGTCCTTTTTAAGCAAACCAGGAAAGAATAAGGGTGAAGAATAAGGGAGAATAGGTAGGATGCAAGAGTTTATGAACTGTAAGAGGAAGGGGGGTTGAGTTATACCCGAGTGCCTTAACTTCTTAATGTGAAATGTCAGGCGGAATATTTTACTGGAGATCGCTAAGACATGGGAAGACCAGGAGAGATTAGAAGAGAGAATAAGTCCAAGATACTTAATTTCTGATTTGATTCCTATATCATTGTCGTCAATTTTACAACTGTCATCAGAATCAACAACTTCTTTTAACTGTCTTTTACATCTAAGCTAAAATTAACAGTTGGACATTCAGAAGGATTCAGTTTAAGACCGTTAGTCTCAGACCGTTTACTGATTCCTGACAGAAAGCTATTTATTTTGGTTCAATCTAGTTGGGAGTTAACAGCTATTGAAACTGTTAAATCATCAGCGTACTTCACAAAGTTTATTTCATCAGAGTGAGGCAAATGAAAGAAAAAAGAAAAGGAGAAAAGACAACGCCTTGAGGGACACCAGCTTCAGTAGGCAATGAAGTGTAAGACTTCCCTTTATACACGGTGTACTGCTTTCTTTCTGAGAAATAGCAATGTAACCAGTTTGACTTGCTGAAAGTTCATTTAATAGGATGACCCTAGGGACCGAGTCAAAAGCAGATGTATATGGTGTTGGAAGAGATATACAGAGAGACAGGGGAAATATTTTCCCATCCTCTTCAAAGGAATAACCCCCCACCACAAGGGAAGAAACGCACTAGAAAAAAACAACCTTTCAGTACCACATCATACCATAGAATAATCAATTAGGAACAAATGTATGTGTGCAACTGTGCATGAGTGTGTGTGTGTGTTAAAGTGGGTAGGTGATTAGCCGCCTCACATGTACTGTGGTTTTCTTTCTGTCTACCTGTACTCCTATCACTCTCCAATACACACACGCACATTGGTTCTATCTTCTACTGGCAATGATTAGTCCGGAAATAGTGTTATCAGTATTTTTTTTAAAAAAACACACTTTTGATTTGTGGACATAGCTATGGAAACCAAAAGTAAATAATCTTACAATATGTTCTTCTTTTTCTTATCATCATCATTAGTATTACTGCGGTGTATTCCATCATTTTCTAATTTCCTATCATTTCTTAAGGGGTGAGGGGAATAAGATGGAGAATGTTAAATAATGCTGAGGTGAACGATTTTCATCCCAGGGTGAACTAATTTAAAGAAATCGATATTTTTTGAAATACTTTTGATCATAGCTTAATTTCACACCGTATTTTTGGTACAAAAATGGAATTTTCAGCATGTGATACTGGTAGCCCAAATTTTGCAGGCCGACCATTGATAACAGGTGTGTGTCCTCAGGGGATCGAACCCCAGACCACACGCATGGTCAGCGAGCGTCCTAACCACTGTGCCACTGACCCACATGGAAAAACAATAGGCTATTACTAGAATATAGCAGATCACAAAGAGAGTGAATGAATCTGCGTTAGCCATTGAAAACGAGGATTTTCAGCCGCCAATGGCTTTTGGCATCTCGAGGATCACAACCAGTCAGAAGTGTACATCTCCCTACGTAGCTTAAATTATCTATCGAAGATTTCATGCATTGATGAAACCATGTTTTGGTCTGACTACCGCCACTAGCTCTTTTCCAACCTGATCCTATGCCATTAGGCAGTACAACAAAAAACCTAAATGATGAAACAGAGAGAAGAAGAGGCGTTGGTATTAAATAACTAGCTATCCTATAAAATTCATTACGGCTGCCTAAAAAGGTCAAAAGCGATATAAAAATAATGGGGAAACTAATAATGATAACATAAATAAGAGAGAATATAAGACATCCACCCGCAATTTTACTATATGGGGAGGGGATATCTTGGACACTGCCTACGTAGGAATTAGGGTGGCATTCAAACTCACTAACTCACTCAGCTACGACAAGCGCTGTAGCTTAAAGCACCTTGTAGGTTGACCCAATCAGACAAAATAGTCTAATTTACGAAATATGTATATATTGGGTGTAAACTCGATGAACAAGGTAGGATTCAATAACCAAACTCTCTCTCCATCCACCTACCTGTATTACTTCCTAGAATTTTGACTCTATCCCATCCACACTGTTGTGTGCTTGAATGTTATTGATTGCAGTGCAATTGCTGAGTTCCTTTTTATATTACTTATCTTCGCGCGGTCAGTCATTCTAATCTTATTTAAGTTCTTATGTCCCGACAATCTGACTACCACCGATCTACTAGTTGGACTGGCTCATGTAGTTGACTCATCTCACAGTTCATTGCAAGGTATTTCGTAAATTAGACTATTTTGTCTGATTGGGTCAACCTACAAGGTGTTTTAAGCTACAGCGCTTGTCGTAGCTGAGTGAGTTAGTGAGTTTGAATGTCACCCTAATTCCTACTTTGTTTAGAATCCTACTTATGCCTAAAAGAAGCAGATATTTACAAAGTGCAATTACCAGATACCTTGTGGATACCTCGGGTCATTTTGTCGAGATTTCCAAATCTTTTAAAATATTAAGCATACAAAGGACACCGAATCTACTACCATCTACTGCTGAAGCAATTGCAGCCAAACGTTTCAAACCAAACTAATGCAGCATGCAGAAAAAATGAGTGTAGTCAATTTCTCATTGCCTTGATAATCGTATTACTTTGATTACACTGTGATTAGTCATACACATTAGTGGATGAACTTTATTATTATTATTAATTTTCAATAGCGCCAATGATTTTAATCAAGTAGAAAAGGTCCATTCATATTGCTAAAATATAACTTAGGAGGATACATAATTCACGGAAGTTTTTTGTAAGCTGTACACAGAAAGAACTTATATAATAGTTTACTTCGTTCAGACCGAAATACTTGAGTTTTGGCAGAAGTTAGGACTTTATGGCTCAGTGGTCAATGGCTTCACCATTGTAACCTCTACGCGTCTTCAGTCTGCTTGCATGTGGGTAGAAATCATAGATACATACTGGCGAAGAGTCTCACAGCTGGATAAAACAGCTGTCCAGTACTCCAGTGTGATTCCTTTGACAATTCTTACAAAATTTGAAAGTAACACTTCTCATTCGACCACCAGAGCTTAACTTACAACGCGTGTTGCCAGCTTTTAACCTCGCCTAATTAGTCTTAATCAATCCCATCCTAAGCCCACCACTAGCTAGAAATCTCAACAGATAAAAAGGACAACACTCCATGGTTTAACAAAAATATAGGCGATTAATAAACTGTCAATCTTTAATCTCTTTACAGAGTTGATCTTTGCATTTCAGTGGTAATGGGTGTGACTTAGACAACATGAAAGAGAAACAGCAATAGAACAGAGAAAAGAAACTGACAAAACAATCAAAAATCAAACTCAATTAAAAAATTGGTTTACTCTTCTAAAACAACACACAATAATTCTTCAGAGAATATCAAAATCTAATAGACATCTCTGTAACTTTAAGAAAATACAATGTATATATATTTATACTACCGATCGATCTTATCTTAATACAAGTACATTCAACTTTTTTATTGATCGCCTATAGATTTCTTCTGTTAGACAGCTTATTGAAATATATATATATATATATATATAAGCATATAGATTACACAGACATAGATAGACACACGCACGCACGCACGCACAGACAAACATATACACATACATAAGAAAGCAGAAGAAATGAAATAAGGGTAATTATAATAATAATAAAAGAATACCAACACAAAGTATTACTTTTACAGAAAAAAATTCTTCAGCACTGTATATGTCTACAATATACTATACGTATGCGTCAAAATAACGATATGAGTTAACTAACGTGCTTAAACGCGTGTAGTGAATGTGAACAAGCGAATAATGGTCAGTTTGCTGAGAAGTGAATCAATTCTAGAATATGTATGATAAAGATTTTGTTAATGGGTTGGAGGATTTCATCATTATGAGTTGATATCAGTTAGCGAACCATTGGAAGACCAGCTGAGAGTAGTGGACAGACAGCTGTTTCTCACGTCCTAGTTTGGGACTCTTCAGCAGTACGGACCCACAACACAGTGAGGTTCGAACCCAGGACCTACTGGTTACAAGACTAGTGAGCCAGCTTGTAGACCATCAAGCCACTGGGACACGGTCCACCGCGCTACACCGCACCGCGTCACGAAGGGCACTTCGAAAAACTACACGCCGGCATCAACAGCTACTTTTAATCAATACTCAAGATCAGATTGCCAGCGAGAAAACATCAGCAACAGGGAGGGATCTGTGGCGATGAACCAAAGAACCAACTCAGCAGGAAGCAATTGTGCAAGAAATATGCAGGAAGAATGGAGGTGGATTGTGGCCATACTCTGAGAAAACAAACCATCATCAAGTGAGTGACATGACACGCCAGACCATTGGTCGAGTGGAACCCGACCGAATGGGAAGTGGCGAGTTGGTGTTCAATGTGAGGGTGACAACATGGAGGATGAGGTGGTGCTAAGAGGAGATGAGAGCGTGTGGAGAGACGTGGGGCCAGGCGATGAAAACGTTGGCGTAGAACCGAACGCAATAGAGATGTACGGCTGAAACCTTATGCCCCTCTAAGAACTTAAGGAAATAATAATACTCTAATGATATGAGCATCTGAGCTGGAATAGCAAAATATTTATTGATTTCTGCCAGAAGTGAATTTTTTGGAAAACTGATCTAAATATCAACATGGAAACAAAACTAAAGTGACAATGAAACAAACACACCTCACAAGCGTGCGCACACCCACACAGTGTATTGTTATGCCTAGATGACCGTATCTTTTGACGTCAAACACTACAGATTGATTGACATGAGTAATTGTGCATCAGTCAATAATTCCTGCTAGTCAGCCAGTTGGAAGTGACCGGACGGCCACTTCTCGTCCTGTTTCGGGCTGAACTCATCATCGGTGTATCATTTTTGACAGACGGCGCAGACATCTCTCTCAACTTTTGCTAGCTGATTGACTGACTGAACAAACTAGTAATTGAATTCGCAGTTTGAAACGTTCGAAAGAAGGAGTAGGGGTTTAAATTTCATTACAGTTTCTGTTAGAAACCGAAATTATACAAATCACAATGCATATGAGTAAGGTGAGTAGTCGTATACCACTTGAATCAACCAATGGTAGATTTCAGAAGGGGGGTTTAAAATGACTCGACTCCGTGGGCTGAGTAAAAAATCCGGTAAACTGCTTATGCGGAGCTCGGCCTCAGAGGAGTAAAAAAAAGCAATCTAGCGGTGTTTTCGGATCACTTCAGTCTGGATGGTTGGCTGGCAAGCACTACTTGACGACGTGCTGAATGATATCCGACTACTCATGTCGATCTACCAGTAATCTGTAGCAGCATGCATCTATGCTTGCTTTCCTGATTTATCATTCATCTTTGTATCATTTCCAAAAGTAGTCCCCTCCTCGATTTGTGAAAATTGCAAACATTGTGAAGAAATTCAGAAGATCTACAGCTAAGCATGAGGATGGAGATTAGCACTAATTGGTAATGTAAAGTGGTAAGGAGCTGGCTGCTAGCCGAATTGGTAGACAGTAATTTACGTCAATGTTCACGCCCTCGAAATTGGTCGTGGGAAGAAATATGAACAAAGACTGATTCAATAACCAACCACAGCAGACTTCGAGTAGGCGGATACAGTTAGCATATAGATGATCTGACATTCAAGAAACAGCTACAAAGAGATGAAAGATTAAATTTCAGCGCGAAACCACCAATCAGAAGGCTGTATTTGTTTGCTAACAATAATCTATAATAATGTACATGGAAATATATAAATGTGTGTCGATTTCTTAATAGATGATCTGTTGCCTGGCCCTTGTCTTCTGTTGTTACAGTAATAATGATTTTATTCCGTTATGGGTAAAATTTACTGTGATAAAGTCTCACAGTGTGCTATACAGTAATATTTATTGATGACCGACCACGTTTCAAGCACAATTTATTACTGTCCACTGAGGAAACTATTTTTGGCAATTCAATTACGCCTCACACCTACTGTCTTTAAATTCCAGGGCAAAATATACAGACAAACAAAAGTGTAGCAGTGGGGTGGATTACCAATACTCCCTGTTGTAGCAGATATGTTTATGGAAAGCTGGGAAAATATTGCTCTTAATACATTTACTTAATCCTACTCTAAAAAATATGATGGAGATATATGTGGATGACACTTTCACTCACAGTGTTAAAAACAGAACATATCTCTGTCTAGCTTCTTCACACACACACACACACACAAACATAAACTCACTAGTAAAGCGAAAAAAATTCACATTTGAATCGGAAAATGAACAAGGAGAATTACCTATCATGTTAGATTGTAAAATGAAACGAATAGAAGAAGGTAAACTGCACACTAGAGTTTATAAGAAACCAACACATTCTAATAGATGTTGAGACTTTAATTCATCTCATCCGTTAAGTGTTAAGGCAGGCTTAGTTAAGTGTCTAACAAACCGAGCAGTAGCACTAAGTAGCACAAAGAGGACCTAAATCATGAAATGAAACAGAGAAGAAGATGCGTTGGTGTTGAATAACTATCCTATGAAATGTATTGGGAAGATCAAAAAAGTTCGAAAGCAAAATATAAATAATGATGAAATTAATAATAGTCACACACACACATCAATGAGAATGTAAGGCATCTACAGTTCTACCATATAAGGAGAGACATCCGAGGCTTTACGTAGGATTCTCAATAAAGCAGGAATTAGAGTGACATTCAAACCTACAAACTCACTCAACGAAGACAAGCTCTGTAGGCTAAACGACGCAGTGGACCCAGTTAGACAAAATTATATAATTTACAAAAATACCTCGCAATAACTATGAGTAAGGTCAACTACAAAGGCCAGTCAAACTAGTAGATCACGAGTAGTGGGATTATCAGAACATAAGAAATTATTTACGGTTAAAATGATTGATCCCACGAAGATAAGTAATTTAGAAAAGAATTCATTCATCGCACTGTATGCATTAACACACAACCACACAATAGAGTGTGAGAGGGTTAAAATTCTAAGAGCGAATACAGGTAGGTAGAAAGAGAGAGACATTGATTACTGAATCCTTGTTCATCAAGTGAATCTACACCCGACATGTGCAATGGGAATAACCCATCATTTATACCGGAAATATGGAAAATACTACTGCCAATCCAGTCAAATAGTGAAATGGAATTATATAAACGAAGTTAGAAAGTTGTGTGAGTAGTGCCTTGATACGATGACTATGAGCAGTAATAAATTGTGCATAACAACACTGTGAGGTTTTATCCACAATGAAATAATGCTCTACCACTGTGGACAAGTTCTATTCTTATAATAATGATACTAGTGATGTTTGTTAGTGCAGAAGTTAGTACCAGGATGTCGGATGATAATAATGACGACACAAACATCCACTAGTGAATATTAAAACCACATGGGAGACACACTGAACAACCTTCGAATCATATTCCCTTGAAAAAACCAAAAAAAACAAACCAACAAACTATAAAACAAATCATACAGCTGAAAACAGAACTGAATAAATTAGGTTACAGAAGATATGATGTTAGTGATGGATTACCCTGGATGTGTATGTGAATATGGCGTCTTCTTCGCCCTACTCCCTCCCTGCAATCAGACAAACTGATATTTCTTCTCCACCCTAGTGAGAGAAAAAGCTGAATAGACACAACCACACATACGCGCGCGCACACACAGACACATTTCTGCCTTCTTTTTTCTCTTTGCCATAGCCCTTTCTCTTCGAAAAAATGTATTGAACGTGACTGAAGTAATAACAATAATAATAATAATGCAGAGAAAATGGAGAAACAACCTTCAGACATTTATTTTGAAAATTGTGTAAAATCACACGACTAATTAAAAGGGGATAAATTATTGAACAGACAGAAAAAGAGAAATTATATTTTAGAGAAGCATGACTTAACTCTATTCTGAATTATTCAAAATCAATAAGGGTGTTGGTTTGAATTCTATCTAGGTTAAATTGTGGAAACCAGAGAGTAATTAATGAGGAACAACTGTCAGGTTCTAGTTTTTTTTGGGGGGGGGGACTCTTCACTAGTAAGCACTCAACATCTCACTGCAGGTTGAATCCTATGCCTTTAAGTTACGAGGTGAGCTACCAAGATGGAGTCGAAGAAGCTGGGTTGCATTCTACGGGTGATCTTCAAATTATAGTCAGGGTTGGTAGAGTGACAGTAGTTGATGTGGTGTTCTAGAATAGAGTTTCGCACACTTCTCCTCTCTCCCTTGTAAAACCATGCTGCTGGAGCATGTTCTCGTATCTGTGTGGAAAACATTCTGTGGTTAGAGTCAATGTACCTTGCTCCACAAGATCAGGTGAACTGTTAGAGGGAGATGGAGAACAACCTGTGGCTGGTGAACATCATTTTTACTTTTACTGTAAAGAACGTCTTACTAGCTGATTTAGCCAGACAGTTTTTGAGTATATCTGAAGCTTGATCACCTTTAAATTCCAAAATCATGAATAAACTTTTCTGTGGAACTGAACGGCTGACCAGTTTGGACCGCTTATCTTTCGTGTTTCTGTTCAGGTGACCGTTTCCTGCGAACGTGGCTTCTAGGAAGTCAAGTTTTGAGTCAACCCAATCAGAACTACAAATATTCATTTTTTTATATTTTTGATTATAGCTTGACTCCACACCGTATTTTTGGTACAAGTATGGAATTTTCAGCATTTGATATCGGTAGCCCAAATTTTGCTTGCCGACCATTGATATCAGGTGTGCGTCGGCAGGGGATCGAACCACCGGACGATGAGAGTTCTAACCTCCGTGCCACTAACGCACCTGAAATCTTGTCATCATGGTTAGTCTTATCTGTCAACTAGTTGATTTTCGCTTCCCATTCTAGTCACCCATATATACACTAATTTAAAACTATACATCACATCAATTTGAATAATGGAAAGAAACATAAACTGTTTTTCTAAAAAACTCGTTTTCTGTCTGTGTGAAATTCTTTCTCATTTCTTGTCTATAAACTCCTTCACACATACTACCACATGGAATATACAACATTCTGCCAGCGGTGGTGGGGGGGGGGTATTCGCTTCACTTTGATCCCCTTATCTATCCACCAATCTATCAAGTTGTCTAATGGAATTCCGCGATTCAGATAATCCTGATATTCGATCATATAGGTAACACAATCGATTAAAAAATTGTTTTGCTTCTCTTTTTCTTCTTGTATAATCTTGCACATACATCCTCACAAGCACGCACGCACGCACGCACGCACACACGTATACACCTACGCCCACATACATACACAGATAGACAATCTCATTAAATACAGAAAGTTAAAAAGAGTATCTTCAGTTTCTTATGTTCAAATATGTGGATTGCTTACACATACACACACACATATATATATATATATACATATATTGATTGACTTATTGATTTATTATTGATTATCAGTGAAATAACTTTATATATTTTTGTTGTTGACATTAGTAGTGTTTGACGTTTGAAAAATTTGTTATCTCTAAACCATGGGTTATTATTATTGTTATTATTATTGTGATTATGATTATTGTTGTTATCATTTAAATGAAGTTGAAAACATCTTCACATACTCTTTCACAATCTTGACAAGGCAGGACAAAAACACAAAGTTTTCAAGTCAAAATGGATAGGCGCTTAGGTGTTTATCATTTTGAAATTTGTTTTAACCACTAACCAGCTTTCTGTAATCAGTCCTGCCTGCCTGCTTGCCAAACTAAACTATGAAATTAGTTTGGTTCTTTTAAATTGTTCTGATTAGTAAATACTGACAAGCATTTCGTCTTGGATTGTGACTCCACTTCAACAGGAGGCTTTTTTTACCCACTCGAGGGGGATTGAATCTAGGACCCTCTAGTTACAAGGTGACTAGCTGGTTGATCATTCAATCATTGAGAGGGGAGTTGAATTAAATGATCAGCTCATGAATTCGGCGAGGATGATGTCACAGTCAGTCACAGTGTCATTCACGAGTTGTTGTCTTACACTGTAGTTAGCGAACCCCAGTAGTCACAACTTCTCATCAGAATTCCAGGCGACGTTGCCCTGTAATCACTCAGTCACTTTTGAGCATTAGATTAAACCTCAGGTGTTAATTTTTAGGGTGCTTCAATGATAGGATGTACATAGTCCACATGGCGGTGGTAGGGGGTGGGAGATCCGGCACAGTCTTAAACCTCATCTAACCGGGGAGAGGACGAGAAGTGGAGATAAAACAGTGATGCTGCTACTAAACCTTTGAATTAATAGTCAATCTGAACGAAGAATATACTTTTCAATAATTTCTCCTCTTCAGGTTCTTACAATTATAAATTATAATATTTGTTGTCATTACAAATTTAGTGCATAAAAAGCTCGATCCTATCATATTTGGTCGATACTAGACATCGTATCGACGCCAACACAGCTTTCATCGTTACATACCAAGTTTTGAAGTCGCTAATAGATGTGTAAAACTTGGGGACTGTTGTATTAAGTAATTCTGAAGTCGCTATTACTTATAGCTCGCTTACTTCTCCTACACACAGCTGATGCTGTTGCAATAACATCGACTAAATTGGAACTTTGTATCCAAAAAGAACACGTCTGGACGCTGTCCCTACCGTGGCCAAACTTGGATTGATGATTCTTCTTCTCACTAAGAATAACTCTTCTCCTTAACCCTCTTGGTTTCTTTTGTTTCTTTGCTTATTATTACAATTATTATTATTACTCGTCATAATCTATACTCTTCATGCAAACATTCCCTCAATACTATTGAATTTTCCGTTTATACTATCCAGACTTATTATTACTGATATTATCTCTTTTCTCAATATAATATCCCTCCATTTGTTTCATTTCACGCATTCTTTATTTCATGATGAACCTCCATTGCAGTCTTACTATCTCCTGTTTAAGACAGACCACTTTGTACTAGCCACTCACTCACCTGACACCTTTTATAACTTTGAACTAACTTGTCATTTTCATTACTCCACACTCTACAAATCTATTATGACGACTAATCACCACCATTATCCCCTATTTCACCGAAATAATTTTTAATCGATTTCAGCCCAGAGCACGTTTGTCACACACACACACACACACAGAAATACGACTATAAATATTTTGACACATCGTAACAACTAATCTGTTATTCTACGTATAAAAAAATGTGTCCGCCGCATAACTGACTGTCATTATTGTAACGACAACAAATATTCTATTTTATAATTGTGTAAAAACCTGAAGAGGAGGAATTATTACAAAGAATATTCTTCGTTCAGATTGACTTTTAATTCATTATGATATGGGAATATTTCACACTATCAAATCTTATAAACCTTTGTAGCTTGAAGTCTCATGTATCACTCGAAGAAATATAAAGGAATTATGAAAAAGGTATAACTTAGTCCCTGGTGCTTACTGGTTTTGATACAGTTAAAAAAAACAGCAAATTTTACTCAACGTTTTATGAATTTCCATGTATTCTTACTACTGAAGAGTTATACTGTGTTACTTTCTGGTGTCTTTTACTCTTTCACAACACATGGGAGAGAGACACTGACAACTATTGGGGCTTTATGCATAACCATGATAAGCAGCTTTATTGCATCAATGAAAAAGTTGGATTTAGTGATTACACGTCTTTGTGTATTTGGTCGACAATATAGTTCAATTAATTAATGGATAACAAAAGGCGTACAAATCTTGTGTATTGAGGAAGCAACTTATTTATCACGCAAATGATTCACAAGCTGTGCCATTTTATAAATTCCGATCGATCCTAAGAAACGTCTATCAACCACACTGGACAAAGGTCAAGAATAAGACGGTGCTCTTTCGTAGACATTTTACTGAAGTAAACTTCTTTATCAAAGCGATTAAATTTAATTGTCAGTCTGTATGCAATAGTCGCAAAAATTTTTGTTTATTGATATCGTGCTCACTCAACATTCGAAGAGGTGTTCATGCAAATATATGCATGTAGAAGTACATAATAGTAATTTATCTGTGGTCTGTCGTGTATGAATATTTTCTCTTTCAAAGTTCCAGGTAAGTTTAAAGTGTAGACGAAATCGCCCGCCTCTGAAAGATATGATGCAGATTTCAAGGTGATTCGTAAATACTTCTTTGAGTCAGAAATCAGCTTAAATAACGGAGAGTTAGCAATGAGGTGAACCTGTTCGGTGGCGACTAAAGATACTAACTGGAGTCTTAAATATCAGTGGTTGGAGAGGAGTGAAAGCGAATAATCTACAAGGTTTTAAATCGTAACACTTGAAGTCACTATTGACAAGTGATGAATAAACAAATATGTATATGTTAAACAGTATAGTATCAAATAGTGGTGAATGGTGTAGTTTCTCATTCGGAAATCCAGTGTGTTTAATCTAAGGTAATAATTCCCTGATGAAATTGATCAAAGTCGTCATTAGTGAATGATGAAATGGAAGCAGGAAAATAGAGATAAATCTCGTTAACTAATACCAATGTACCACTTATGGAAACAGTGGACTTTGTATGTGAAGAACTTAAACGACGAAACATCAATGTCGGCATTCCTATATCATTTGTGAAAGAGCTTCTCTTGAAATGTACAATGAATGTCCACTTTTTATTTAATAAGGAACTATATAGACAAATTGACGGTGTGGCAATGGGGTCACCACTGGGACCCATTCTAGCCGACATTTTCCTTGCGAAACTAGAAAATGGGCCTCTGAAGGATGTTATTAGTGAACTCGAATTTTATTGTCGGTACATGGATGATACTTTTTTAATTATGAAAAACGAGAAGGAAGCAAAGAGCATCCTGGATAAATTTAACGAGGTACATACTGCAATAAATTTTACCATCGAGACAGAAAAGGAATCTAGTATTCCATTTTTAGACGTTTTTATGACCAGAAAAGAGGATGGCTCAATAAGAAGAAGTGTTTATAGAAAACCTACATCAACGGGCCAGTACACACATTTTCTCAGTTTTGTGCCCTTGAAATACAAACGCAATTTGATAAAGTGCCTGGTTCACAGAGCAAGAGCGATTTGCTCGGACGAATGTCTTGATGAAGAACTGAATAATATTAAACGGTTGCTAAGTGAGAATGGTTATCCTGAAAAGTTTATTGATAAGAATATGAATTTGAAACCAAAGCAGCCGAAGTTACCAACAGTTCCAAAAAAGGCCTTATTCTTTCAGATGCAGTTCCTTGGGGACAACACTAGCGAGATACTAACACAGCGTATTAGAAACGCGGTAAAACGAGCATTCCCTGCTGCTGAATTACGTTGTATCTTTAAGACTACTTCTCTTCTGCGTTCGGGAGTAAAAGACAAACTGCCTAATTTCGCCTCATCCATGTGTATCTACCAATTTAATTGCTCCTGTGGAGCCAGTTACATAGGCCGCACAATTAGGCGTGTTTCTCGTCGAATTTCCGAACATCACCCTGCGTGGTTAAGCAAAGGCCAAACAAAATCTATCCGTAGCGCTATTTTGGCTCATCTGGTGGATACAGAACATAGGATTGATGTTAATCAAGCTTTCAGAGTTATTTATCGGATACCAACAAATCTCAACTTCGCCTTAAGAGTTCGATTACTAAATATTGCTGAGGCTGTTGGGATCCACATTAAAAAGCCTAATTTGTGCGTCCAAAAGAAGTTAGTTCAGACGCTGTCCCTACCTTGGCCATCTAGGTTTGAATGATTCTCAATTTTCGTGAAAATTTCCTAATTTTAGTTGATATCCTACTCGCTATTATATCTTTATTACTATTATAATTTAAGTATTTTTAGTGAACTGTAATTGCATTGATCTTGCTTTACAAATCGATATTATTTAAAAAACACTAATATTGTTATTAACTACCAACCTTGAATATTCTGTGTATATAAACATGTATATAATTGTAGAGCCAGAAGAGGAATTTATTGGAAAGAATATTCTTTGCTCGATTATGTTGTGTTTTATAACTAATACTTTATCAAATCTGCTAAGACCATGCCCGCCGAACTATATCCTGTATCATTGTGACAACAGAGGGAAACTCCACTTTGATACGTGTATTTCCAGGATAAATATTACATTTTATTGAGAATGATTTAAATGCAAAGAGATTAAGCATGAGTTGAGTTGAAGTAAGTATGTCAAAAAATTCAGGTACATTATTCTAAGGATTGCTTAAGTGCTTTCAGCAATTCACTTTTGATTTCCGAGTATTTTCCATAGTAAATTGTTTCTAGAACTTCCTAATAGTAGTTATTCCTGTTTCTCGTATTTATGACCATATCGAAATGACCATGAATGATAAATTCAATCAGTCAGTGACTAACTGACTGGTCTCAACAAAGAACTTTGCACAGATGTACAGCAATTCGAGTTGCCACACTTCACTTACCACACAAAGGAAGAGACGAAAGTAAAAGAAATGCAAAAACATACACAGTAAACAGAGGTATTAGGCAAAAGAATGGTAATATTGAAGAGTCATATAGTTTTTTTTGAACATTATAAGTCACTGTGCGTCGGTGGCACAGTGGTTAGGACTCTCACCGATCATGCACATGGTCCAGGGTTTGATCCCCTACCAACGCACACTTTGCATCTATGATGGGCCTGCAAAATTTGGGTTACCGATATCCCATGCTGAAAATTCCATACGTGTACCAAAAAATACGATGTGGAATCAAGCTGTAATCAAACAAACAACAAAAGAAACAAGAAGCAGATGTATCTGAGCCAGCCATGAGAACGACTTTGAGCCGGCCGTATCACCAATTGTCTCCAGCCTTCGCTGGTTTTTAACATCCCAAAGGCCGCAGTTAGTTATGAAATCTGCACCTCTTTATGTGGCTGCCTGGCTTAAACTGACTGTTGTAGATTTCAGTGACTGATGAAGTCATATTTTGGTTTGACAACCACTTGCTCTTTTCCAACCTGATGCATCCATCCTATGTCAGCCAGCTAACATTGGCTGTCGTCAAGGAAGAAGATGACTAGGCAGGTATGCGTGACACATGTCTTAACCATCTAAACCGATATAACTGCTTTACAACCTTGTCGATTGATTTCTCATTCTTACCTCATTAACACTCGACGCCTAACCTCAATATTGTTCACCATGTTATACCACCACATAACACAGGAGATAGAACGCAGACACCTATGATCAAAGACAGAGAGCTTGACGGCTTTGAAATGTCTTTCACTCTCAATGACCATGTCTCACTCACAGCCAAAAGAAGGACAGGGAGAACTGCTGAATAGTACACACGTCCTATGGTCGACAGCCAGTCGGATATCATGTCTACGACAGAGGTAGCCTACGTTAGCGGGCATATGCCAAACGAGCCCTCTGTATCCGTATTCAGATTTCGTCAGTAATTAACCTGTTGAGTCTGATAATAATAATAATTTGCTTTATTCCCAAACAGTACTTGTGATACAGAATGGAATTCTTAGCATTTTACTACGGGAAGGCGGCAGGAAGGCTCCTGACGATTGCCTCCATCCATCTAATACCAGCAATTCCCAATGCACCGTGGCCTAGCACGGTGGCCACATTGAAAGCTTGACTGATAGAATTCAGCCTGCAGTGAAAATAGGACTGACTAGTATGCAATCAAAAATTTTACTACAGTATTGTATCCAGTTAGTACATTGACAATAAATAAAATTCTACATAGATTAAAGAAAATATCAGTTCGTTATGACAACAGCATACTGCCATGTCGGTAGCAAAGCCAAAATTGAACAGAGTGTTTGAAGGTGTTAGAAAAGTAGGTGCTAGCATATTTACGGGCGTAAGCAGAAGAAAGAAAACAAAGTTTCACGCCTAACGCCTTCTTTATCTAACAGAACACGAGCTAAGTAGGGTATGGTTGAGTTTTTGTACTTACTAATACGAGCATATAGATTTCTATATAAGCTGATGCAACTTACTGCGAAATAAGTGAAGTGGTAAGCACGCTCTACCATCACTTCAAGTCCATTCCTGTAGCATCATCTTACATTTGACAGTAGGAGCGAATCACAAGCCATACATTCGAAGATTCCTGCTCCTCAAGGTGTTCAAAAGACTCAGCTGCATTTTGTCAGCATCTTAACCTAGGAAGACTATATCAGTCACAAATTCTGAGTCGGCGAGATTATCGTCTGGTGGTAACAAGTCAATCCATGAGTTACCGAAGTCACTTACGGTTAAGCCTATTAGTACAACATCTATGATGAAATCATACAGAAATGGAGACACTGGGCATCCCTGACTGACACCACTACACTTGTTGTCACCACTTCAGATGACAACTGCCCATATGCTCTCACCTGGCTGGCTGGATGAGTTTGAGTAGAATGCCCTGATCAGTGCAATTTATTTTCACTCAGTCATATTCTGAGACACTCTAAAAGACACCATGCAGACAGAGCAGGCTACCGAGGGGAACCTAGGTGGGCTTCACTTTGGCGATAATATGGAGCAGATCACGTGATGTTGTGGAATTGAAAGCTTTTCGGAGAGGGGGGCTGGCGAGCTGGGGAGCCAGTTGGAGATGATAGCAGATAACTTATTAGAATAAAGGAGCACGGCTGAATCCTTGAGAGGAGTATTAACTCTAGTTAAATTACAGGAAACACATTGTTCTAGTGAGGGTGTTGATTCTATGAAAGATAAAACTGCTTAGATATGCTTTCTCCTAGTGTACAGCTACTGAGTGTTATCCAGTCCTCTTTTTTTCCTTCACGTTCCCAGTGGAACATAGGGCTTCAATTAATGACTTGAATTTTCTGTAGTAGTGTTTAGTTTTACAGGATGGGGTCGCTAGCCTCATGCCAAACCTCTCCTCTTTACCAGCATTACTTCTGGCCTAGAGAGGTAAAGGAGTGCGTCGGCCAGGGATCGAACCCCGGACCATGCGCATGGTCGGCGAGCGTCTTAACCACTATGCCACCGACGCACATCCAGTCCTGTAGTCAATCTATTTACTGACAGAAAACCTCACTAATCTGACGTATTAGTTTTCAGTTTCAGTTTCAATTCATTGCCGACTTTAGTCAAATATAACTGAAAATAAACTTTCCAGACCATTTGAAGAGTATTTAATTATTTCGGCTGTAACAGTTACGCATTAATTTTCAAATGTTCGTTTGTAAGAATCTGATTGACATCTAGTTAGATCATGAACTGATATAGGTTAGAGAACTCACAGGTGGAAGCCAGAGACAGGATCGATTCTAGAGCCTTAGGTTACGAGGCGAGTCCATTGATCATTAAGCCATTAGGATGTGGCCTATGAATTCTAACTTTTGCCAATTTGCAGTATATATCGCTATCGGCATAACTAAAAACGATATGATTCCTCCAATTGAACCAAAAGCATTACTTCCTTTGAGATCGTGACTGATACACTTTCGATACACACACACACACATAAGCTTAACAACTACCATCGGGTCAACTTCGGTTCTATTCATTACTGGTATTCATTCCTTTTTACGAGAACATCTCCAGTCTACTCGGTTCTAAATCCGTTCCCCACAACTGTCTTTACACTAGCTTTCGTGCTCTTTCCATACGATCTTTTAAATATCATCCTTGAAGACGACGTCTGGCTGGTCACTTCCAATTCAGGTTCCACTGAACGGCCTAGACTAGCGTACAGTTTCATTTGAATATCTCCTGAACATGTGCTTAAAATAATGATATTTCCTTCTGTATTTTTGTTGCACAATAGATTATTGGTTGGTCGGTTGGTTCAAAATCCGGAGGGATTCCTTGATTATTATCCTTTCTGTCCAATCGACCATTTCATCTCCAATATCGAGGCGGTCAGTAGGGCAATAGTTGATAAGAGCCTACAGTTATCCGTTGGAAATTCTGTTGGTGAACCCAACGACCCATATTTAAACCTTATATTTTATTTATTTATTTATTATTTTGCTTGATTACAGCATGATTCCACACCGTGTTTTTTTGGACATACGTATGGAATTTTCAGCATGTGATATCGGTAGCCCAAAGTTTGCAGGCCGACCATAGATATTAAGTCTGTGTCGGCAGAGGATCGAACTCCGGACCATATGCATGATCAGCGAGAGTCCTAACTGCTGTGCCACCGATGGACATGCCAACCAATGTTTAACTGTTTATATGATCTATATGTAGGTGACACCATTTATCACCATTGCGAAAATTGAAAAACAAAACTTCCTAACACAGAATTATTTAATCTCAAAATATATACTGTTTACTAATGAAGTAGAATCGGATGAGGAAACTCTAAACTTTCTTGATTGTCAAACTGACGAGAAACTAAAGTTTACCATTTACATACAGAAAGTCGACTCATTCCAACAAGTATTTGAATTTCCAATTCCAATCAGATCATCCAATAGGAATGAAAGTTTCAGTCGCTTTAATTCTCGTTAACAGAGCTAGAAACATTATAACAGATGGACGATAGACGATATGGAGAACGAGATATCCAATATAAAATGGATTTTGATTGGAAATGGTTTTCCGGAAAAGCTACCTAATAATATTAATAGTGAAAACGAGCATAGGAGAAAACAGAAAATTGAAAAATCTTGGCTATCGATGATAGCAACCCCATATCGAAAAGACACAGCTGAACAACTTTAAAGACTACTTGCTTCATATAGTATTAAAGTCTATTTCAAACCCTTTAATTCTCTAGAGAAAGCTTTGGTGAATGTCAAAGATATGGTTCCCAAAATGTCATAAAACAATCATGTCTACAGGATAAATTGTCCAGAATGTGAAGCTCGCTATATACGGGAAAGCAGTAGACAGATGATGCTCAGAGTGAATGAACATAGACTGTGAGCGAAACGTCCATCTAGAAATGAAGTAGAATTGAAAAGTCTATAAGAAAGATCAGCCATAGCAATACATGCTGTAGACAGCGGACATAAGATTGATTTCGACGTTGTCAAAATTCTAAGAAGAGGCTTTTATTCACATAAAGAAAGGCGGACCTTTAAAGCCTTGAACATTTTAAACACATCGAATGCAGTAAATAGGACAGAAGGGATAGACTTATCATCTAGAATTTTAATAGTTGGTTTGTGAGGAGTGGATTTGTTTTTACGAGTTGATATTACGAATTGATATCAGTTAGAGAACTATTGAAAACCGGAGAATACTGGAGTGCTGTTTCATCCTAGTTTTGGAATCATCAGAAGTACGCACCCATTGGGGTTCGAACCCAGGATCCTGCGCAGATCCATTAAGCCATCATGTTTTAACCATATTACTATTCTTTATCCTATACACATCTGCTCATTATAGTATTTCGAATTTATTTCATTTCTCTAACTTGGCGTGTTACAACATGCAGTGTGGAGAACTGAACAGTTGCACTTCTGTGCATAGTTCTACATTAAAACTCAGTCAGTGAGATGAACTTTACGATATTTCTTCATTGTTTGTACATAACAACTTACAACTTATACAAGTACTAATTAGTTCTGTGGATCACCACATTGATTTTAACAATAAACTGAAAGCCTTTCATGATTTCTACATTTCATTTGGCCATCGTTTGCCATCGTCACCTATGCACCTCATAGTTTTGAGAGGACGTTTTGCGTAGACACATGTGGAATAGTGCCATCGCATAACACAGTTTAGCTACAGAACACATAAAATATGATACATACTTATTGATAAATGGCTAGATAGTCTAGAAACAAGACAAACTATTCGCTGCACTGATACACATGCCCCGTTCACACACGTCCGCACGCACCCACACGTACACACACATGCATTAATACACAAATACATAGATTATGACAGATATAATATTTCTCTATTATATTATAAACACATTTCAAGGGAAAGTTCATTAGCGTAAAACAAAAATGTCAACGAAACAGTCAATTTTAAAATGATTCCGGTGCATATTTCGGGGAAAAAAACAGACGGTAGGTGTTTATACTACATTATTATCATTTTTTACAGATTTATACTTCGAGCCTTACCAACCTGATTCTCTATATGTCTAAAGCTCTCTCTCTCTCTCTATAAAGCACACAGCATAGGACTTAGTGAAGTAATAATGATGTATGTAATTCAAGTCTATATCAGCCAACTGTCGAACGAATAAACAAATATTCAAGTGTTGGTTTGTAGGGATTCGATTGTTTGGTTGCAGAATTACATCATGAACTGACATCGGTTAGAGGACCATTGGAAAACCCTCTGAGAGTATTGGATAGCTGTTTCGTAGGCCTAGTAAGAGCCCACCTGGGTTCGAACTCAGGGCCTTCTGGTTACAAGGCCACTAGGACCAGATGCAATGGTTAGCCCATGAATTCCAACTTTTACCAATTCACAGTATGCCATGACTACTAGCCAGTGGTTATTTCTGGCAAATGTTTATCCTCACACTCAACCTGCTGTACCCCACCCCACTGGTTACGACTTATCACTAGAACCTAGGTAACTAACTACCTACCTGATTTTCAAAAGATGAAATGTCTGTTTAAGTAGGACGAGTACCATTTCACTAAAGGCATTTATAACCAATAATTCATAATAATTTCTACGTTGGTGAGAGGCTCGGATTCGATTCCCAACCAACGCACCACCAATCGTTGCCCAGAGAAGAAAAAAGGCTGAGTGTGAGGCTAGTGGCAACCTCATTGTAGAACACATCTAGGAAGTTTTAGAATAACTGGTGTGTAAGATTACTTTCTACGTCATATGTTAGATAGGTAACAAAGTTGTCAGTGAGGAAATCAAAAGGAAGGAAATACGTATGACACTAGACAGCTGACTTCTTAAATAATTATTAGATTGAACCTATAATCTGTAGATTTCTTTTCCTCGTGACATGAGTTCCAATTTAGTAATCAAAAGCCAATAGGTAATCTTACATTCTTAACACAACCATTGGAAATAAATGAATAATTCTGCTAGTTATTTGCATTGTACTTCAGACTACTAGTTAATTGAGATATCTAGTTGCATACCTTTATTATATCAATCACGATAGTTCTTACTAGCCGGACGGTTGTTGCTCTTGTGTTGGACTGAGCTCATCAGCTGTGTGGCGTGCTTTGCTCAGCTCAGTCAGCCAAATCATTTCAGCCCACTCGATTTCTGGCTAGCCACTCGGAAAAACTTGTGTTACTTTTAATTGAATTCATAATTGGTAAATGACTTAGTAATTAGCAATGTAAACCAATCTATTTAGTTCATAGCTGATAGCTTCTTGTTAACAATTCCTAAATACATCACACTGATCAAGGCATTCTACTGAAACTCATACAGCCAGCCAGGTGAGAGTCTATGGAGAGTGTTTTTCCGAAGTGGTGACAACTAGTGTAGAAGTGTCAGTCAGGGATGCCCAGTGTCTCCATTTCTGTATGATTTCATCATAGATGTTGTACTAATAGGCTTAACCGTAAGTGACTTCGGTAACTCATGGATTGACTTGTTACCACCAGAGGATAATCTCGCCGACTCAGAATTTGTGGTTGATATAGTCCTTCCAGGTTAAGATGATGACAAAATGCAGCTGAGTCTTTTGAACACCTTGAGGAGCAGGAATCTTCGAATGTATGGCTTGTGATTCGCTCCTACTGTCAAATATAAGATGATGCTACAGGACTTGACTGGACTACATTGACTTCCTCTTAAATTAAAGATACGGAGGGAGTGAAGTGATGGCACAGCGTGTTGACCCCTTCACTTATTTCGGGGGTAAGTCGCATCAGACCCAACAGGTTAATTACTGACGAAATCTAATTACGGATACAGAAGGCTCGTTTGGTATATGTCCGCCAACGTAGGCTATCTCTGTCGTAGACATGATATTCGACTGGCTATTGATCGAAGGACGTGTGTACTATTCAGCAGTTCGCCCTGTCCTCCTTCTTGGCTGTCAGACATGGCCACTGAAGGTGGAACACATCGAAAGGCCGGCTAGCTGTCTGTCTTAGACCACAGGTGCCTGAGTTTTTTCTCCCGTCTTAAGTACTATAATACCGTGAGCAATATTGAGATGAGCTATAGGTCCAGTGCAATGTGAGTTGGAGGGAAAATTAGTCGACGAGGTTGTGAAGTCACACCGATTTAGATGGTTAGAACATGTGATACGCATGCATTTCTAGCCATAGATCGCCTTCCTCGACAGGCAATGTCTGCTGACATAGGATGGATCAGGTGGTAAAAGAGCCAGAGGTGGTCAAACCAAAATACGGCTTCATCAGTCAATGAAATCCACAACAGTTACTTTAAGCCAGCTAGCCGAACACATAGGGAGGTGTAGACTTCTTCACTAACTGCAGTGATCTGAATGGTAAGAACCAGTGAAGGTTGGAGACAATTGGTGATATGGCTCAAAATCGTCATTGTCAATGGCTGGCGCAGATGCATTCACTCCTTGTGATTTATAATATCCAATAGAATTATCTTGTTCTTCCATATTACTGTTCTTTTTACCTCATCTCTCTGTCTCTTTTGAATTTCGCTTGACTTTCTTCTTTGCTTTTTGTGTTACATGGATGGAGTGTGGCAACTCAAACTGCTGGACATCTGTGGAAGATTCTACGCTTAAATCAGTCAGTCAGTCAGTCAAAAATTCCTGGAAACGAATTCCTCATCATACACATGTCTTAGTTAGTTTATGTAGGTGATTACGTAGGTGGTTTGGGCGTCTTATCTAAATCTCACACGACCACCTCTGGAAGTGAATTTTGGATCGACTACCATAATGATCGCTACACCATAGTAGCTGTGGCGTGTGAAAATCTGCATTGCTGAATATCTGTTTCTGTATTATTCAGAGACCTGACCTGTATATCACCAGATGCATTTCCGACAGCATGCTGACGACTTTCAGCAACACCTATCCACATCACTGTCTCAATCCTAAAAATCTGGTGGCCAGCAGCTTACATGAATCACTGAGCTACCTCACCTTTTAATCCAACAACACCGTACATAATATTTTCTCTACTTCTTTTTGTTTTAAGCAATGCAGTCACGTTCTTGATTAGCAAAATTTGCTTATGCAGAGTTTTAATTAGCTTTCACACTACTGGTGCGCATTTCTCGGAGATTGTGGAAATATATTATGAGTGGTTGATTTATGTTTCAGGGTGAGCAGCACTGGGTCACATGATATACTACCGATCGCTATTTTAACTGAAAATCCTAGATGAAGAGAAGATATTGCGTGAGAAATTAGACTTAGTATTCTGTACACTGTGTACACGTTTTCTTCAGATTAAAGGCTGTTATCACTATTAGCGACAGCAACAGCAACAACAACAACAAAAGACAACATTCAGCATCAATGGGAGGAGTCTGAAAGAAGCAACCTCCTTCACCTACCCACCTACCTACCTACCTACCTGGGAAGCATCGTTTCAACCACAGGTGGACAGAACTGATGAAGATATCTCAAATCGAGGATAGCGAAAGCCAAGACAACCTTTCATTACCCTCAAGTCTGTATGTGGAGATCAACAGCACTCAAAAAATCAGCATAAAAATGAAAATAAGATCTGGATTTTCACTTCCAATGTGAATTCAGTGCTACTCACTCTATACGGATAAGAGACTTGGCGCCGCACTACACCACGTCGCGTGGCGTGATCACGAAGGCCACTTCTAACAAACTACACACCTTCATCAACAGTTGTCTTCGCTCAATACTTCACTCAAGATTAGATGGCCGGCTAGAAAACATCAGTAACAGGGAGGGATCTCTGGCAACCCAGCCAACCCAGCAGGAAGCAGTTCTGCAAAACATATGCAAGGAGGAATGCAGGTATATTGGCCGAATGAGAAGCGGGAGTTGTTGGTCAGTGTGAGGGTGACAACATGGAGAATGAGGTGATACGAAGAGTATGTGGAAGCATGCGGGCAGACGTAGAGCCAGGTTAAAAATGATAGCCTAGAACCGAGTGGAACTCAGGCGTGCTACTGAAGCCTCCCTGTTCCACTTAGAATTCAATGGACAACCGATAAAAATCGTCTTCTATTCAGAAGAAAGAAAACATCTTAATAAATTATCTGGCAAAGACTTTTTTATGCCATGAATACATCTCAGTATTATCCTACACTCTTAATGCAGGTTTTAAAGCGAATATATATACTGAACAGTTTGTGATAGGGATAAAAACGAAGAGTGAATAAGGATTTTTACATACAAAAAACAGGTGTATGTAAAAAGATTATTCAGGCATCATAACATGCCATGTGTTATCTTGACTAAATGCAGAATATTTTACAAGAACGATACATAGAAATAACACACACCTACATAGATACACATTTTCTACCAGTGTTCATGCCTCACAACTGAAGGTATAATACATACGTACAACAAACACAGACAATTATCTTCTATTAACTGTTCGTTCAAGCATCAAGACACAGGGTGGTGATTCATACTAATATAGAAACAAAGAAATAATTTATCCATTGGAGTCTATTGACCAACATCTGTTAGCTTGCTTTAAAAACATTAGCAGTAAATCATAGATTTGTAACGGTACAAGACGAAATTATGTACACCTTATCTTCAACACACCATTTGCAAAGATCTTCCGTGCTGTGCCTACTACTTCTGCCTCACCCATCCATCATATTGGGTTTGTTTGTGTTCCTTCCACGTCTTTCATGTATCTCCGTAACGCTGTATCATCATTTGCTTCCTCTGACATCAAATTTAGCTCCCTGTTTTTCGATGTTTTTGATGCTGATGATGAACACCTCGTCATATACTAGTGATAAATCTTATCAGTAGCACTGCCACAGACACACACACACACACACCATCGCCGGACACTAACATACTAGCTAGTCCGCCACTTCACTTCCCACATTCCATCGGACACTACCTAGTCAGTCCAATGCTTATTCTAAAATCCTCCATACCAACGGACACACTACCATCAATACGCAAAACCAACTCAAGTCATCTCAACCACTCCGATCAACATCTCTTTAACTTGGTTTCTGAACAACACTATAAGATTAATCGAATTTTTAGATTTTTTCGTCGACTAATGATTGAACCGAAGTGCTTGGTCTCAGGTTGACATGTCTGTCGGCTTCTTGTGCAGATGCCTCTACGATATCTGGTCATTTAATTAGAATTTTATTTGTGGATGGTGACTAGCGGGGGCTCTGGTTTCCAGCCTCGGTGGGAATATCCATCATCACTCACTGAGAAATGTAGGTACATCTTAAATAGGACGAAATGAACATCCTTAATTCCACCACTGCTAGTCACCATCCACCAATTAAATACTAATTAAATGCCCAGACATCATCGAAGCATCTCCACAAGAAGCTGACAGACATGTCAACCTGAAACCGAGCACTTCGGCTCAATCATCAGTCGACGAGAAAATGTAAAATTGAATTAAATAATTAATATGACCTGTTGCACAAGAGGCAGTGGCTTTCGTGGCTCAAGTGGTCTAGTATATAACGCTCTGACGTTTGAAACTATGGGCACTGGGTTCGAACACCCGTGGGAATATCATCAGTCACTGGGAAATGTAGGTACACCCAGATGACAAGTCCCAAATGGGACGAAATGCGCGTCATCCTGGATTCCACTGCTAGTCACCATCTACAATTTAAACAATATAAGCTATTTTAACACTGCCTATCATACTAGCCGGTGCTGACACCGTAAATCGCAAGCTAGATTTGGGCGTCGGGCTAAGAATGTGACCACAGGAAAAGCCTAGAAAATAAATACACCTATTTCTCACTGGAATCGGGGAAGGACAGATGATATGACGGAGAAGATTTCTGGCTCAAGTGGACTATTTTTAAAAAGTTGTGTTCTCTCACCTGGATGGTTTATTTGCGAAGCTCACTTCATCAGATTGAAGTATACGCTGAAAATGTTGCCTAGTAGGGCTATGAAAGCTTCGCAGTCATAACTCATCCATCTCAGAGAACACAACCAAATCAGAAAAGGATAGATGACACTGGATGATGGAAACCATCGGAAAGCCATTCAACTGATGATATGTCTTCATTCGATGAGAGCGAAACATACTTAGAAGTATATGGAATGTCTGTACAAAGTTCGTGGCCTGGAAGAATACTCAGACTGAAAAAGAAATGAGAATATATGGTTTGAAGATGAACTCTCGAAAGTGTTAACAGGTGAGTCAGTAATCTACTACGGTCATTCGGACAACAATCATAAACACATTGATGATGTGGCCGCTATGATTTCAGCAAAAGCACTGAAGGCTCTTACATCCAAAGGGAAACAATCTTTTCCAGGATCTTGAGACGAAGATTCAAGTGAAAAGGATGGAAAGTTACACAAGTGCCGAATTTTTACTCTCCTACAAACAAATTCATATGCAGCAGAGAATAAAAGAGTCCTTCTACAGACAACTGTAAGCCGTAATGGACAAGATCATGGCTTGACAGATGATGGATGATGTTGACGCCATAGAAACTGCAAATAAACAACACAGGTAGAGAGTTAAGAGAAGTTTAGTAAAATGAATGAGAACGTAGAATTCTTTGCAAACTTTTGTGTACTTAGTGATTTCTTTGTGACTGGACTCATAGTGAGCAGTCTTCAAAAGCCAGCTGAAAATGACGGCAAAGAACAGGTTACTATGCAGGGTATACTGTTATAGCCTAATGTTCCACTTGCAACACAAAGGAAAAATACTAACAATGTAATCATAAGTAGGTAGGTTTGTAAGTTGTTTTAATATATTAACCAGCCACTGAACCATCAGAAATGAAGAACCACTAGATACCTATTTCATTTTAGCCAAGGAGTCGAGTTTAGTAACATGAGATTATGAAACGAACACATCACCATCCAGTCATCCATCCACCAGATCACTTGGAATTCAATATCATATATTTACTGACTCCTATTCCAGTTGAGTGCGTTGGTGACACAGCTCACCAGAATGCTCACCAACCACGCCTCAGGTGGTTAGGGGTTCAATACCCTGCCACCGATGCACTCGTACACCTCGATAGGCCAGCTATAACACTGGTAGAGGGGGAAGGCTGAGCATGAAGCGGCTAGCAACCTGAATTCCTTAAAAATTAACAGCAATGCTAGCGAAGCTTCAAGCCTCTAGCTTAAATCCCTATGTTCCACTGGGAATGTAAAGGGAAAAAATGACAGTTGAATGCTTTGTCGGTTAATTAAGTGTGTTTTCATTCCTATACCTTCAATTTCTAGGCGCTGAAGTCTCAGTAAATGGTGACGTGTTTTAACTGCGTGAGGTTGTTAGCCGTACGCTCAACCTTCCGTTTTTTTCCAGGCTTACTAGGCGATATTTTAGAGGACATGTAGACAGGGAATCAAACCCGAGCTTCCCGCGTGGCTTGAATTAAAAATGTGTCCCTATCAAAACGCGGCTGTTCTAGGATCTCTGTCCGAAATCATTCCTGCTGTGTCAATAACCAGAAACTACGATAAATAAACCTTCCAGTCAATGTATCATGAGTCATGAGAAGTTTAGTACAGTTAATAGAAACGGGGAATTCTTTTTGTATTTAATAATTTGTTGACTGGACTCATAGTGAGCAGTGATGAGATCCGTGCTGAGAATATGAATATGGTTTTTGAATTGTTTCACAATGTTTCACTTAGTTTTTTTATCGTCTACTAGAATTATATCTTCTTGAGGAAGGATATCACACCCACCCACATACACACACACTCAGGAACACACTTGCAGACAAAATCTTGACATGAGACACGAGATGCAAAACAGAGAGAGGACTGACTGTGATTGACTGACTATATTTTCTAATTCGCAGTGTAATTGTTTCGTCAATAACAAGGCAGCCTGTAAACAGCTAGACGCCTAGAGAAAACTGTTGTCATAGTATCAGATGTCATGTGCACGTATGTATGCGCATAAGTATGCTTAGATATGATACTTTCGAAAACGCCTAGAAATTTGTAAAATAGATATATATATTAAGATATACGTGTATAAACATGTTTTATAACTCGTATATGTTTGATTACTTATAGATAATTCTTAAGCCAGGATTGTAAGTGAAACTCAAGGCAATGATAATTTGGAGTTTAGTGTCGTTCCTTCCTGTCAAAGAGGAATAACCGCGTAATACCTAATACAAAATGTAAACTAAGAAAAGGCTGTCAACAAGGTATACTTTTGGTATACTTTTAACCTCCCAAAGAAGATGGGAAGTCAAACATTAGTGATTACAGGAAACCTACACATTCAAACAGATATTTGGACCTCCGATCATCTCACTCAATCTATGTCAGTAAAAATGGGATTGGTGAAATGTTTAAGTGACAGAGTACAAAAAACTAAGTAGTACCAAAGAAAAATTGAAGACAGGAAGTTATATACATAAAAGAAGCCTTGAAACTTAATAATTTGCCGGATAAATTAGCCAGGAAATACGTAAAGAAATGTAAAAATAAAATAAATAATGATAGTAGTGATAGGGATAATAATAATAATAGTAATGACGACATGCATGTCAAATATGCATTACTCAGAATTCTTAACAAGGCAGTCAGGAATAAAAGTGGCTAGCATTCAAACCCACAAACTCAAGCTTTGTCGTTTAAAGGATCCTATGGGGCCTTTAAAACAAAACAATTCAGTTTATATAATACCCTGCTTGAATGATTATCAGGTCAAATACATAGGTCAAACTAGTTGAACAGGGTTAGTCAGTCAGATTAGCGAAGTATAAAAACCCAGCAAAATATAGATTGGTTGACCCGAGTAAGATAAGATTTCTAGAGAATAGTTCAGCTATAGCATTACATGCAGTTACAGACAACCACACAATAGGATGGATGGGATAGGATAACAGTTTTAAAATCTAATGTCACACAGTGGCGGGAGGGAGAGATTGATGACAGAAGCTTTGTTTATCGAATCAACTGAGGCGAATACGTGTAATAGGAGTGATTCAATACCTGTCCCAGATATCTGGAAAATTCTCCTACCCGCAACGACAAATAGGAGAAGACAAAGAAAACTATAAAACTCTAGTTTCTAAGTCGTGTGATCATAACTGTTGACATGATTATGAACAATATTGAATTTCGTTCGAAACTGTGTCATCCAGTAAATAATAATACTGTTCCACTCACACTGTGAGTGATAATCTAATAAACAAAATAATATGGAATTACTTACTGCCACAGTGCCCAAGTTTTACACATATATTTAAAGTCTGTCTAGCAGCCCAGGTGTATGTTTATCAGTGATTAAAACTGAAATCCACTAGATACTTTTTGTCAGTTTGGGTGTATCCCTTCTCAAAGAGTTTATGGATTACTTTGTATAAAATGATCTCTTCTGTACAAGAGATACAATGATCTTCATGAAACAACTTCATATACCAACAGAAAATAAGGAATATCAACTCAGGAGAGTTGAACTAAGAAGTGCCAATCACACATATGGTCTGGGTTCAACTTTCGGCCAACACACACACCCACCTAAACTTCGCCTAGTCAGCAATAAGTCTCATGAAGAGAGAGAAGGTTGGGTGTGAGACTAGTAGTCTCACTCAGTAAAACGACATCACCATTACTGAGACTTCAAGGGATAGGCTTGAAGTTCTATGCTGCACTCGGAAAGTAAGTAGATTAGGAAAGGAATAATTGAAATGATCAAGAATTTCACTGCCATATATGCAGCTTTCTCGTCTACTAATCAGCCTTCTTATTGCTAATTGGTAAATGTTTTTTAACATTAGTGCAATTCGTAGAAACAGAACATTCAGTGTCTTTAATTTCATTCTCTTTGTGAACTAGCCATTGTAATCGAATCATCACCATTTGGGGTAATTTGTAAAATTAATGTAAACTGCCAGCATAAAGTTCAAAGCAACCGCTGGTTGCATTGGAGTCAGAAAGTCTCAAGTCTGAACACTAATGGAGGCGTACAATTGAAGAGTCCCAAACTAGGACGAAAAAACCAGCACTTTAACTGATATCAATCCATGGTGAAACTTGAAATAAACTCAATGCTTACAAAAGTAACTCTGATCATTACTAAGAGGCATTCTTTTATTTGACAAGGCTGCCTATCTCCAATGATTTTCCTGACTGGATAATGTGACAGACAAGAGGTAACAAGGAGATAGGTATAAAATGAACCAACACAAAAAGCTTGGAGGATCTGGATTTCACCAATGATATGTGTCTGATTTGTCACAAACTGGAAGATATCCAAATGAAAAGAAACAAGCTGGCGGAAGGAGTATTGAGCATAGGACTTCAGGTGAACACAGAGAAAACAGAGGTGACGGAAATCCCCGGCCAACAGCCACAGAGACAACAAAAACAGACAACAATCAGCATCAATAGGAGGAATCTGAAAGACTCAACCTCCCTCATCTACCCACCCACCTACCTACCTACCTGGGAAGCACCGTTTCAACTACATGCAGAACTAGCGAGGATATCAAGGCAAGGATGGAGAAAGCAAAGCAAGCTTTCATTTCTTTCAAGTCTTTGTGTACAGATCAACAGCGCTCAGACCTCAGCATGAAAATGAAAAATAAGATCCAGATTTTTAAGTCCAATGTGAAGTCAGTGCTACTCTTTATATGGATCACAGACTTGGTGCCGTGCTGCGTTGCGTCGGATTGTGGCGATACTTTGAGAAAACAAACCATATCAGGTGAGTAACATCACAGGCCACACAGTCTCTCTCTTTCGAGTGGAACCGAGCCGAATGGGAAGCGGTAAGTTGGTTGTTAGTACGACGATGAGGTGATGCGAAGAGGAGATGAAAGCATGTGAGCAGATGTGGAGCCAGATGATGAAAACGTGTAGAGTAGAACCGAATATAGACGTGAGGGTGAAACCCTATGTCCCCCCTAGGAACTAAAGGAAACTATAATACTGATGATTTTCTTTTTTGGTTATCTAAGGCAAGGCATCTTTTGGTAACATTTTTCAAAACGATACATTTGTTTTTCTCTTTTCCCTTTTTGCATTACTCCACTTTCTTCACTTTCATTTTATTACCATATTCCTTTTGAAATAACACGAATGTTCGCATGTGTAACTGTGCGTGTATGTGATTGTGTGTGTGTGTGCATGTGTACTTGTCTCTAAACTAGTAACGCTTCTCTTTACCTACTGTTGGTCTTTCTTCTTCAGTCAGTTACATCCTTGTAAATACACCATCATTGTTTTTTCATCTTTTAAACATTTACCATGTTATCCATTTATTAGATTACATAATATCTATTATTAACCTTTTATGGACACTGAAGAGATCACAAATTATTCCGTCGTTAATTAGTTTGACGCCCATCTCTACAGCACGTGCTCATTTATCATTCACTTTTGCACATATCTCTCCTTTTTCTCTCTACCTCTTACAATAAAACATTCAAGCTATTTGTTACATATATATATATATATATAAATGTATATGTTGAATAAGTATGCTTGTAATAAATAGTTGTGTATACACATCAAAGGCGAATGACGATTTTGACTTTTATTTCAACAGATGTTTAGTATTCATCCGAATTTCATTAGTGAAAAGACAAGAGACTTTGTGAATGCACTACTACTAGGAGTGGAGTTGTATTATTATTATCATAATTATTATATCCTTTAATTTCTAGAGGAACATAGGGCTTCAACCGCCCAAGTCTCCATTGCCTTCTGTTTTCTGCCAACTTTGTCACCCCGCTCCAAGTCGGCCAACATGCTTTTATCTCCTCTTCACAGGACCTCCTCCAAGTCACCCTTGCTCTGACGACCAACTCGCCGCTTCCCTTTCGGGTTCCACTCAAGCGACGGCTTGTCTAGTGATGTCACTTGATGGTTTCCTCAGAGTATGGGTAATCCATCTCCATTTCTTCCTGCCTATTTGTTTCACAATCGGTTCCTTTTGGGTTGGTTCGCTCATTGCTAGAGATCCCTGTTGCTGATCTTTTCTGGCCGACCATTTGATCGTGAGTGGCATTGAGTGAAGACAGCTGTTAATGAAGGTGTGTAGTTTGTTTGAGATGCTCTTTATGACGCGTCAAGTCTCTGATCCGTATAGTAAGTGGCACTGATTTCGCATTGGAGTTGAAAATCCGGATCTTATTTTTGATGCTGAGTGCTGTTAACCTCCACACAGACTTAAGAGTAATGAAAGCTTGCATTGCTTTCCCGATGACCCTCGCTTCGATATCCTCATCAGTTCACTTTGACTGCAGCTGAAACGATGCTTCCCAGGTATGTAGGTAGGTAAAGGGGGTTGTTTTTTTTCAGGTTCCTCCCATTTATGCTGGCTGATTGTTGTCTGTTGTTGTTGCTGCTGCTGTTGGCCAGGAATCTTCATCACCTCTGTTTTATCTATGCTCACTTGAAGTCCTGTCTTTGATGCTTCTTCTGACAACTTGTTGCTTTTCACTTGCATATCTTTCAGTTTGTGGGAAATCAGACATATATCATCGTCGAAGTCAAGATCCTCCAAGTTTTTTTTATATGAGTCCATTTTATGCCTGTTTCCTTACTGCCGGTTGTTTGTCGCATGATCCAATCTACTGCAATCAGGAAAATCGTCGTCTATAGTAGGCAGTCCCTTACCCTTACTAATTGATTGTATTAATTGAAAAAGGAGTCTCAATCTTATTTCTGTAGGATTAACAGAAACTTTATGCATGTTATACATGAGAATGTGTTGAACTTTCTTCAAACAAAATTATACACGATGAATTTAGATCAACAGACTAAAGTACTTGGGTATCTTATTCCACATATACAACATTATAAAAGTACAAATTCTGAGAAAAAATATACCACATCGTCAAAAGATTCCCACAAACATACATACACATACAGCTTTTGTTTCATATCCTTTGCTTTCCCAATAGAACATGGAGCTTCAAGTCTGAATTTCTGAAGTTTTAGTAGAGGTGATGTTTCTTTTTATGGGGTGGGATCGCTAGCCTCGTACCCAGTCACCTATCGTTCCTATTTTACCAGGTCTAGCTGCGCTAATAAGCGTTGGCCGGGAATCGAACCCTGTATCACTTGCCACGCGGTTGGTAATCATTCTGCAGTTGAACCATCAACACGTACACACAAACAGACACATACACCCATACTCTCAATAATGCTAAACAACCCCCAAACCCCCAAAGATAGTCTGTTTTAACCTTCCCTAACGACATATTGTTTCCTTCTGGGTATAAAATCCTATTTAAATTCCACATAGTTGATGTAATAAGCAAAAAAATCAATCAGTAAGAAAACAAACCTCAGAATTAATTCTGTTTGATAATATCCCTTGACAGTTAGTCACAAAATCATTTTTCACCCTCATTGTCTCTATCATCATCGGTGGTTTGATGATGGCATGCTTTGCAGCTGCGTCAATCGATCTTGATTCGCTCATCAACTGACGCACTCACAAACCTCAGCCAGTTTTTCTAACCGATATTAAGCCCGAGAAAAGGGGGAAGGTTTGGCTTAAGATTAGCAACACCATCCTTTAAAATCAAAGCCAAAAGTTCTCATGTTCTTTTGAATTCACTTGCCTGGAACAGATTTTTAATGTGCACCAGGCTAAGAGCCATAATTATCGTATGAGGAATGGTGAAGTAAAATAAAACGGGACTCGAACCCATGACCATTTGGCTGAGGATTGAGCTGTTAAGTCGATGAGCAGAACACAATACAGGAAAGTCACTGAGGATAATGAAGATAAGGAGGTATATCATAGGATAAAGCTTTTCTTTTCATTAGTGAATTACACAATACTCCATAGTTCCCTTTTAAAATCTCCAAAATATATTGATATCATAGCATGTCACCTACATGACACTATAAATAATATCGCAAAAAGCAAGCGAGACTGTAAAATGGTATGAACCAATAGTCCTGAGATCTTGCAGAAAAAAAACACTTCTTCCTCATACATCATGCAAGGTAGTGTGCATCGGTGACTCAGTAGTAGGATGTGGGAGGTCTAGGTTCTATCCTCGATTGACACAATCCTAAACTCCACCTAGTTTCCTAGCCGACAGTAAGTGTGGGAAAAGAGAAAAGGTTAGACATGAAGTTAGCATTTCCACCCCATAAGAAAACAACACTATCATTGCTACAGAGACTTCAAAGCTTGAATTCCTCTCATCCTTTTGATGAATTCAACTACCCGGAATAGATTTTTGTATGTACAGTAGGGGGGTAAGAGCTACAATTGTGGAATAAATTAAATTCTTCGAAAAAAGGAATTTACTCCTTTATGTTCCCAGTGGAACATAGGGCTTCGAGACTGAGCTTTGAAGTTTCGGCAGCCGTGATGTTTATTATTACGGGGGGGGGGTTTGCTAGCCTCATGCCCAACCTTCTCTCCTCACCAGTCGTATTACTGGCTAAGTGAAGCAAAGGGATGTAAATTGAATATTCCCATAATTAATTCAGAAAAAAATAGAGTTAGAGTGAACAATTGTGGTATCAATAAATTCTTCTTCTTCAGCCTCTACAATTATAAATTCATTAATTTAAGAATACAATAGCCAGTCAGTGAAGGTAAATTAGAATCATATCAGAAACTAACTACTGTTCCATCCCATCTTACTTATACTTGTTCCACAATACACTTTCTGATATGATTCTAATTTGCCTTTACCGGCTGACTGGCTATTGTATCCTTAAACTAAATGGATTTATAATTGTAGAGCCTGAAGGAGAAGAATTTATTGAAACCACAATTGTTCACTCTAAATATTTTGTTCAGAGTAAAGGAATGTGTCAGCCAGAGATCGAACCCCGGACCATGTGCATAGTTGACGAGTGTCCTAGCCGCTATGCCACTGACGCAGAGTTTCAATGATCTCTCTAAATGATGATGGTTCATTAGAGAATTTGCATTGATATTTAAGGATAGTCGAAGTAGAGTATGGCTGACTAAAATAAATTTTATATTAGTCATGGACTGTTGGTGTAGTTGTGTTTTCCCAGCTGAATGTTCTAATTACGGAGGTTTTATTGTCTTTCTAGACAACATTCTCAGTGCTGACTGGTTTCAACGTAGAACTTTGAACAAATGTACAGCAGTTTGAGTTACCATACTCCTTCCATGTACCACAAAAAGCAAGGGAAGAGAATTAAGAGAGATTCAATGGAGGACAGAAAATATGAGGCAAAAAGAATAGTAATATGCAAAGAACAATAGAATTTTATTGGATATTGTAAATCACAAGGAGTGGATACATCTGAACCAACCAGTGAGACGATTGTCTCCAGCCATCATTGGTACTTACCATCCCAAAGACCCCAGCCAGTCAGGAAATCTGCACCTTCTTATTTGGCTGCCTGACCTAAACTAACTGTTATGGATTTCATTGACTGATGAAGTCATGTTTTGGTTTGATCACCACCACTAGCTCTTTTCCAACCTGATCCATCACATGTCAGCTAACATTGTCCATCGAGGAAGGCGGTCTATGGCTAGAAATGCATGCGTAACATATGTCCTAACCATTTCAATCGGTGTAACTTCACAACCTCGCCGATTGATTTCCCTTCCAAGTCACCTAGCACTCGACCGATACCTCATGTCAACACTGCTCACCTTATTATACCACCACCTAACACGGAAGACACAACTCAGACACTTATGATCAAAGATAGACAGCTAGCCTCTTCTCATCTTTCACTTTCACTGGCCGTGTCTAACTCACAGTCATAAAAGAAGACATCGTAACGTGATATAGAAACAGTTGGAGAAACTGCCAAACGGTATGCACTACTCAATTACATAGTGTGAGGAACATCCTAATATTGAAAAAAAGATTTGGTTGCACTGAAGGGAAAATTTTCTTTTCGGCAAAATCAACATCACTTTGGTTGTACATTAGTCTGATCATAGTAAATGGGTGAAAAAGTTCCCAAAAGTGTTTCTGGTCAAGGATAAGATTAATAAAATTACAAACAGGGATTCAGCCGCAATAATAAACAGGAAAATCACGTAAAACAAAGACATAGTGGGATCATAATTAATGAGAGAATTGACTTTGTGTGCAATTAGGGATTTAAAAAATATAGTAATCACAAAATATTGTAATTATGATCCTACTATGTGTTTTTCCTACCCGATCTTCTTGTTTATATTATTATTAAATTTGAGTGAATTCCGAATTTCCATTTACGCATTTAGAAAAAATTACAGATTGAGCGAAGAAATGCGCATTACATTTGGTTTCCTTGATGAATTTTGATAGAGAAAGAAAGACCAGATTTTCAGTATAAAATGATATCATCATTCTATTTCACAGGTTCTCATCAGCTGCCACTACTACCTGAAATTACAATGGTCATAACTAAAACATTTCATACTTCATTGTTTGAAAGGTAATACAGAAAAAACATTATAAGGTGAACGCATCTGGAATATAAGTATTATAATTTATAGTTTAAGTTACCATCAATTTATATACTATCAGACTATGAAAAAAGAAAAAAAGAGGGGGTGGGTGAGAGAAGACAGAAAACAGAAAAATCTAATAAACACTGTCAACATGGCAACTCAAGAAGGTCAAAGTTCATCAGTTTGAAAACTTGGTTAGTGAGTTGTGCCTACTGTGTGTATGACTAATCAGTGTAATGAAAGTGATATGGTTACCAAGGGAGTGAGAGATTGACCACACTCTCTTTCTGTATGCATAAGTTTGGTTTGTGACGTTTGGTTGCATTTGCTTCAACAGTAAGTCGTAGTAAATTTGCTGTCCTTTGTATGTTTAATATTTTGAAGGATTTGAAATCTCGACAAAATGACCCGTATCCACAAGGTGTCTGGTAACTGAACTTTGTAAATATCTGCTTCCTTTTTGATATAAGTTTCTTGGAATATGCTCTGAAAACTGGATAGAAACCCTTCTTTATGTCCTTCCAATGTACTTGCTGCCTCAGGTACACGTAAATTTATAAATGCAGTTGTAGGTAATATCTACTCTCTATTAACTTTCAAATAATGAAGTATGAAACGTTATTATTATTTATAACCATTGTAATTTCAGATAGTTTGCAGGTGATGAGAACCTGCGAAATAGAATGATGATATTATTTTATACTGAAAATATGGTCTTTCTTTTATATCGAAATGTGCATTACTTTTTTCAATTAGCAGTTCCTCATCATCGCCCGGCTCTACACTAATACATATAGTTTCTTACATCAAAATGTTTTACCAATCAAATGGTTATTTTAGTTAATCAGTTTTAGGTATAATGTTGGGGGGAGCGTGAAATTAAGAGTTTAAAAGTCATCAAAACATCAGTTAACTAATAGATTTTAGTAACAAGGGATATCTAAGTTTTGAAGGAGAGGGGTGAAAATTAATTACGGAATTTAAGAGCAGTTAGTTCTTAGGCGTTGGCAACAGGTTGTGACATAATTAAGAGATTTGTAAAATAGCAATGATGACTAAGAAGAATAGGATAACTCATAAGAGTTAGCTAGAATTGTAAAAATTAATGAAGCCAAAAGATAGTTACAAGGAGAGGGGAACAAATCGTTTCTAAAAACTTAATACATATAATATAATTGGCCATGGCAAAGAAAAGGGATGTAAAAATTTCTTTTGAATACACACAAAGATTTGGCTTGTTCAGATGAATTCCGATTACCTCTGTTGTATTCGTAAAAGTCCTACTCGTAGACTGTGCGGCGAGAGGTTGGATGGAAGACGATTAGTAACTTTAGAAGTTTTGTTAGAGTCAACTTGATGTAAACTATCGACAATATGAGCCAGTACTGAGTTGCGTATGACAGCTTCATTCGGACCTTAGTCAAACCAAGATAGAAGGTGTTCAGAAATTCGATGGTGAATGACTATTTTTATCCTTACTGGCAATTGTATTAATTTGTCCCTTTATTGGTAATACTTCTGGGAATTTCTAACCCATTTAATATAACTAAACGAATGTACAGCCTAGCTAATGAATGAATGAATGAATGATAATAGCTTTATTCCAAAACAGTACTTGTGATACAGAATGGAATTCTCAGCATTTCACTGCAATATTGTGCATCCAGTTAGTACATTAACAATAAATAAAGTTCTACATAGATTAAGGTAGTCTAAGTTAGTTTTGACAACAACATATTAGCATGTCGGTAGCAAAGTCAAAATTAAACAGTGTTAGAAGGTGTTAGAAAAGTAGGTGCCAGCATATTTACTGGCGTAAGCATTAACAAAAGAAGATAGAAACAAAGCTGCACATAACAGAAAAAAAGAGAGAGAGAAAAGAAAAAGAAAGAAAGAAAAACGTTGTATTTATGAATGATATGAGTTGGAAAGACGAGATCCAATTGTTCTACTGACTATTTAATAAGTTATATTTATCACGCCTAATGCTTTCTTTGTCGCACAGAACACGAGCTAAGTAGGTATGGTTGAGTTTTTGTTCTTATTACTGCGAGCATATAGTTTTCTATATAGGTTTCTGGTCTGCCTGCGTGGTGAGATACAAGGGAGAGTTACGAATGAAGAGAGTGTTGTGAGTCATATAAAATGGATTTTGCCCATTTTTCACATGAGTCCGTGTGCCTGTCCACCAGAATATTAACAGGCTGGTTAAGTGCACATTGCTCAATAGCCCAGGAAATACTAAGGGTGAACAATAGAGAATAATAGGCATCGTCGAAGAGGAAATTTTCTCCTCTGCAACTATCTGTTTACTATTCTTTATAGCCAAAGTTTTAATAATTTGGATTTTTTCAACTGGAAACTTTATTTTCAAGAAAGAACTTTAAACTGCAAACAAATGAACTTCTTGATAAGAGCTTCATACACACTCGAATCGATAACAGCATCTTGAGGTAAATTCATGCGTATCATACAGAACAATCTGCCTCCGTAGTTGGTTTGTGGTGAGTTCTACTGATAAGATTTATTAGTAGTATAGAAAGAGACGTTCATTAGCATAAAATGCATCAAATGTAGCAGGGAGATAGATTTGATGTCAGAGAAAGCAAATGATAATACAGCGTTGCGGAGTTACATAGAAGACGTGAAAGAAACACAAAGAAATTTTCAAGTATTAGTTTTTGTAGGGATCTGGTTTGATTGGTTGGGGATTTCATCATGAGGTGACACATCAGTTAGAGAAGCATTGGAAAACCTGCACAGCAGTTTCGTCCTAGTCTGGGGCTCTTCATTAGTACGACGCACCCAACACCAGTGTTCAAGCCCAGGACCTTGTAACCAGAAGGTCCGTCTGGTTATAAAGGCATGGCAGAATTAGCAGGCACAACACGGAAGATTTGTGCAAATAATGCGTTGAAGATAGATTGTACAGTCTGGCTATGTAGAGATACCAAATTGCCAAGTCCATCGTCTTCTACTGTTTCGCGATGGTGGAATACTCGCCAACAAAAAGGTTCGATTCGATTTCCGACTAACACAATCCTAGACCTCACCTCTAGTTAACTAGCCCACAGTAGGCGTGACGAAAGAGGAAAGATTAAATGTAAGTTTAGCAGTCCCATCCTATAAGAAGAAGACCTCCGCCAGTGAAGTTTCAAGGGGTAAAGCTCATATTCCACTTGGAATGTAAAACAAGAAGTGACAAGAGGGGAAAGGCGAAAGAATTCAACAGTTGCCTTCCTGTCCTTAATTAGCTTTCAAGTTAAGTTTAAATTTTAAACTTTTTCAGAAAAACAACACGAAAATTATACTCACTTGAGCTTGTAGCGCAGCAAATAAACAGGCCTCTTCATCTGTGACTTCTAATATCTCCGAAATAATTGACCACTTAGCTTGTTCATACAATTGATTTATACGAATTGCATCATATTTAATATTTAAATCATAAAACGTTCCATATTTATAGCGTAATAAAAGTGTTGGAGGTTTTTTAGCCTCCTCTTTACTACATTATTGTTAGCATTCGTATTAGCATTGCCAACGTTAGCATTACTAGTTGGTTTGTTCTGATGATCACCATTTTGTAGATGAGTTGGTGAAGCTGGTCGGCTAATTGGCGGAGAGTTTAAATTATCCAACTTCGATAGATAACCACGTGCATCAATTCCTTGTTCCAAGAGAGATTTAGATGAGTCTAACCAGGCTGCATTCAGTCGAACTCGTTGAGTATAATTACTTGGTCGAACAATTAATCCTTTTTGTATAGCATCTTCTACACTCATAGTTGGACTGAATGCCAACGAAGAATCATCTAGAATACGTAGATCAAAAGCGATTGGAGAGTAGGTGATTTTAGAGAAATTTCCAGAATCTGGACGTGAATATCGATGATAATTTGGATAGAAATGTGTACGTTTATCACGGATTCTTGGGGGGCCGAAAAGATGTGCTGATTGTCTTGATGAAGAGGAGCTCTTTCTTGATGCACCTTCAGAATTAGCTCTATCCTGTCTATCGGCCTCATTTGTATTATTCACACCATTCATTTGGAACAAGGATTCTCGACACAGTGTTTTATACTGTGAATGTGTTGTATTTATTGTAGCACTACGTTGAAATGTAGCATGCCTACCTATCGATGATATAGTATGATAACGTCGATCAATAAAACCTGGAGCAAAACGTGAATGTTTCAAGTCATTCTGTTGAATAGGATGAGCAAGTGACAACTCCTCAGGATGTCGTATATTTAAATAACGACAAAGAGACAGAGTGACCCGGAAAACTGGTTCAGCATAATTAACATCAACAAATTCACGAATTTGTAAATCTGGCAACTGGACATGTAAACTTCCATAGATTGATAGAAAGCGTAGTTTAGCATCTGCTTGTAAACCATATTGATTTAGACTGGATTGAGATCTTAACAACCATTTTGATCGTGCTGGCCACCATAAACCATAATCACCCCAACCAATTCTTACAGAACTTGACCGCAAACTTATTTCATTTGGACCCAATGGTTTAGGCAGTGGACATGTTAAGCCTTCAGTTAACTGGACTAACAACTCACCGATAGACCATTCACCGTGTACACGAATTTGACGATCAATATTCAAATCATCTATGTGTACTGATAACAACCATGATCCATCGACGTATTCCCCGTCGGCAAGCATACTGTGTTAGTTCTTCTGTCTGCTGGTTTATATTGATTAACTTTCAGTTAAAATAGAATTTTCAATCGTAGAACCAAAAGTAATTTAATAAATCATGGTAATTCCACCATATAAATATATATATACATATATAAATGTAAATTCCACTTTGTTGATATATTTGAGGTATTCTATTGAGCAAAAATAAAAATCCGTTTTGACAATACACAAAATATAATCTGTATAAATTTTAACCAATTTTCACTGACTGGTAAAACAGACGTGTTCTTCTATGAAAACCGCTTATATACTACTTCGTTATTGACCAATCATAACTAGGGATAAATTTAGCCTTGTAATTATATTAATTAACCAATCAAATGTGAGATGGATGTTGTATTTTTTATTTTTTGCTAGTTGATTGATTATTGATTATTATTATTATACTACTGGAATTGTATGTCTACTTAGCGCAGATTGTGGTAGTAGTTAGCTGGTTGGTTGGTCGGTAGGTATGCCTAGTTGGATTGGAAACAGGCTGGCTGGCTGGCTGGCTGGATGGATGGATGGATGGGACAGTCGATGTGCATTTATTTAATTTTGTTTCACGTGTTCATGAGAATATATATGTATGTGTATAGTCACATTTCACGTTGTTGTTTATAGATAGTTTGTTCACTAGTATGCAATGGTGAGATATATTCTTATTAACTGGCATATTAGAAACACAAATCTCAGCCTAACGAAGGACTGACGACAAACCTCAGTCAATCATCATATATATATATATATATATATATATATATATATATATTTAATGCGACAATAGAGACAGCTTAACAATAATTATGTTTCTCGGTGTAATAATGGATAGATATGGGGATGAAAACGACATAAATCACTTATTCTCTAGTATATCCTCGTGATTCACGCGCAGCTACCACTTGAGATTGTTGTTTAATATATTTTATACACGGAATAAGTATGCGCAAAATAGCATCAATGAAAATTACTTGAAGTATTTCAATGAAGGTCATTCGTAGTGCATGATAAGAAATCTAATGTGATTATTGAATGATAACTAACTAACTAAATAAATAAGTGAAGGAATGTTTGTACATTTTTGATAACTGCAAAAGAAAAGAGACTATCGATTGGTTTACAGTATATTAGAATTCTGCAGTTTTATTTTATGTATCTCTGCTTGCGTACACTATTGTTTATTATTATTCCTTTGGTATATAAGTGGGACATTTCGCCCTGCTGTATGAAGTCCTCTTCAGCCGGCCCCACGATTAGCCATAAGTTTCTATGTCGCCCTCTTCACACAACCTTCTCCATGTGACCCTCTGACAAACGCCCAATTCGTCGTTTCCCGTTCGGGTTCCACTCGATGGCCTACTTGCCCTGTGATTTCACCCTACGGTTTCCTCGTTGAGCAATAAGTTCTGCGTTCGTTCGTTCTTTCGTTCCCACAGTTTCGTGTTGCTAATTCTTTTGACCAGCCATCTGATCTTTAGTGTATGGAGTGAAGCGAACAGTTGTCGATAGAAGTCTGCAACCACTATATTACTTTGTTTATAAGATGTATTACACAGTGAGTGAAGCTGTATTATTTACTGGATGACATTGTTTCAAAAAAAATTTATTGTTCATAATCATATCATCAGTTATAATCACACCACTTCGAAACTTAAGTTTTATAGTTTTGTTTGTCCTCTCCTATTTATTGTTTTTAGGGTAGTAGAATTTTCCAGATATCTGGGACAGGTGTTGAATCATTCCTGTTACATGTATTTGCAGCTGATTCGATAAACAAAGCTTCTGTTATCCATCTCTCCCTCCATTCACCCAGTGACATTAGATTTTAAAACGGTCATATTATCCCATCATCCTATTGTATGGTTGTGTGTAATTGCATGTAGTGAGTGCTATAGCTAAACTATTCTCTAGATTTCTTATCATACTAGGGTCAACCAATCTAGATTTTGGTATGTTTTTATACTCCGCTAGTCTGACTGACTGACCCTGTTCTACTAGTCTAACCTATGTATTTGACGTGACAGTAATTGCAGGGTATTAGATAAACCAAATTGTTTTGTTTTAAAGGCTCCACCATTTAACCGACAAAGCTTGTTTCTAACTGAGTTTTTGGGTGGTTTGAATGCCAGCCACTTTTATTCCTGCTTGTATTGTTAAGAATTTTGCGTAAGCTTTCCGAGGTTCCTTCATTGTATGGAATTACTAGTGATGATTTAGATTCCTTATTGTTGGGGTCGTCACTATTACTATTATCATTGTTATTGCTATCATTATTATTATTATTATTATTATTATCACTATCACTACTGTCATTATTTATTTTAATTTTACATTTACCTACATACTTTCTGATTAATTTATCAGGGTAATTATTAAGTTTCAAAGCTTCTTTTATATGCCCCACTTCCTGTCTTATATTTTCCTTGGTACTATTTAGTTTTTGTGCTCTGTCACTTAAACATTTCACCAATCCTTTTTCCACTGACATAGGATGGGATGATCTGAAGTCCAAATATCTGTTTGAATGTGTGGGTAAATGTGGGTAAACACTAGTGTTTAACATCCCATCTTCTTTCTTTTTACGTTGCAATCCAACATTGAAAGTTCCCCTTCCTGACTTTCCAATTCACAAGTGAATTGAATTGCCCCCCCCACGTTTGAGTTAATGTGTTAGAAAAATATACCTATATCTTGCGTTCTAAGTACAGTGAATGTGTCATCTACATACCTCCACCATACTTTTGGGTTGGGAGTTGGTGGGTGAACGTTTCAGTTGCTATCTTTCCCCACCTATCCATGAATATTTCTGCTACAACCGGGGTATATTTGTGATCCTATGGCAACTCTATCAGCTTGTTTGTATATTTTTCCCTGGACTTTAAATACTGTGGAATTACTTACCACGACAGTGCCCAAGTTACACACATATATTAATCTGCAACCACATGTTAGAAATGCTTTTCTTGACACCAGTGCTAATCTACTGACTCATTGAAAAAAGAACTAACTGATTTAACACTTGGTGTTGAAGATTCAGATATTTTTTTTGTTCGCTTTGCTAGGTGCATATGATTTTTTAACTGATCTCAGAGTTATAAAGAGCTGCGTTGCCTTTCCGATTGTGGTTTTGACATTCTCATCCGTGGAGCCGTCTGTTGTTGAAACAATAGTGCCTAGGTAAGTGAAAAAAGTGACCTCTTTCAAATTCATGTCGTTGATAGTGATTGGTGCTTGTTGTTGTGCCTTAGTTGTTATTCGCAAAGTCTACACTCTTCGTATCGGTTTAACGTATTCTAGCTTTTATCGCTGCTCACAGTCTGATGCATAATCCAATTCGCCACAATAAAAAAAGTATCATCAGTGATAGAAGGCAGGCAGCTTTGTCTTACTCCTGTCTCCATTTCAAAGGCTTTGCAGAGTTTTCCATTGTGGATTACTTGTGTGCGTACACTTTTCAATAATAATCAAGGTTGGAAAGACAGCTAGGTCATTTAGACTATTAGGAAAAAAATATACACTCAACGAACAGACTCTTATGTGACTGCAAGTAACCGACATACATGCTGGGTAGATTATTCAAACACATTTGAACAAATGTCTCCAAATACTAGTTCACTCATAATCCTATGTCTTTTCATGGATTTTAATAAAGCAAGAACAACAGTGGAGGTTTGTGCAGAATAATATGGTACCATCACTGCTTATTTCGTTGGCTTCTCATCAGCTCAGCTGCCGCTTACAGCCTAAATAAATTATGAGGTTTACGTACAGAAAATTTCGTTTAACATACTTGCGAATTTTACATGTTGTCAGTTGACAGAAAGTTCCACAATTAGTGGACAGTGCTCAGAAAATTTCGCTTATATAGTTTTTACGCGGGCAGTTCAGGTCAAAATAAATGTATGCATTCAATGGTGAAGGAGTTACGTAATAAAGACGAGATATGCGTAAGATGCTGAACGACTTATAAATTAAGTAACAATGTACTGACTTCAACTCAAATCATACAAACAAGGGACAAGCGAAATTACAGATTATAAAAGGAGGGTAAGGTTAAAGACAAAGATTAAGTAATCAGATGAGAGAATTAAGACATCCAGTTACCAGGGTGACAAGGAAAGAATAATAACTGCTTCTTTCTGAACAAGCGTTTGATAGAAATTACTTCGGCAAATTTGAGGAGAATGGAGCTCCTTTGCTTATTGATAATTTTAAAGGATTTCGCGATTTCCACCTCATGACCGTATCGAGGAGGTGTCTGATAATAGTGCTATTATAAAGTTTGTTCCCTGAAGACGTAGGCTTTTCGGCACATGTTCAGAAAATCGAAGGTGTGCCCTTCTTTCTGTTGTCTCAATGTAACTGCTCCTGCAATTGTATGCATACATTTATTTTGACCTGAACTGCCCACGTAAAAACTATATAAGCGAAATTTTCTGAGCACTCTTCACTTAGTGTTGAACTTTCTGTCAACTGACAACATGTAAAATTCGCAAGTATGTTAAACGAAATTTTCTGTACGTAAACCTCATAATTTATTTAGGCTGTAAGCGGCAGCTGAGCTGATGACAAGCCAACGAAATAAGCAGTGATGGTACCATATTATTCTGCACAACCCGCCACTGTTGTTCTTGCTTTATTCAAATTCATCAAGGGGAATAATTGCATGAAGTTTCTTTTCAAGTACCTAGCATCTTGTCGTCTAGATTTTGTCAGTCAATGAATCTTTCTTCGAAAAATTTACTATCAAGTCTCACAGTTGTATATACAAGTGTATGATTTTTTTTCAAGAGACTATATCCTGTAAGGAAATGCGATTATTATCTGTGTGACTGTCTTATTCCTTTGCGTTCCGAGTGAAGCATAGGACTTCAAGCTTCAGCTATAAAGTTTCGATAGCAGTGGTGGTTTTTAATTTTACTGGCTAGGGCTTCCTGGCCACACATCCAAACTCCTCAATTTGTCGGGCTTAGAACAACCTGAGAGAGGTAAAATTGTACGCCGAGCGGTAATCGACCCCTCGCTTAATCATAAACACACCATGTTTATGATTGTAATCATACTTAAATATCAATCAGTTAAATGAAAATATTGTCTCATATATAGAAGATAATTCATAGAATGTATCGATCGTAGAAAAGGATGTCAAATTAATTCGATTAGTTGAAATGACAGGTAACTAAAAACATTACGTATCATGGTGAGAAGTTTGATAAGATAGATATATTGAACACTTCGAATAATAAATGTGATAATGCCAAATATACTGGAAAACTATTCAAAGCGAGCAACACAAAATTAGTTACAATCGTAATGATGAGTGAAAAGTACATAGGTAAAGAAATCATCATTCATGTTGTATGAAGAGTTTTGTACTTCGTCGCTAGAAGTCCCTGGGATTATCGACAGAAGCAACCGGACATTGTTTGTCAATAGATGTTGACAACGGAAATGATTCTTTCTGCTGTTGGTCTACGAGTTCGTTTTGTAACCAGAAGCTCCTGGGTTCGAAATATGGCGGTGGGTGCGTACTGATGAAGAGTCCCAAACTGGGACAGAACGGTTGTCCAGTAATCCCTATAGGTATTTCAGTGGTTCTCTAGCTGATATCAGCTCATGATGAAATCCTGTAACGAAATAGGATTTCATTCTTTAAGAGTTTTCCAATCCACTTTCATTCTTTTATTGACTGGACACTAGTCAGTCATCATTGTAATGTGTGTTTGCATGTGTCTAGTCCTCTCTTTGGTGCAGACTGAAATCTATCAATCAAGTTTGCAATGTGGCCACCATACCACCAGGTGGCTCGCCATAACGGTGCACATTGATTTGACAATATTGGATGGCTGAAGGCAACCGACAGGAAGCCTTGGACACCACCTAGGTTTCGTGCTAGTTGGCACTTATCAGCAAGGCTCATCAGTAACCTAGAAGGAACTCATGTCCAAGGCTTCCTGCCAATTACTACCAACCATCTAATACCAAGAATTCACTGTGCACCGTGATGGCAAGCTACCTAGTAGCATAGTGGCCACATTGTAAACTTGACTGATGGAATTTAGTCTGCATTAAACAAAGGAGTAGACATATGACACTAGTTGGTGTCCAATCAAAAGTATGTAATACAGTTCTACAGGAGGTCAATCGTGAGCTCGAGCTCTGACTGCAGTAGTCATTTGGTGACGCGGGTTCAAGTCTCTGAAGGGATATGAGTTCCTTCAAGGTTGCAGATACTCCTTGCTGATGAGTGACAACTAGCACGAAATCCGGTCAGACAAGGCTTCCTGCCGATTGTTTCCAACCATCTAATACCACTTTCATTATGAGAATCTCTTTTCTCAGTAGATTTGAATGCCACTGAAAGTTTATTCGGTCCCTTTTTTTGTACGTATAAGTTGGACTAATCTCTATACTGTATCTTTCAAGTAGTGTTTATTAAATAAGTTGGCGAAATGGACTTGTTCCCCTGTCTTTCTCCTGTTTGATGATGGTGAAAGATACTTGACATAAACCCTGGTTGATAACAATTTCATTACGAGATATATAGCGGTCAGAACAACAAGACCCATTCTCCAACTCGCCACTAATGAATATGTATACATCAAGCTACTTACCCTATATGGGTGATCATAACACCTTGACAACTAGACAAAGATTGAGCACTGCTGTTAAAAAGACTTTTTATACAGCTAATATCATAATAACTGAGAATCTAAAGCCAATATATCCATCCATCTAAGCCCTCACTCAGAACATGCGAAAAATAATGTCACATCCGACTATATTCACCATTCTGAATGTACGTGTGGACACACACACAAATGGAGGACTCATCGATGTCTGCAAGTAATGGCTGGTTTCAGAGAATATTCTTAAATGGCTCCAGAAGCAAACAGAATCTTCAGAACCCATTAATGGTGAGAAAATGAGACCTAGCTTCTCTATTGCGAAACATATTTTACAGACAGGACATAATATTGACGTTTACACACGTCTTTGAAACCTATCTATAGAACGTGTTTGGGGGGAGACGTATCCTAAAGTTTGTGGAAGCCTTACCTGAAAATTAGGAGGTTTAAAGCACCATTATGTATTCAAAGCAACAATTCGTCATCACACTAAACCTTACTTGGTAAACTTCGTTTTGATACCAGCCAAGGTAGATGTACAATTACCTCTCTTATTTAGTTTTCGCGATCTTCATTGTTATTTTGACCTTCAATTGGAGGTCTTTTAAATTGACCTAAGTCTATTTTCTCACCTCTTAACTCTTTATCATTTTCATATATATATATATATATATATATATACCTATGACAAGTTCCTGTGTGATCGAAATGTGTTGCGCAAATATACAATACGCATTGGTCGCTTCCTAGCTGCGTTTACGGTTTACTGACGAATAAAAGTAAGTTTTAAATCTAAATTCACAGCTTCTTAGATATCGCCTACTATCATCTGATGAAGAATTCAAAACTAGGAAGAAACACAACCATCCACTGCTTCTTTGCTTGCTTTGAGTCTCTAATCGACCTCATTTCAGGATATAACCTCCAATAAAATTCAACGGAATCTTTACAAATTCAAAATTTGAGGATTTGATTTGTGATGCAGTTCCTATGGGGTCTGCACTTACCGCATTATTTGCTAACTACTCCATGGCACTTCTCCAATCTAATATTCTATAGCTGACTATAAGTCATTTCAAAGTCTGCAAGCGATCTATGTGCATGACATTTCCAACACTGACAATGGAAATATCGATTTAAAAAAAATGATCGAAGTATTGATTAAATACTTTTACCCATCGATTATTTGGTTTCAATGCTAAATGGTGAGCTAGATAGAATACTTTTGTCACTGTTGGTGGACGTCGAATGATTTTTTTATTGGAACTGATCTCCATTTGGCGGCAGACACTGATGACAATCGCTGCTTAATGGTATACTGGTTGACAGAGGACCGGAGAAATACTTTTAGAAGTATAATTGTACATTTTAATCATGTAACTTGTAGTTCTTTCGCGTAATCGGTGCAGACATAAACAACCTCATATCTTCTTAACGTTTTCTGATAATCTGTGAATAGTATTCGACGTTGGTTGGACTTTGTCTTCTGAAATCAGTGATATGTTAAGGATCTTTTGTGATCTGGACATTTGACAACTCTCCTTCTAGGATGTTCACCTTTCCTAGGAGAAGTGATGGAAAAAATTCAAAAATCTATTGACTACAAACCAAAATGGAATGGCCAGCTGACTGAATTGTACATCTTTGTTCCAAATAAGTAGGATAACGAACCTCATGAGGTGTCTTTTTTTCAAGAATCTGTTGTATATGCACGGAGGGCAGATAAAATGAAGGATTGGAGTGCTTTAGTGTAACACTGTGATTCGGAATGATTACTACTGGCACGTGCGCCAGTGGCATAGTGGTAGAATGCACGCCAACCACCATCCATGTGTTCCGTGGTTCGATTCCGGCCAGCGCACTCCTACACCTTGCTGAGCTTGTAATAAGACTGGTAAGGAGGGAATATTGGGCATGAGGCCTGCAGCCCCATACCGTAAAAATTAACAATACTGCTACCGAAACTTCAAAGCTCTGCTTTGAAACCCTCTGTCCCAATAGAAACGTTAAGGAATAAAAAACCACTATTAATTCCTATCCATATGGAGATTAAGACTGGTAATCCACGAAAGACAGGAGTACCAAAGAAAAAGTTACTTGTAAAGCTGAAATTCTTCGAAGCAGATTATAAAGAGCACTTCAGTCACACTTTTCTTCTGCATCTCTACATTTTATTGCTTGCACAGGACCTCTTATTAATCAGAATGACATGAATTACGTTCTCTTATTGGCACTATCCACGGGTATACATCAGTTTATTTGCTTTTGTGAAGCTAAATAATGAAAGCCGCACTTGTGTGGTTGTTAAAAGAAGATACTAAACAAACTACTAACTCGACTTCTGAACATCTATGTCGATGAAAACTGCTGATGTGTAAGCACAAGAAGTCTTTCAAAGTGACATCTAACAGAATACGGCGTCCTTTGAAAGAGTTTCCAGATACATACTACCTCTACGGTGGAAGTTGTTGATTTATAATGGTATTAGTATCTCTATGTATAGAGAAATTATGTCCACCTCATCTTCAACGCACCATTTGCACAGATCTTCCGTGTTGTGTCTGCCACCTCTGCCCTCCCCTCATATTGTGTTTCTTTGTCTTCCTTTCACGTCTCCAATTTATCCTCACAGCACTGTCTCATTTGCTTTCTCGACATCGAATGTATCTCTCTGCTATTCGATGTTTTTTTATGCTGATGAACGACTCCTAATATACTATTGATAAATCCTACCATTAGCACATGCCACGGGTTTACATAGGAAAAAGCCTGTTGTCTGTCCAATCCATTTTATTACCATGACCAAACATTTCTTCCCTGTTTTCAGCTTGCCCAATCCCACCTCCACCAAGGGCTTTAATCTCGCCTAGATTACTAGCTCGCTAGTTTTCTAACCGGTCCCAAGCCTGGAAAAAGAGAGAGGGTTGGCGCGTGGTGCTAGCAACTCCACTCCATATATTTAATGAAATTGCTACAGAAACTTCAACGCAATACCCCGAATATTCATCAACCTTATTCAACAGCTGTATGACAACGGCACATGTCAAGTGATTCACAACGGAAAACCCAGCCAGGCGTTAAGAATAAACAAAGGAGTCAGACAAGGGTGCTAATTATCACCAATGATATTCCTAAATGTGGTGGACTGGATTATGAGTCAGACAGTGAGAAACGAGAAGACAGGGATATCCTGGACAGACGTGAAGACCTAAATTTCGCAGATGATTTGTGTTTGATGTAACGCAAAGTCGAAGACTTACAAGCGAAAACCGAAAAACTGGTAGGAGAAGCACCGGCGAAAACAGGACTCCAGGTGAACATAGACAAGACGGATGATATGAAAACAACCAGCCAACAACAACGAAAACAGCAAAATCCAGCGCCAATCACCATCAACGTGAAGGATTTGAAAGAGGTTATTTCTTTCATTTATCTACGGAGCAACTACAACTATCTCAACTACACACAGTCGGAACGGACGAGGATGTCAAATCGAGAATCAGGAAGGCGAGAAACACATTCATCAACCTGAAACCAATCTGGAAATCCTCGTCATTCAGCATCAACAGCAAAATTCAGTCTGATTTTCAATACAAACGTCAAGTCAGTCAGCTCTTCTATACGGATCAGAAACTTGGCGGACGAGTCACAAAGAGTATTTCCAACAGCCTGTTGCGGACCTTTATCAACCAACAACTGTCTTCGCTGGCTCTATACTGAAGATCAGATGGCCGGGCCGGAAAGAATCACCAACAAGAAACTATGGCTGGGAACAAACAAAACAAGAACAAACCAATCGCCTAACAAATGTGCAGTAGAAAGTGGAGATGTATTGGACACTCGCTGAGGAGGCCGGTTGGTGAAATCGCGTGTCAGACCCTCGAGTGGAACCAAGCCAAAAAGGAAGCGGCGAGTGGGACGTTGGTGCTAGGGTGACATGGAGGAGATCGTGTGAAGAGGGAACTATAATAATAATAATAATAACCCACATTCATTCATTCCTTTTCTTGCCTCCTTTCAAACCTTTAGATGATCCTGTTCCCAACACGCTTACACTTTTAATAATAATAATCATCCTTTCTGGATGTTACTCATCAGATTTCATAAGATTACTTAACTAAGCTTCGTAATTTATTTATTTATGCAATTTTATAGGTTTTCTAACCAAGTAGTATTAATAACTGACCTTTTTTATTCGCTTAACCTTTCAAAAGCACTGCATAACTCTACAGATTCGAAGTGAAGTAAGTTCCATGAAGAATATGCTCTTTTTCCGGCCTATGACCTTTACAATTTATGTTATATTGGGTATTGTTTCTTCATACCTCGAAAATAGTGTTCTTCCAAGAATTCAACAATCCGACCCGTAATTTGTAAAGTTTGTGAATAATTTATGTAATTCTGAATAGAAACAAAGGTGGTGTATGAGATAATAACAATAATAAATTCTCTAGTAATAATAACAATAATAATATTAGCCATAGAAATGTTGTTCTTTTTGATTCATTGACTTAGTGTGAATATCTTCGCCGTAAACAAATTTTAGGCAAGGTTAAAGGATAGTGATGCCAACCAAAGGGGGAACGAAAGCACCAATGACCTAGAAACCACCAGTTGTTCCAAAACTAACCTAAACTTAGCAATCCTAAACTTCCCGGAACCTGTCTGTCTGGTCACCTTCGCCAGCTCACTAATATCCATCGGCTGCGTTGCGTTAACCAGTTGTAATCGCTGAGAAATTTGGTCTGGGACACTCTCGATGAATTGGGAAGACAGTAACTGCGCTTCTGATTCTTCATCTAAAGTGGGAAGCGCGCGTCGAAGTAGATTCGTCAGTTTCACCGCCAACACTAGCGGGTCTCCATCAGGTCCCAGCTTCGTTGACCGGAACTGCTGCATTGCTAGCTGTCTGTCTGTTTCGCTGTCAAACTCGGACACTAGTCGTTCAACCAATTTCTTCCAAGACGCTGTGCCATTTGACCTGTCTACGCTGTCATATGCAGCCTACGCTCGGCCCCTCAACAGCGTCCCCAGGACAACTGCCTTCGCCGCCTGCTCCTTGACACCCACCAGCTCAGCAACGGCCTCGAAGTCACGTAAGAAGCTCCGTATGTCTCCTTCTTCAAACGCAGCTGGCCACGGGATCTTCATCTTTTTGGAGGCAGCGACACCAAATGTAACAACAGAAGACAAGAGCTGGCAACAGATCGTTTTATTACGAAAATCAACACGTATTTATATATATTTTATGTGCATTAATAAGGCTTATGCAAGCAGAAAAAGGCAGTCTTCTGATTGGTTGTTTCTTGGAAGTTAAGCAGACAAACACAGTCTTATGATTGGTTGTTTTCGATATTTCTCGGAAAGTAGAGCCATCTATCTGCGAATCATATTTGTCCACATTTAAGTTTGCTGTGATTGGTTGTTGAAACAGCCTTGTTCATATTTTCTCACGGCCCATATTAGTGACCTAAAAATTAACGTAGATTAGTGTCAACCAATCGGCTAGCAGCCTGCTCTCACCACACCTTGGCCTGGTTCTGGTATAATCCTAGCCCCAAAATTTACTTAGACTAATCATATATCCTGTTTAATATGAGTACACTTAGCGCATTATTGTAATATGATTGTACATGGTATCTTTCATCACCTGGTATCATGAACCTATTCTGCTGGTGTGTGTTTTGAAGTCACTAATATGATCGTTTCCCTGGATCGCTATTCTATAAATTGATCCACACTATTATTTTTTCTGTTTCGGATTGTATTAGGCCTTGTTTATCAATGTTTTTAAGTTGATTGTGAGTTAAGATCGAAATATGCGTGTGTTAAGAAGATGTTATGTATTTGAAGTTTTACTTCGCTTCTTCTGGTTTTTATTTTTTTGTTTTGGCTTTTTGTCACCCATTGGCAGAAGTTAAGCTGAAGTCCTGCTAAAAGTGAAATTTAAGATTGGTTATGAGTTGACTTCATTCATAGGATTATTCAAAACTTCCAGTGAGTACTTTTATTCTTGTCTGGGAATCTTCGGCAGTAGGCTGCCTTAATGCCTCCCCCCTCTAGGGATTGAACGCAGGACCTTCAGGTTACACAGCGAGCTAGTTGACCGACCATCCAGTCTTCTAGACGAAATCCAAGTGTCCATTATTTCCACGTAATGCCAATTGACGATATATATGTCACCATTACAAGCCATTGTTATGAGCTGGTCCCGATTAATAATAATGATAATAATAATATGTTTATTATTATTGTTCCCTTGGGTTCCTAATGGAACATAGGGCTTCAACTGCACGTCTCCACTTGCCACTTCTGTCTTCTGCTGTACTTTTCACCTGCATCCATGTTAGGTAGTCCATACTATTTTAATTCCTCTTCATACGATCTCCTCCATGTCACCCTAGCACCGACGTCCCACTCGCCGCTTCCTTTTTGGCCTGGTTCCACTCGAGCAATGGCCTGACGCGTGCGCAATGCCACTCAGTGGCCCGGCCTCCTCAGCGAGTGTCCAATACATCTCCACTTTCTACTGCACATTTGTTAGGCGATTGGTTTGTTGTTGTTTTGTTTGTTCCCACATAGTTTTTTGTTGGTGATTCTTTCCGGCCATCTGATAATAATATGTTTATTCTGGATACTATTTATAAAATGTACAGAATTTTCACAGCAGTTTACTCCATAATATTTTCCCTTCCTATAATATTTTCAAGCAATATCTTAAAAGTGACAGTATATCCTTCCTGTGACACAGTGTTCTTTGAGCTGAGGCACAAACCACTCCATTGAGATATATCTGCTTTGTCTCCGTCAAGGAATCCATCCACGTTATCTAGTCGAAAACCAGTTGTAAGATGTTCAGAAGTACAATGTGAGACTCAAGAACATAACTAAAGAACAGTTATCTCATGTTGTATTGGAACAGAATCAGGCCTTTCCTCATGTTTATCAGGAACTTGTGAATCAGAAGCTTTTAAATATTTTAAATACACACACGAGTAGTGTAATACAATTAGAGGTCATATCGTAATCGATTAAAACAAAACCGAATGAGAGAAAATATATGCAATAGAGAGAGAGAGAGAGAGATGGAAGTTTTTGGTAGCCCAAGTTCTAAGCAGTACGCCAACTTGGAGGACTGTGTTTTGTGCCCCAAATTCCTACTGGAACTTCAGACATTTGCATCCTGTAATCATCCACTGCTGAGCACTAGATTACTTGAACACAATTCAGTAGAACTCATAACCAGAAATTTAGGTTAGTTTTATTTCTATCCGAGCTACTCATACCGTAATTTTCCGTATATTGTTGTAGAGCATAATGCATGTAGACTGTTAAGGATCAGTGATACATTATGACCATACGAGAGGAATTATTAATAATCAGCAGTGACTGGTATGCGTCGGTGTGAGTCAGGCACAATATGCTCGTCAACTATGGACGTGATCCGGACTGGATTCTCCTTAGCTTAGTCACCTAGTTAGTAGTAAGCCAGGAAAAGTGGGAAGGTTGGGAGTAAGGCTAGCGAAACTAGCATGCAAATACATAATGAAACCAAAGCTCTAAACCCCAAGTTCCCCCTAGAAGATAAAGGAATGCATCAAAAATATTGATTGATGAATTCATCAGAATGCATTAGATTTACTATTCATTTATCAAGTGCGCCGAATCACATATCAAGTGATTCACCATGGAAAATTCAGCAGAGCCGCCGAAGGGAAGAAATGAGTAAGACAGGATTGCCTGTTGTCACCAATAATATTTTTAACTGTGGTGGACTGAATCATCGGGGGGAGACTGTAAGAAACGAGAAGACTGAACCTATGAGAGGACTATAAAAGATCTTGACTTCACGATAGACTTTTGTTAGGTGTTCAACAAACTTGAAGATCTACAAGTGAAAACCGATTGGTTTTCAGAAGAGGCTGACAGCAAAGACAGATCTTCGGGTAAATGCAGAAATGACAGAGATGATGAAGATATCTAGCCAACAGCGACAACAAGCATCGATCCCTACCAACGAGAGAAATTTGAAGGAAGCCATTTCTTTAACTTATTTATTCCCCATTTCACTGTCTCAACTACAGACAGCATGTAAAAGACATCCACGATGGGAAAATAAGCTTGACCTTCAATAATCTGAAATCACTGCTGAAACCTACCGCATTCAACATAAGGAATTAGATTTAGATTATTAACACCAAAGCAAAATCAGCTTTTCTATATGGTTCGGAGCATTCGCGCATACATCATGACAAAAGCATTTCTAGCAACCCACTGTAGACTTTCATCAACAGCTTCCTTCATCACTGCATAGTTAGTATCAGATAGCTGGTGAAAAATGATTGTCACCAAGGAATTCTGGTAAAGAACCAACCAAGAACCTACTGCCCAACAAATATCCCGAAGAAAATGAAGATCAATCGAACAAACTCTGTAGACACTAGTAACTAGTGTGATGTGTCTAGTGCTTTCGTTTTGGTGCACACTGATTCTTTTCAGTCAGGTTTGCAAAGTGGTCACCATACCACTAAGTAGCTCACATCATGGTGCACATTGATTTGATGATGATGATGATGTTAGATGGTTGGAGGCAATCGACAGGAAGCCAGCCCTATCTGACCTAGGTTTCATGATAGCTGGTACTCACCAGTCTACGAGGCGTATCTGCCACCAGCTTGAAAGAATTCATGTCCCTTCTGAGATTTCAACCAGCATTATCCAGTGTGATAGGATCCCACATATTTTGGTATTTACTGTTAATCTTGTATATATGGTATATTATCATTCCCACACATTTTGTTATTGACTGTCAATCTCGCACATATGGTATATTATCATCTCTCACGCACTTTGTTATTGGCTATTAAGATAAATTATTTCAAATGCTGTTAGCTGTCCATATTGTTGTAAAATGTATAAATACCATGGCTTTCTTTGTCGTTGTTGCACTTCAATACACAGTCACAGTCCAGCCTTTGTCTTTTGATATTTGCGTGCTTTACTAAATCGGAAGGTACGACAAGCAGATAGGCAGATTAGTTCAGGCGCAGACAGAGCAAGGTGAAAACGTCTTCATTCAATTCCCTACAGTTATAACACAGTGCCACCTGCAGTCTGAAGCGTTATCACTGAGAGCTATTCGGGCTCACTATTAACCTCCTGTAGAACTGAATGTATTGGTTACTTTGATACAACTTAGTGGATCGATATTTACAATGTTAACTGTGAAAGAAAGAGTCAGAAGTTATTGTTAATTGGTTGAAAAGATAAATTAAAGTGTACGAGAAGCAACAATGTATGAAAGATAATATAATTTTACGTCATAGAAGAAGTTGAAAACTAATTAGTTAACTGTTGAATAACTATTTTGAGTAAATTAACAACACATATGAGAACAAATAATTGAGAGTAGGTCACGGAAAGAAGAAAAATACTATTTATTATTACGCAACAAATTCAGAAAATTAAAACTAACACTAAAGCCATAGTAGGTGAAAGAGTTTGGATGATAATACGTTTCTAAACACGAGATTCCAGTTTTTCGTTATCAGTTGCTAGAGCTCCAGCTAAGTGAAGTCTTTTTTAACGCTACATGACCTGAAATAATATTAATATGGTTTTACGAGTTGACCATTGATTGATATCAGCTAGAGGACCCCTGAAAACCAACCAGGCAGTACTGCCAGACAGCTGTTTCCTACATCCTAGTTTAGGAATCATAGGCAGTATGCACCCACAACACCACGAGGTTCCAGCCCAAGATCTTCTGGTTAAAAGGCAAGCTAGCTTGTATACCATTCAACCACTGGGATCTGATTCACTAGTGCATGAATTCTAACTTTTACCAATTGGTGATTTAACGCGACCCCAATCATTATCGTAGGTGGGATATCCATCCTCACACGTGACATCTCGATAGACCTCACTTGTCACGACTTCTCACTATAACTGCTCCAGGAAACTCCATCCTGTAGCAAGTCACTAACGGGCAGTAGTTCAGTCAGTTGTAAAGGCCGGCAGAGAACACATTTGGATGGAAATGTGTTTCACTCAGATCTCAAGGAATTCATAATAGTATTTTAATTTCTTCAAAAATGCCTCATTTAACATAAAGAGCGAATTAAGTTTATACAAACCAAACTTTAGAAGAAATAATAATATGCTCTAGAGGTGAGTTGTTGACGGTTCTACAACCGCCTTCCGACTGAACTAGGTTGGGACACTATTTACAAACACAGCAAATAGACAGTGTAATTTAGTGCTTATTTGAAAACTTACTGGTTAGAAACATTTCTCAAGTTTTCATGAAAAACGCATGGTCAGGTAAACTTGACAAAGATGGAAAAGTGAGTAATAACCTGACCACATTATAAAGTCACGAGAGACTACTAATGTACCCCTAAACCTTGGCTAATTTACTTAGAGGTAGTAGGCCGGGGAAATGGGAAGGTGGATTCGGCACGAGATTTGCAAACCACACACTGAAACTTGAAAGCTCAAGCTTAAAACCCTATGATGTGATCCAAACATAAAGACAAGAAATAGAAAAAAGGAAAGGCAGGAAATCATGAGCTAGTAGTGATCTTGTCTTACAAAGAGACCTGGTGACCATATGATTGATTTCTCGAAGATTCATTGGTGTATGGTTACAGCATAAAATTTCTCAAGGCGGAAATAAATGACTGTCAGAACCTATTTAGTCCATAGTGGCTTACCCATGATCATTCGACCATTATGCAAAGTACTTTTAAATGAGATTTTCACGTATGGAAAACTTATACAATTGTATGTTATAGTTATTATTATTCCCTTGGGTTCCGAAAGGAACATAGTGCTTCAACACACACACACACACATATCTCCACTTTCTTCTATTTTCTGCCGTCCTCCTCAGCTGTGTTTATGATAGCCCATCTCCCGCCCCCCCTCAACTAGCACAATCTTCTGCATGTTACCTCCGCACTGACAATCCCCTCCTCTTTTCCCCTTTGGGGTTCCAGTCGAGCGGTGGCCTGCATTGTGTCCGATGTCATTAGACGGCCTCTTTAACGTATTCCCAATCCATCTCCATTTTCCTGTTCATATTTGTTGAGCAATCGGCTCTTGCTTGTTGGTTTGTCGCTAATTCTTCTGGCCACCAACTTAATCTCTAGTATGGAGCCAGCGAAGTTGGAAGGTGTTGATAAAGGTCTGTTGGAAATCCTTTTCATGACGCATTGGCCAACAATCTGACCCGTATAGAAGGACCGACCTGACACTGGTTTTGAAAATCCGAATCTTATTCTTCATGTTGGCTGGTCGAGTGAGTGAAGATTTCCAAACTGGTTTCGCGTTGATCAAGGCGTATCTTGCCCTTCCTGATTCTGGCAGGCTTTGACATCTTCATCCGTTCCAACTGCCTGTGATTGAAATCGTGCTTTCTGGCTATTATAGGTGAATAAAGTAGCCTTGGTCAAATCTCTCCCGTTGATGAGGATTAGGATTTATGTCATACACTTAGGAAGTTGTCAAACGAAATGATTGATGAATTGAGTGAATATTTCTCGTCATACGAACCCTAAATTTACTGGAACCTTGTGAATATATTCATTTGACATTGGGAAATGGTAATTGATCTGCTTATAATGTGACTAAAACTAAAATTTATAACACTGACGTCAAGTTAGCTATTACTTCTATATGCTTGGCTGACTTGCAAAACGTCAATAAAATTTTTACAACAGGCTACCGTAAATGTCCATCAACATCTGTCGGCTCCTCTGTCTCGATACCAAAGATTAGATAGACAACCAGTGACAAAGGATGTCGCGAACCAACAGGCTGCAATCCATAACTTCACAGGTATACAGAAGGAGATTGAGACATACTCTGAGGGGACCATTGAATGATGTCACACACCAGCCAACCAGCCAGCTAGCCAGCCGATTGTAACGTAAATTGGAAGACAGTAACGCTTTGGGTGTCACTTGGAGTGCGATATACAGATCGTTTGAAGAGTCAATAAAAGCCTATGGGCGGTTGTTCAGTTGCCCTAAAGTGCCGAAAGAGAATACAGTGAGATGAAGATATGCTGAATTCATAAATTAAATATATTAATGCATCCATTGAGACTACTAAATAAACAATACTACTACGAAATACCTTCAGTCTTAGCTGCTGTTGACCTATTCTGTTTTACCTTCTACATCAAGAAGTTAAGACATTCTGGAATAACCCAACCTTTACTCATACGATTCGTTAACTATTGCACCCTGCCTTTTATTCTCTATTGTTCCCCTTTAGTTTTTCCAGGACTACTGAAGAAAGACTATACCTCATTACGCAGGATGATAAAGGTTGTCAGCAGAGTAAGCAACGTGCCACTTAACAAGCTTGTTAATACTCTGGTCGACAGGCACTTGGACTCATATGAAAAGTGGGCTAAATACATTTTATCTATCTAACTCACACCACCCTCTTCATTCACAACTCTCCCTTGTTTCTCATCGGGCAGGAAGACCAGAAGCCTATATAGAAAACTATATGCTCGCACTAGCAAGTACAAAAACTCAACCATACCCTACTTAGCTCGTGTTCTGTGAGATAAAGAAAGCATTAGGCGTGATAAATATAACTTATTAAATAGTCAGTAGAACAATTGGATCTCGTCTTTCCAACTCATATCATTTATAGGTACAACGTTATGCTTTCTTTCTTTTTTTTGTTATGCGCTGCTTTGTTTCTCTCTTCCTTAAAAACTCTATTCAAAACATTCTTCTTCGTTCTTTCACACTCTGTGTATCTCGACCATTTTATACGGCTTACGCCAGTAAATATGCCAGTATCTACTTTTCTAACACCTTCAAACATTCTGTTCACTTTTGGCCTTGCTACCGACATGCTAATACGTTGTTGTCAAAACTAACTGACATTAACCTTAATCTATGTAGAACTTTATTTATTGTTAATTTAGTAACTGAATGCACAATACTGCAGTGAAATGCTGAGAATTCCATTCTGTATCACAAGTACTGTTTTGGAATAAAGCAAATTATTATTGTTCAGAAATATGCACATAAATATGAAGAACCCGTTTTTCAGAGTTCTGTTAACCAATAAGTATAAAACTTGGGCACTGTGGTAGAGTATAATTCCATTATAGATAAGATTTTTATTTTGATAAATCGCACAGTGTTTACAGTTATATGAACTGATGACGTTTCGAGCACAATTTATTGCTCATAATCATATCAAGGTAATCACACGACTTCCTAAATTCATTTATATAGTTCCATTGTTTTCTCTTGATTTTCACTTGATTTGATTGGTAATAGTATTTTCCATATTTCAGGTATGAGTGACGAGTCATTCCTATTGCATGTGTTGGGTGTAGACTCGATGAACAAGGATTCAGTAATCAACCTCTCTCTCCACCTACCTAGATTACTTTTTAGAATTTTAACCCTCTCCCACCCTATTGTGTGGTTGTGTGTTAACGCATGCATTGCAATTGCTGAGCTTTTTTCTAAATTATTTATCTTCTCGGGGTCAACCATTCTTACCTTAGCTAAATTTTTATGCTCTGACAATCTGACTAACCCTGACCTACTAGTTTGACCTATGTAGTTGACCTCACAGTCATTGCATGGTATTTTGTAAATAATATTATTTTGTCTAATTGGGTCAACTGGGTCCTTTAACCTACAGAGCTTGTCCCTGAGTGAGTTTGTAGGTTTAAATGCCACCTTGTTAACCAACATGGATGTCTGTTGCCATCCAGTCTATATGTGATTAGGACATATTTTGCGTATAATGAGTCGTCACCTTCTTCGATGAGCAGTGTTTACTGCCGTCGGTATCAGTCCATGAAGTCTCCGACAGTCGGTTTGAAACACGTAGGGAGTTGTAGACTACTTGAGGGGGGTCCTCAGGATCCTAAGAACCAATTTTATTATTATTTACTTTATTCCAAAAACAGTACTTCTGATATAGAATGAAATTTTCAGCATTAACCACACACAATATTGCATCTAATTTCCTCATATTATAAATAAAATTAATCACACAGAAAAATTTCCACATTTACAATAGGGGTGATGTAAAAAAACATGCAGCACATAAAATGGAAATAATAATAGTAATGATAACAGCTAAGGTAATAATAATAATAATACAAGTGAAAATTGCCGTGGGCTTGTTTCACAAAGTATTGTCGTTATATGCGGTATAGAAATCCTAGCATGTTTAAAAATATTGAATATAATCTTCTCTTTACATGGTGTGATGGTGAGGGGAAAAACAAAGATTACAGCAGTCATAGAGACAAGTTGGTGTTTGCAATTATGAGAGTAAAAAAACAGAGAAGTAACAGGACCATAAATATAATAGAAGTAATAAAAGTAAAACTTGAAGGTATATAAGGATGGATGGAGGAAATTGTTTATTTACTAGATGAAAAAAGGTTTGTTAATTCTTTCCTGACACTATTTTCATCACATAAAATACGTGCCAAGTATGGTATCATAGAATTTCTATACTTAAACGGGCGAGCATACAGTTTTCTGAAGTTACTTCTTGTTCTACATGAGGAGATGCTTTATGTCCTCAGTGGAACACAGGGCCTCAAGGTGCAGGTTTGAAGTTTCGCTAGCAGTGGTGTTTATTTTCACGGGATGGGATTGCTAGCCTTACTCTCAAGGACCCTCTTTACCAGTACTATAACTAACTTAGTGAGGTATAGGAGTACGTCACTGGCGGGTGATCAAACCCCAAACCACATTAGGCCGCGGTTGGCGAGCACTCTACCTCTGTGCCACCGACGCATCAATAGCTGCAAACTGATGGTGACATAACATTAAAATTGTTCTCAGTGGTGTTCTTTCTCTTGTACATTTCTGATAAATACATTTCCTTCGAATCTTTTTCTTTTACTTTTCTCTACCTTCGTGTGATCCACAGAGTGCTGCAACGACTTGAACTGCCGAACTTCTGTACAAAGTTCTGTGTCAAAACTCAGGCAGTTAGCAGGAGTCAAAAGACATGATATCCATTCCATCATGGCAATGCATCCTGAAAACTAAGCACACTAATTCGACTAGAAACATTTGCGAATCTTAGACAAAATAAACATCAGATTATTTATTCATTATTGTATCTTTTGATTCCTAGAGGAAGATAGGGCTTCAGCCGCGCGTCTCCATTACCTTCGGTTTTCTGCCAACGTTTTCACCCCGCTCCAAGTCTGACCACATGCTTTCATCTCTTCTTCACAATGACGACCAACTCACCGCTTCCCTTTCGGGTTCCACTCGGGCAACGGCTTGTCTAGTGATGACACTAACTTGATGGTTTCCTCAGCGTATGGCCAGCGAATCCATCTCCATTTCCTCCTGCTTATTTGTTTCACAATCGGTTCCTGGTTGGTTGGTTCGCTAATTGCCAGAGATCCCTGTTGCTAATCTTTTCTGGCCGGCCATCTGATCTTGAGTGGTAAGCGAAGACAACTGTTGATGAACGTCTGTAGTTTGTTTGAGATGCTCTTTATGACGCACTGGCCAAGTCTCTCATCCGTATAGTCACCCTTATTCCTTTGAAGATGAATCCGGCGGTCATTATCCTGGACGAGATCGCCTCCCATTGCATCAAGTCCTTCGTTGCCGTTGGTGACATCATGATAGTCACGCCCTCGGTGTGCGTGTGGTTATCTTCTGGGTGACCGGAGTAGATCACTGACTCACCCATTGACTATTTGGTCAGTCCATTCGCGTTACATCTGCTTTCACATATCTCCAGTACTTGGATTCCATATCTTTTTTCATTTCGTTTGCGATATGGGCAGCTTTGGCAATCTCGTACATAGTGCGGACGTTCCACTTCCCCACACAGACTTTTTCCTTTCATGCAAAGAGATTCATCGACTGAAGTTTCTGTATCAATTTTGTTTACAGGGTGGGGTTGCTAGCCTCACGTTTGAGAAAGGAATGGTTACATTAAGATAAAGTTTAGAAAGAAGCGAACTTTTGGGTTTCTCCCCTTAAAATCAGATAACAAGGGATAAAACAATCAGAACAACATCAGCAAAAGGAAAATAATTCACAGCAAAAAGGGCATGAAGCGACAACAACAATAAAAAAAATGTCACAGTTAACCAAAATGATATCAAAATCAGAGACTCACTGACTTGAGCCAACATGACCATGTAAGTCAAACAATATATACATTTATAGATATTAGATAGTGATAAACAGTCACAATATACTAAAGAGATAGTTATAGGTATTATCTGTCAACAAGATTATATCCACAGATTCAGTGTTCGAAAGGCAAAAAAATTAAAATATGTTTCGCAGTTTTTTTTTTTGATTAGAAACTCCACAGAAATAAGAGTTTTATATAACTACGTTAATGTAACGTAGTAGTCGAAAAGCGCGTCAAGGTGAAACACCAGAAATTCTAGGGAATTCCTGGAAGTCTGGTAAGTACTGATATGGATCTGAGGTCAACAGATAAATTGTTATAGTGGCAAAGTACAAGAATAGTGTCCCAGGAGTGCGAACGCTTCAGTGACCTTGAACGCATGCTAGTCGTTGGCTAACGGCACTGGTCATTATCATAGCTGAAATATCAACCCTATTCATCAAATAAGGAGCAAATTTCACCCAGATAACGCTTTTAATTACTGTTTGGACAATGTGTTAATATCTCGTTAGGTTAGGATTAGAGTTAAGGCGAGTATTGGGGTTAGGGTTAGGGTTACGGTCATAATTGGGATTAGGGTTATGTTTACAGCTGGATAAGGATTGTCGTTAGGGTCAGGATTAAGGTTAGGGTTGCGATTAGGGATAGGTTTATAGTTAATGTCGTTTATTTTAATTTGTTTTATCCTCATTTTCCTTGTATGTAGTCATCGATCCTCTTACTGAAACTTTAGTAACTTAATCGAGGGCTTTGGAGAGGACTACATAACGATTCACAAAACAGCCAATCTTCAGTCACTTTGGTGAATACAACAATAGAAACCAGTCCAACTTAGCAACTGATGCTTTTCATCATAACTAGGACGTATTTTTAAGTCATGTCAGAGAAAGATAATCCATTTAATGTGTTTTCATGCATTTTTTGTGAATATATGTCATTTTTTGTGCAAAAATTCCTCATTTTTATGATTGGCGGCTGAAGGTCACTCGTGCGTTCACATCCCTTGGGACGCTATTGCTGAACTTTGCCGTTATAGATCAGATATATCAAACTACGAGCGAGAAGTCATGTGGATAGAATGTCAACTATTAGACCAACCAAGAAATCAGTACCAACCAGACAAACAGTCACATTCAGCGTTGTTAGAAATGACGGTTATTACAATCAGTGTAAACCTTTAAAAGTTCACTTCATATTGAAGTTAGCGCTGAAAAAGTTGTACCTATCCAGCTCAGAATTACACAACTATACATACTTAACCTTGCCATATTTGTCTTACTTCCATGCAGCTGTTTATGAATATATATTTTTATGTTCAAGTGTTACTTTTTAGAGATTTAATTGATTTCACAATAGAGGAGATTTGAACTTCAGGTGAATGATTTATATTTAGTTATGCTCTCTGAGCTGGCTGATTTAAATGAGAAGCTCTCGTTGTCCTTCTAGGCAACATCTTCAGAGCAGGTTTTAATATGAAATGAACTTATTCGAGTTTTTCATGAATCATATAGTTGTATCTTCTCATAACCTACTTCCTTTATCAGGATTAGTTGTTAATTTACATCTCTACTGATCATTTTTATTGATTTGGAATTTAAACTGTTTCTATAAAACACAAAATAATCCAGCAAAGAATATCGTTTTCGATAAATTCCTCTTCCGGCTCTACAATTATATATGCATGTTTATATACATAGAATATTCTAGATTAGTAGTCAATAACAATATTAGTGTTTTTTTTAAATAACATCGATTTGTTAAGTAAGATCACAATGGAATCACAGTTCATTAAAGATACTTAAATTATAATAACAATAAAGATGTATTACCGAAAAGAATATCAACTAAAACTAGGGAAATTCCACAAAATTCAGGATAATTCAAACCTGGATGGCCAAGGTAATGATAATGTCTGCACTAACTTCTTTTGGATGCATAAATTAGGCTTGTTAATATGGATCCCAACTGCCAGCCAGCCTCAGCAATATTTAGTAGTTGAACTCTCAAGGCAAAATTGAGATTCATAGGTGTGCGGTAAATGACCCTGAAAGCATGGTTAACGTTAATCTTGTGTTCTGTCTCCACAAGATGAGACAGAATAGAGCTGCGAATAGATTTTGTTTCTCCTTTGCTTAACCAACCACGCAGGGTGATGTTCGGAAATTCGACGAGAAACACGCCTAATTGTGCGGTCTATGTAACTGGCTCACTCCACAGGAGCAGTTAAATTGGTAGATGCACATGGAGGGAGAGGCGAAATTAGGCTGTTTGTCTTTTATTCCCAAACGCAGAAGAGGAGTGGTTTTAAAGATACAAGTGCTCTATTTACCGCATTTCTAAGACGATGTATTAGTATCTCGCTGGTGTTGTCTCCAAGGAACTGCACCTGTAAGAATAAGGCCTTTTTGGAACTGTTGGTAACTTGGGCTGTTTTGGCTTCAGATTTATATTCTTATCAGTAAACTTTTCTGGATAACCATTCTCACTCAGCAACCGTTTAATATTATTCAGTTCTTCATCAAGACATTCGTCCGAGCAAATCGCTCTTGCTCTGTGAACCAGGCACTTTATCAAATTGCGTTTGTATTTCATGGGCACAAAACTGAGGAAATGTGTGTACTGGCCCGTTGGTGTAGGTTTCTCATAAACACTTCTTGTTATTGTACCATCCTCTTTTGTGGTCATAAAAACGTCTAAAAATGGAATACTAGAGTTTTTTTCTTTCTCAATAGTAAAATTTATTGCATATGCATATATAATTGTAGAGCCGGATGAGGAATTTATCGAAAAGAATATTCTTTGCTCGATTATTTTGTGTTTTATAGATGTCTGAATGAATATTTTTGCTAAACTGTTTCTGTCATGTGATTTATTCGTGACTAGTTGGTAAATTTGACCTATAGTAATGTGTTAGTTAGTCGATGATTTATTTCAGTACCAACCAGGCCTCTTGAAATTTCTCGACTGCAGTTTTTGGTATTCCCTCTGTTTAGAATTGCTATATTCACCCATTCAAGTCGGTGTCCGTGATTGTCTATATGCGTTGATATGAAAGAATAAATATAATTCCTTTTCATAGTTCATTTATGCTCCTGCATTCGAACTAGAAGGGGACGCTCACTTTGACCAATGTAGTAATTATCCCATTTCATAAAATTTACTTTGTAAATGGTATTGATTTCATGTTAGAGAACTATTATAAAACACCAAGAAGTACTGCCAGCTGTTTCATCCTAGTTTGAATCTATCCAGCAACACACCTTCATGATGCCACCCACCAGGATTCGAACGCAGAACCATAAGCTTGGCTGGCGATTCCATTGAAACTGTCTGTGATTCGGTCAAGTTAAACTTTAAGCACCAATGACTACCCATCATAGAATGACCTTGAATCGTCCAATTAATTTCGCCCACACGAGTTGAAGGTTCAATTACGGTTGATTCGAGACAAATGCCTGCTCAAATGCAGTTGCTCTTGCGATTTCCAGTATGACTTGGATGTGGAGTTTATTAAGAAAGAAGAGATTTGTTCATGCGGAGGTGTCATGAGTATAAAAAGCTTCAGTAGGTCGGTTGATGGATATGTCCATCGTTGTACAGTTTTTTTTTTAAGAAGATTTAGTGTTAGGTAAGGTAAGTTGATGACTCCAGTATTTCGTGAGAACATTTTTTGCCAGATCCCACTTGTCCTTAACTCAGAGTTTGTATATTTGCGATTACTGGGTTTTAAAACAGCCTGTGAGAGGTGCACCTGCTGAGACTGAAAATAGTCTCATATCAACAGTTCAGTGATACCAACACTGCAGGAATATCGCATCCTGGAAGATGGAGAGGCTTACTTCCTTGTTGGGAGGAGAAGGTGTCGTCGGATATGTAGATGAAACTGTCTTACTAAAGAAAAAATACCACTGTGATGGAGAACAGGCACCCACATCAATTCTATCGAAGTGTCTTGGTGAAGGTTAAAAAATAAGATTAAAGACATCAATGGTTCACAAAGGGATGATGACATTTGTAGTCATTTAGATGAATGCGTTGTATAAGCTGTGGTGTAACTTTTCAATTGATGCTCCTATGTTAAACTGGGAGATGTTTTTATTATATGTGAGAGAAAGGTATCCTATATAACAGTTTTATACAGTTTTAATGCAGTTTTTTTTTCATAAATATACGTAATCGATAAACAAAAATACCCTCTTCTTGTGATTTGTGCGTTCAAGATCATTTGCTGGTTGGTAGTTGGTGATGCTTAAAATTAAACTTTGCCTGTGATTCTAGTGACAGAAGTCGTAATCACTAGGGTCCAGTTAGTTGAATGTAGGGATAAATACTTGCCAATGGCAATAACTGGCGGTGAAACTATGTAGTGTCACAAACTGGTTAGAATTCGTATCTCATCAATGGATTGCACCTCAGTAACTGAATAATCAACGTTATATATGTCCAAACAAAGTTCACTTTTAACAGTTTGAAAAATTTGGGCATTGGGTATATGATATACATTATAATAAAGGTTTTCTTGTATTTCCCAATGAATGGGAAACCAAACGGTATTGTTTTCACTGACGTTTCGCTATTCAATGCTAATAGCTTTATCAAAATATTTTTAAACTGGAATTTAAAAAATCTCAGCATATATTTAACAAAGATTTTCGGGTGAAAAAGTCAAAATAACAATGGAGATCACTAAACCAAATATCAAAGGTAATAGTCTATCTGTAATAATATCAAAACAAAGTTTACTAACTTGATCATCGTTCGTCAGTCTGGGGTCGTTTTTGGTTGTCAAGTTGGTCAATTGGTAAAGATAACAAAACCATGTGTAGACTGTTGGATCTGATCAGTGTGTAACATCATAAAGCAATGTGTGTTACATAGTGAACTTGATTATCACATTCGTGTTGATTTTATCACTTCATGGGGGAGGGAGGTGTTGTAAGCAGGTCAGATTCTGTTTTAGGCCACATTCCTGTTCAAGCAATTGGGATTCCATTTGATAGGAAAGGCTTCTGATATTAGACGTTCTTTGTGATTTCCGAAGTTTTTCTGGATTATTCCAATATTGTCAAAATCAATTTTGTGGCCTGATTCTATAGCCTGTAGACAGATCTATGGCTGATAATTTTTCAAGTTTTCCTATTTCAACTAGATTTCTCGGTAGTCGAAGAGATGCTCTACGGTGTTCATTTCTTCTGATTTTAATTTCTCGAGATGTTTGTCCGATGTATATCCCATCATATTCCAAGCATCTTATTTTATAGACACAAGTAGATAGAGAATCTTTAGGGACTTGGTCTTTTATATGGACAAGGTTGCTTTGAAGTGTGTCTGATGTTTTGAAGAAAACTCTAATGTCGAGCTGATTGAGTACTCTTCTGGTATCATCTGCTCTATATGGGATGACGACTATTGATGTCCATGTTTTCGGAATGCGTTTTCGGCCATACTTAATATCTGTGTTGATTTTGTTGATGAAGTACCTTGGGTAGTTGTTTTGTTTGAGAGTCACAGTAATGTTTGATATTTCTTCTTCTTTTTCTTGCCCATCCGTTATCAGAGAGTGTGCTCGTCTAAGAAGACTTGAAACAACTGAAATCTTTGCGCTGATAGGGTGTGATGATTTGAAGTCTAAATATTTATTGGAGTGGGTTTTCTTCCTGAATATGGATATACTAAAATGTCCGTTTTCCATTCTCTTAACTAGCTAGGCAGTCTAGTAATGGCAGTTAACCGATGTCTGATTCGGCTTCTAAAGGAACTGCACTCTGGGAGACACACAGTTTATTTTCTCCAGGAATGAATTGTGTAGATCTCATTTTAGTACTACAATAGTATCATCCACATATCTTAACCATATTTTAGGAGTGAGTATGCTTGAAAAGATATTATTTTCGAATTTATTCATGTAAAGATCGGCGACTATTGAGGAGACTGGTGAACCCATATCAACATCATTTGTCTGTCTATATAAACTGCCTTTAAATGTAAAATAATTACTTTCTAGACAGAATTTCAAGCTCTTAATTATTTCACTGTTGTCCAGTGGACATCTTTGTGATAGTGTCGTATCTGATTTTAGTAGACTGGAAATGATATCAAGACTTTCGGTAGTAAGAATGCTAGTATATAATGAGTTAATATCATAGCCCATCATTATGTCTTCTTTATCAAAATCTACGGTGTTCTATTTGGGACTTGAGATCATATGAATTTCTTACAACATTTTGAGTGTCCTTTTGTAGTAGTGGTTGTAGTATCGAGAGTAAGTATTTAGAGAGGTTGTATGTCGGTGAGTTGGTGAAATCTATTACTGGTCTTAGTGGAACTGTGGGTTTATGTATCTTTGGTTGACCGTAGAATCTTTAAGGTATACAAGATTTTGGTTTTAGTGTAAACCAGAGAGAATTTCTTGAAGGAATCTGTTTGTATTTAGTTTCATTTAGTTGAATTCGGCAGATTTCTTCTTCTCTTCAATGAGTACGTATAGTCAACGATCTAAACTCGTAACTTAGAAGTCCATGGTTCAATACCCAGTGGGACGATGGATGTGTACAGCTGAAAAGTGTCAAGTCAGGACGAAACATCTCTTTAGGACTCCTAATAGCTTTTTCAATGATTCTTTAACTATATCTCGGTTAGCTGGGGGGATCAAATTTGATATAATTTCATGTCTTATGCAACCACTAGTTGCTTATTTTCCTTCGAAATTGTAGACGCAGCAAACACTCGGCTGATTTGCAAATCAACATACATGATTAGTCATCCAGTTGGCCATTTTAGCAGTTTGATTTATTTATTCAGCCATATTCAAAATATGTTTCTGAAAAAAAGAATGGTAATAAACGTCGAAAATTTTATGATTTCTTTCAGTGAATACAGGTGAATCTTAGGAAAAAACCTTCTACTGAAAAACCAGAAAAACAAAACGAGACAAACAAATTTGCCGACTAGATTCTCTACATCCCCTTACTACACCATTTACAAAAGAAAATGTAATAGGAAGCAATCGGCACTGTGATTAACGCCAGACGTCATCATCATCATCATAACCGTCGGAGTGGATAACACGTACATAGTTTATGCTATGCTTATCCTCTCTCTACCTGTTCTAATCCAATCAATGCCCCCTTTCAGTTTATCTTTCTTCGTTGTTTCTGTGTTGTTTTTTTTTTTCAGACTGTGAACACAATTCACATTCATTCGCTTACGCTTCACACTTAAAAGGAATTTATTCGTTCGAAAACAAACCTGAATAAGATTTACCGAAGTTAGTGTTAATTGTCCGTCTGATTGTCTGTCCATTGTCTATCTTCCTATCTATCTATCTATCTATATGTACAAGTTATCGTACCTGTCTTAAATAACTTAACTCTCCAGTTATCATTGGAATTATTCATTGGGAATGACGAAAACAGAAAAAAAAAACACAATTGAATCATGTTCTTTTCAAGTGAAAGAAGGTGAGGGTGGGGATGGAAATCGCACGAGGCGAACAAAATAAACGCGGAACACAGTTATTGTTGTGCTTTTCAATGCTGAAGAAAGTATTAAGCTTGTCAGACAAACTGAGAGAGAGAAAGATGTCTGAAGAGGTAAGTAGAATAAAGGTTTGAATGGAGGAGGCAGGGAGTCTTAGTTAAAAGGAAAAAAGACTGTTTAAGGAGGAATAACTTCGTTTAGTTTATCAGTATTACTACTACTTGTTATTATTATCATGATTAAAGGTGGATTTGTTGTACTTTTTGGCAAATAGGAAACTATTAGGCGCCAGTATACGTAAGAAGCTTAAAGTACAATCCATATATACATACGCTTACTTTGTATTAGTATTATTATTCCCAGGTGGATTCCAAGTGAAACACAGGACATCTCCATTTGCTCCTGCTCTTTGCAGTATTCCTAAGCTGCTTCCAAGATTGCTCGTCAGCGTTTATCTCCTCTTCACATCATCAAAGTGACGTCCAGTTTGTGATTTCCGATTCGGGTTTTACTCAGCGATATGCCTGGCGCAGAAGGTCACTCAATAATCTTCCTAGTGTATGCCAGATTCATTCCTAATTACTTCTGCATATTGAATAAAGCAAGAAAAACAGTGGCGGGTTGCGCAAAATAATATGGTACCATCATTGCTTATTTCGTTGGCTTGTCATCAGCTCACCTGCCGCTTACAGTCTAAATAAATTATGAGGTTTACGCACAGGAAATTTCTTTCAACATACTTGCAAATTTTACATGTTTTCAGTTGACAGAAAGTTCCACAATTAGTGAACAGTGCTCAGAAAATTTCGCTTATATAGTTTTTACACCACAGACAGTCCACCAATCATTAGGTGGAAATCGAGAAATCATTTAAGATTATCAATAGACAAAGGAGCTCCATTCTCCTCAAGTTTGCCAAAGCAATCTCTATCAAGCACTTGAAATCAGATTTATGTGTTCAGAAAGAAGCAGTTATTAGTCTTTCCTTGCCACCCTGGTAACTGGATGTCTTTCTTTCTCTCATCTGATTACTTAATCTTTGTGTTTAACCTCACCCCCCTTTTTTAGAATCTGTAATTCTGTTTGTCTCTTGCTTCTATGGTTTGAGTTGAAGCCAGTACATTGTTACCTAATTTATTGGTTACTCTGCATCTAACGCATATTTCATCTTTATTACGTAACTCCCTTACCATTGTATGCCCGTGTAAAAACTATGTAAGCGAAATTTCTGAGCACTGTTCACTAATTGTGGAACTTTCTGTCAACTGACAACATGTAAAATTTGCAAGTATGTTAAAAAAATTTTCTGTACGTAAACCTCATAATTTATTTAGGCTGTAAGCAGGTGAGCTGATGACAAGCCAACGAAATAAACAACGATGGTACCATATTATCCTGCACAACCCGCCACTGTTGTTCTTGCTTTATTCAAATTCATCAAGGGTAATAAATACATAAAGATACTTTTGCATACTTGTTAGGTGATTGGTTCTTTGTTGATTTGTCGCCTGACAGAATTGTTTATTGCCTGTCTTTTCCGAGTGGTTATGTCGTCTTTAATATGGAGTGACGTGGGCCGGTGCTTATGAAAGTTTGCAGTATATTGTTAGAAATACGTTGTGTGACGCGCTGGCTAGGCCTCTGAACGATGTATAGAATGCCACTAAATATCTTGACATGAGTGTCGAAAATCCGAATCGTGTTCTTTATCCAATATATAGCACATTCCTACCCTGGTTTCAAAGTAATAGAGATCTTCTTTTTGTAGGATTTCATCGTTAGCTGACACCACCTGGGGAACCACCACAGGGAGTACTGCCAGACAACTGTGTTTGCCCTGCTTTAGGACTCTTCCTAAAAAACCAATACTTGAAAATTGATCTGATGCTCACTGGTGACTGACCCTATTCACGTAGTAGGGTACAGCAAGTTGAAGGAGAGGCAGTAACTTATCAAAGAAGAAGACATTGAGAAATGGTCGCTCTATGTCATGAATTGGTGGAAGTTAGAATTCATGGGCTAGCCAATGAATCGTGCCCCAATGACTTAATGGTCTACAAGCTCACTTTGTAACCGGGAGGTCCTGAGTTCGAACCCTGGCGGTGGGTGTGTACTGATGAAGAGCTCAAAACTAGGCCGACGAGACAGCTGTCTAGTATTCCCTGTGGTTATTTTCCAATGGTTCTCTAACCAATGTCAGCTCATGATGAAATCCTCCAGACAATCAAACGAATTCCCTACAAAAGCAATCCGTGAAAATAATAGAGATCTGTCTCTCTTTTCAGATCCTGGTTGACTTCCATATCCTCATCAGTGAAAAGATGCTCTCAAGATAAGCAAATACGAAGATCATCTTAAAATTTTTACCATCGATGGTGATTGGTGCTTGTTGTTGTTGGATATGACTCCGAATTCCGCCATCAAAATCCTGATGGCAGAGATGAATAGTAAACCAGGTGTAGAGAGCACTCAGAAAAACTCATCATGAATTTGAATGTTCTCAACGAAATGAACGAGAGTGTAGAACTCTTCACGCGAACTTCCAAGCCATTAATAATTTCATGACTGAAGGCAGCGTGTACAAACACAAGTTTGTACATAAGGTGATATGTGTTTCACTACATTACCGCACCAAAAATCAGACAGACTTCATCTCCATCTCAGGGAAGTGGAGATGCAGTTGTTGGGATCAGACCATGATCTAGTGCAAAGAACGTTCAATAATAAGTTGAAAAACTTCAAAGAGGCTGGAGATTGAACACAATTCAAATTCAATACTCAGAGACTAAAGAATGAAAGTGTAAAAGGCACCTTCATTGAGTCCATCAAACCAAGCTGGAGACACTTGGTAGGATGTCTCTGGAGTCCTGTGTGAAGAAACACTGGGACTCTCTGAAAGCGATGTTGAGGGAAGCCTGTATAGCCGTTTTAGAAAGGAAGAGCTGGCAAGACAAGGAATGGCTGTCTATGTGCACTTGGAAGCTAGTAGAAGAGAGGAAGTGATGGTGGAACAGAGAAACGAATGCAAAGATGGCCAACAGAAGGAGAATCCGAGTACACCGCACATAGTGCTGAATAAATAAGTGACGAAGAGTGCTGTGAATGATATGTGTATATTAGCAAGTAATAGTGTCATAGCAATCAGGCAAAACGTCCGGTTGCAGCGCTTCCTCTATACAACTTACATTATTATATGCGTAAAACTTGGGTACTTTGGTAGTAAGTAACTCTATATTAGTTTGTTTATTAGATATATCACACAGTGAAACAGTATTATTTACTGGATGACACGGTTTCGAACAAAATTTATTGTTCATTATCATATCAATTGTAATCACACGACTTTGAAACTTGAGTTTTATAGTTTCCTTTGCTCTCTCCTATTTGTCGTAGGGTCACCAATATCCCCGGTTGGAGCAGTTATATTCATGGATAAGTGGGAAAGCATAGCGAGTGAAACGTTCACCCCCACCCCAAAAGTATGGCGTAGGTAGTATGTAGATGGCACATTCACTGCACTTAGAACACTAGATATGGATAGATTTTTCGAAAACATCAACTCGAAGGCAGAGGCAATTCAATTCACTTATGAATCGGAAAGTCAGGAAGGGGAACTTTAAATGTTGGATTGCAGCGTAAAAAGGAAAGAAGATGGCAAGTTAAACACTAGTGTCTACAGAAAACCCACTGACACATTCAAACAGATATTTGGACTTCCGATCATCCCACCCTATGTCAGTAAAAATAGGATTGGTGAAATGTTTAAGTGACAGAGCACAAAAACTAAGTAGTACCAAGGAAAATCTAAGACAGCAAGTGATACACATAAAAGAAGCCTTGAAACTTAATTACTACCCGGATATATAAGTCAGGAAATATGTGAGGAAATGTAAAATTGAAATAAATAATCGTAGTAGCAATAGTGATGACAATAATAAAAATGAAAACAATAATAATAATATTGATGACGACATCAACAATAAGGAATCTAAATCATCAGTAGTACTTCCATACAAGGAAGGTACCTCAGAAACCATCTTACGCAAAATTCTTAACAAGGCAGGAATAAAAGTAGCTGACATTCAAACCCAAAAACTCAATTAGAAACAAGCTTTCTCGGTCAAAGGATCCATCCTGTGGAGCCTTTAAAACAAAACAATTTAGTTCATCTAATACCTTGCATGAGGTGATTGTCGGGTCAAATACGTAGGTCAAACTAGTAGAACAGGGGCAGTCAGATTAGCTGAACATAAAAACCTAGCTAAATCTAGATTAGTTAACCCGAATAAGATAAGAAATCTAGAGAATAGTTCAGCTATAGAACTCACTACATGCAATTACATACAATCATACAATAGGATGGATGGGATAGGATGACAGTTTTAAAATCTAATGTAACAGCTGGGTGGAGGGAGAGATTGATAACAGTGTAAGCTTTGTTTATCGAATCAACTGCAAATATATTCAATAGGAATGATTCAACACCTGCCCCAGATATCTGGAAAATTCTACTACCCCAAAGACGACAAATAGGAGGAGAGAACAAAGGAAACTATGAAACTCAAGTTTCAAAGTCGTGTGACTACGATTGATATGATTATGAACAATAAATTTTGTTCGAAACCGTTTCATCCAGTAAATAATACTGTTTCACTGTGTGATATATCTAATAAACAAAATAATATGGGATTACTACTTACTTTGTTTGTCTGTGTGCCCAAGTGGAAATATTTCGCCTATGCGAGTCTACAGTATTGGCGACGGTGGGAGAAATTCTCAGTAGAATTCATTTCTGATTTATTCCCCGAATCATAGGCGAAAACTGAAGCTTGATTTATAACATGTATGTAGAGAATATTATTTAGGATAAGAGAGAACAATCATTTTGTGAATCGTCTACTTGAGTTAAATAATCTCTGAAGTATTAAAAAGATATAATTCATTCGGTAACTAAGATTTGCAATCGAGGCATTAGTACTGTCATTGACTCCATCTTGTTCCGAGTGGAACATACAGACAGCTTCAGAGAGGCCTACATCTATTTTACTTTGTTCTCTTGCTTCCACTTCAGCTGGCTTCGCGAATGCTTACGAGGTTTCACCTGATTTCATCCATGCCATCCTTGAAGTGACACCCGACCTATTGTTCGTTTCGCATTTGAGTTCCAGTCTAAAGCTTGGTTCCCTTGTAGTTTCACTTGAATATCTCCTGAGTGTATAACCGAATCAGTTTCCATTCACTTCTGCATATCTGCTGAAAAATACGTTGTTTTCTACTGATTCACTGCATGGTGAGGCTTCTCGTTGATTACCCTTCCCTACCGGCTAATTTCCAGCTTTGTCTGAACTATCAGACTAGATTTCGTCACGAGCAGAGATCATTTTAAAGGAATTATTGAAAACCATAGTGTGGCGAGCGCTACTGATACAGTTTATCAGTAGTACATAAAGAAACATTCATCAGCGTAAAATACATCAAATAGTAGGGAGATAGATTTGATTTGAGAGAAGGCAAATCATACAGCGTTGTAGAGATATATTGGACGAGTGGAAGGAATACAAAAAAAGGCAACATGAAGTCCAAAAGTACCACGACACGAAGATATGTGCAAATGATGCGCTGAAAATAAGGTGTACATAATTCTTTTACTAAGTTCGTCTTTCACTATTTTATATATTTAATGAACTTTCATCGGAGCACACCCCCTATCCCATCAGGATTCGAGCAAGGGAGCTTCAAGTTATGAGATCAAGCCTGTTAACTACTAATCAGATACTTGATTCAGAATTCATCTCCATCAGTTCGTAATGCAGACCTACCCTCAACCAATGCCTTCGAGAATCATTCACTTCACCTTAACATAATGGACACCACTGATCACAACTTCTTAGTACAATTTCAATACATCCATCCAGTAGGCATCATTCACCTGAAGTTTTATATTCATATTATAGGTTGAATGATGATGGCTTTTTGATGCAACCAACTAATCTAAGTTAAATTAGTCCTAATACTCCTAAATCGCATGATCTACACATTCATTTACACTTTCACTCAACCGTCTTACTATATCATAAGAAAATTTTACAATACTTTCCGCCTACTTATAAGTAGCTTGAGTTTTTAACGCTAATTTCACATGGAATGAAATGCTATGGGAATGGATCTTAATGATCATAACACAGGAAGTGATTCAAACTACAAATACTTTTGAGATTAAGAATACCAGAAAATCTTGTTCAGTCGATTACTTTTAAATGTCTTTATCTAAATACCTTTTTCTATAAGGGTCATTCATTGAAAAGATGAGAATATTGTCATAGGGTGAATAAGTAATATTAAGAACATAATATTCACTGAAGAGATTCTTCTAAGTAAACTTATTATCAACATGTACACATGTGGGAAAATTTGAACAAAAAGTGTGAACACGAATCATAGGAAGTGTGAATTGGGGAAGATATGCAAGCGAAAAGCAACAAGTTGGCAGAAACAGTATTGAAGATGGGACTTAAAATGAACATAGAGAAAACAGAGGTGATGAAGATTCTTGGCCAACTGCAACAGCGGCAACAACAGACAACTATCAGCATAAATGGAAGAAATCTGAAAGAAAAACCTACCCTACCTACTTATCTACCTGGGAAGCATCGTGTCAACTACAGGCCGACGAAACTGATGAGGATATGAAAGCGAGGATCGGGAAAGCAAGGCAACCTTTCATTGTTCTCTTTATCTGTCTGTGGATATCAATAGCACTCAGTAATCAGCGTGAAAATGAAAATAAGATGCAGACTTTCAACTCTTATGTGAAGTTAGTGCTAATCACTATACGGATCAGAGACTTCGCGATGCGCTACACCATGTCGCACGGCGTCACAAAGGGCAATTCAAACAAACTACACACCTCCATCAACAGATGTCATCGCTCAATTCTACTCTAGATCAGATGGCCGGCCAGAAAACATCAGCAATAGGGATGGATCTCTGACAATGAACCAACGGACCTACCCATCAAGAATCAATTGTGCGACAAAGAAGAAAGAAGAAATGGAGGTGGATTGTGACCATAGTCTGAGAAAACAAACCAGCATCAAGTGAGTGACATGACACGCCAGGCCATTGCTCGAGTGATTAGAAAGCGGTGAGTTAGTTGGTGGTCAGTGTGAGGGTGACAACATAGAGGATAAGGTGATTCGAATAGGAGATGAGAGCATGCAGGCAGATGTGCAGCCAGGCGGTGAAAACATCGGCACAGAAGATAACGCAATGGAGACGTGCGGCTGAAGCCTTATGTTCCTCTAGGAACTAAAGGAAACAATCAAATAATAAACTGAATTATCAGGAATCTCTCTATTATATTTATGACAAACTATCAGACTAGTTATACAACCCTAATAGCTCTTGTTTTACATAGTCGACAGATGAGTTGAGTGCCTTGAAGGTTGAAGTCGTCTTGTAACTCTCTTGTTGTCCTTATATATCTGATTGTATCTTTATGATAACTTCATAGCTTCTGCACATAATGTTTCGACATTTTCTCCAACAGGCGCTCACAGCTTTCTCATATTTGTCATTTATTTATGTTTATGAGTAATTACCACCACCACGTGAACTTACGTGAGAATTCTACACTCTCTTCTTTCTACTCTGACTGAACATGTTAGGAAGAGGCAAAACACATGCAATTATCAGGTCATTATGATGTCTCAGTCAAGTTATTGTCGCGTTATTAACAAGTCGTTGACATGCAATTATTCTGCTTTCTGATTGGACGCTTGCACAATTCCAACTCTCAACCGGATTAGTTGATTTCCAGTCTACCTTATTTTCTGTATAAATACAGTCACTTTTGTCATAATAAATGAACCTGGTTTTACCGCTGATTCTCGCGTGTTCTGCTTTACCAGTTAAGTGGGCACTGGTCAGTAGTTAAGCAGTGACCTCGTGACAAAAGATCTAGCATCATAATAGAACAATTATCAAATGCTTTGAAATGATAATTGTCGCAATTTTTGTCAGCAGCAGATGAGATGACCCTGGCAGTTGCGGAAAATTTAATTACTCTTCGTAGTCCGGCGTAAAAACTTTCAATCTGTGGCTTGGCAATGCTATTCCGATATTAAACCTTGCATGCATTAGAAAATATCCTACAATTCTTTTTGATAACATTTCTTTGAATTATTAGTATTATTCATCCCTTGGGTTCCAAGTGAAACATAAAGAGGCGTACGGCGGAAACTTCCCACCTCAAAGGCGGCCTGTTTGGAATTCGGGCTACCAAAAACTTCCATCCTTCATTCTCTCTAGTGCATATATTTTCTCTCGCTCGGTTTATATTTTGAATCGATTAAGATATGACCTCTAATGGTATTTTTATTTACTCTTGTGTTTAGTTAAAATATTTACAAGCTTCTGATTCGCAAGTTTCGTACTAATCTTGAGGAAAGGCCTACGATTGTGGGTGGCATCGTGTTCCAATAAAACATGAGATAAGTGTTCTTCAGTTATCTTCTTGGGTCTCAAATTGTACTTCTGAAAATCTTGCAACTGGTTTTCGACTAGATATCATGGATGGATTTCTTGAAGAGAGGAGACAAAACAGATATATGGTATATATCACAATGGAATGGATTGTGCCTCAGCTCAAAGATCACTGTGTCACAGAAACGATATACTGTCAGTTGTAAGAGTTCACTTGAAAACATTGTAGGAAGGGAAAATATTATGGAGTTAACTCCTCTGACAATTCTGTACATTTTATAAATACTGTCCATAATAAACATATTATTATTATTAATGACCAGCTCATGACATTGGCTTGTAATGGTGACATATATGTATATATCGTCAATTGGCGGAACGTAGAAATGATGGACGATTTGCTTCCGTCTAGAAGACTGAATGGTCGGTCAACTAGCTTGCTGTGTAACCTGAAGGTCCGGCGTTAAATCTCGAGAGGAGACGGAATTAACGCAGCCTACTGCCGAAGATTCCCAGACAAGAATAAAAGTACTCACTGGAAGTTTTGAATAATCCTATGAATGAAGTCAGTTCACAACCAATCTTAAATTTCACTTTTAGCAGGACTTCAGCTTAACTTCTGCCAATGGGTGACAAAAAACCAAAAACCAAAAAATAAAAACCAGAAGAAGCGAAGTAAAACTTCAAATACATAACATCTTCTTAACACACGCATATTTCGATCTTAACTCACAATCAACTTAAAACATTGGTAAACAAGGCCTAATACAATCGAAAACAGAAAAAATAATAGTGTGGATCAATTTATAGAATAGCGATCCAGGGAAACGATCATATTAGTTACTTCAAAACCACACCAGCAGAATAGGTCCATGCAACCAGGTGTTGAAAGACAGCATGTATAATCGTAGTACAATAATGGGATAAGTGTACCAATATTAAACAGGATAAATCTAGGATTATGCAAAGACCGAGCCAAGGTTACTGGAAGTTTAGGATTGTTCAGAGTTCGCTAAGTTTAGGTTATTTTGGGGAACAACTGGTCGTTTCTAGGTGATCGGTGTCTTCGTCCCCCCCCCTTTGGTTGGCATCACAATCCATAAATCTGGCGTAAAATTTGTTTACGGTGAAGATATTCACACTAAGTCAATGAATCAAAAACAGCAACATTTCTATTGCTAATATTGTTATTATTATAATAATTAATAAATAAAGATTTTATTATAAGAAACATGGACTTAATTTTTTAATCACTTATTGTTAGCCTAATCGACTGTAATACCCAAAATCGACACAGGAGCCCAACCTTTGCATTCTAGTGTATAGTTGACCGAAACTCTTCTGAGTTAATTACAGTCACGAAATGCCTCAATGGTAAGAAACATACAGTTATTTTCAATAAAACCTGCAGTACTAATCGACAGTAATACATACATCGAAAATTAAAGTTACTTTAACAACATCGTTCGTTAAGCAGCTACATAGATCATATCCCTTCCTGATTACTACCTGTGAATCAAAAAGATAATATTCCCAACGAATTAGGATCAAAACGCTGTCAACAAGAATCACGCACCAAACGATTCTCGTAGGTCTGAATGACCAACACTCACTCAAACAAAAATTTGCAATCATCACTATGTTACCAGTATCATCACACAACCGAAGAGAAAAGCATTCAAGTCAGAGGAATTAAGAAATAAAGATCAAATCAATATATGGCATGTAAATGTCGGAACAATCTGGAATACAACCGGATAATAATTGCAAAGTTAGTTAAACATTCAAATAGGTATGAATATTGTAATTAGATCTTTCAGGAGGGATTTTCGAAACAATTATTCCATTTGAGTGTTGGTTTGTAAGGATTTAGTTGTTTTCAGGATTTCATCATGAGCTGACATAGTTTACAGAACCATTGGAAAACCTGGACAGCTGTTTCGTCCTAGTTTGAGACTCTTCGGCAGTACGCACCCACCGGGATTCGAACCCAGGACCTTCTGGTTACAGGGCGAACGAACTCGTAGACCATTGAGCCGCTGGGACCCGGTGCAATGGCCAGTGCATGAATTTTAACTTCTGTCAATTCACAACATAGCGCGACCCCTTAGCCAATATCATCGATAGCGAGTAATTGTCCTCGAACTCCACCTGCTGCACCCTACTAGTCATGACTTCTCACTAGAACCCCAAGTAACTACCTACCTGAATAGGGTGGATGAACCCCGGCGGGTGCGTACTGCTGAAGAGTCCCAAACCGGGACGAAATAGCAGCTATCCAGTACTCCCTGCAGGTTTTCCAATGTTTCCCTAACCGATGTTAAAGCTCATGATGAAATCCTGAGTTATTCTACAAGACCCAAACGGCTTTGTGTGCGCTTCATCATTATCATCGTAATCCTCTTCAATAGCCTGCTGTAGAATCATATCAGCATCTGCCTCTTTTGCTGGATTCATATTGAGGTCAATTAACAAGGAATTATAGCAGTCAGCGAACCAGCAAGAAACGACATTTTACTCAGGAGATATATTCTAAAGGAAATTGAAGATGAACTGGATTAATTCTGTGGACACTTTTGAATGACATCATATACAGAGCAGGTGTATCAACCAGAATCCAAACACGCAACGAGCTATGTGCTGGACATTATTTGAAGAGTGACATATAGAAGATTATACATAAAAGAGCAAATGGAAGCTAGTGGATTGTCGTGGAGTCGGCCTAAAGAGAGAGTAGAAAGCCCGAATGGGATTGAGATCCACCGCTGAAACCGTATGTCGCACTCCGAAAGCGAAGATCTATAATAAAATAGTAGCAATAATAACAAGTAGTTTGTAGCTTTAGAAATCTACACAAGCAAAATGCTTGCTTACCTAACATTCAAAGTACAGATTAAATGCCATTAGATTGTTTCATTATTCTATATTCAATATTGTGAACCTCCGATAGTATTACACTAAAAGGTAAATGAATCTGGTAAGAGCAGAGTATAATTCTAATAACAATCCACGAAATATTCACAATAAATTACGTAATTAATTAGTAATAAGATGGAGATAATTAATATTATGTAGCTGAACAATAGTAGAATGGAAAGGAAATAAGGTGAGACTGTCGGCAATATTATTGCACAGAAAAAATAAAATAGAGTACTCTACAGCTAAGAACGGAAGTTTGAAATTAGTTAGAGGTGTACACATCAAAGGGCATACACTGCATGAACACAGAGAAAGTGACAATTAATTAAGTAGAATTGTTTTTATGTTGTGTACGCAGTTGACAAGAACCGATGGAATAAAGCCAGTATCATATAACATCCTGTTGCATTTTTCCTTATTGCCTCTCATTCAAACCTACCATCTAGTCGTCGGATGATGATTCTAATTTGAAATTATAACAACTAGAATCCATCAATTGAAATAAGGAACAGATACTCAATTGAAGTTAACTTAGTTATCTACAACAAAGTGATAAAAGTTAGAATCCATGAGTCTTTGAAATTTAGTCCAGCCGCTGAATGGTTGCATTCTTGCCATACGACTTGAAGGTGTTATGTTTTTTACAGCTGGGTGAGCTGATAGGATAGACGTCGTTGAAGACTCCAGAGCTAGGCCAAAACAGTAGTCTAGTAATCCATAGTTTTAAGAGGTTTACTGACTGATATAAATACTTGAGGATATTAATTTGAAGTTACTCGTAGGCGAATTCTTCAGGATGAATACTAATCTAAATGAGACAGTGAGTTCTTTTTCTTGATGTTAACTTTTTAGGAGTCATTCGTAACTTTAGCTGACATGCTTACAGTGTTTAGCATAAAATCAATGATTTCTTGCGTTCTGAATGGAATATATAGTTTCAGGTTATGATGCTTTATTAGCGGTGGTGTTATTGAATTAGTTGGTGTTCTCTGAGAAGCTGGTTGATTTAATCGAGAAGCTTTCCTCGTCCCCCTTCTAAACAATTTCTTCAGCCCAGGTTTTTGTATGCAATGAATTCATTCCAGTTCTCCATGAATGATACGGTTGTATCTGCTGACAACCACCTTTACCATGACTGATTGTTAATTTACATCTGTGTTGATTTGAAATTTAAACTGTTTCTGTCATGTGATTTATTCTTGATTAGTTGGTAAATTTGTTCTACATTGATGTGTTTGTGAATTGCTGATTCATTTGAGTACCAACCAACCAGGCTTCTAGAAATTCCCCGACTATAATGTTGGTGTTTCCACCATTTAAAATTTCTTCATTCTCCCAATCAAATTGATGTCCATAATGATCTATATACACTGATATGAAGGAATATATATCATGTCTTTTTACGGCTAATTTGTGTTCTTGGATTCAGACTCGAAGGAGACGCCCACTTTGACCGATGTAATGTTTATTGCATTTCATACAATTTATTTTGTAAATAGTAATGATTTTATCTTCTTTTTCTGTTAGATCTTTTGCTTTGCACAATATCGAATGAAAGGATTGTGCTGACTGGCTGGCTGGTTTGTGTGTTACATCTATTTCAAACGGTTTTAATATTTTAGCTGTTATTTCAGAGATTTTTTTTTAAAGATGACAGGGTGAATTTTCTTTCGATCTTTGATGTTGGTTTATTGTTGTTGTTGTGACGCGACTTTAAATACTTTTTGATGAAATTGTGAGGGAGATATCCATTCCTTTTAAAAGACAGTTAATAGGTATTTGTCCTGCATTGTCTTAGACATTATAGTGCCACAGTGTGCATTTGAACTCTTTAAAACAATATCTGTGCACAGCTTCTTTTGCGGGTAGTTGGGTTGTTACTGTTAGAGTTGAGTATTTGGTCTGTGTGTGTGTGTGTTGATTTTCTGTATACTTGTGTTTCTAAATTTCCTGTATGAGTTCTCTCGATTAAAGAAGACATCTAAGAATAGTATTTTGTTGTCTAATCCTTCTTCTCTGGTGGATTTAATGTCTCCGAAAATGTTGTTTATTAATTTTGGGGTTGTATTCCAAATCACATTTCTTTTAATTTTTGTAAATTTACCGTCAACATAACGCATACATATTTTTGGTTTAATTACTGTTAAAAAAGGCCTATTAATTCTAAACTTTACATGACGGATTCAGCCATTAATCCTGATATGAGCGATCCCATTGGCATTCTTTTCGTCTGTGCGTATATCTGATTACTGAATTGAAGATATATTGTAGGAGATAATTCTGTGAGTTCCATCCAAGTCGAACCTTGTCTTTTTGTGTTCTCATCGCTACAGAGTAATGGTTGCATAGTTTCCTGTGCTAGTTTTGGACCAACTAAAGTATACAATGCTATAACATCAAAGGACACCATTATTTCATTGTCATCCAGTTGAATGTATTTGATTTTCTCTAAAAATTGGATTGGCGAAATGATAGAATCATCCCATGATTCTGTTAGGTATTTTAATTTCTTTTGAGAAATTCCTTATACATAGGTTACTTGTTGATGATGTGTAATTACTTGGCATTTTCTTTCTATTCCCCGCGGTTTATTCACTTTGTCATGCACACCTCTAATTAATTTACAACTTCCGTTCTCAGCTGTAGAATACTGCCGTTATTTTGCTATTCTTATAAGTATACTAATTAAATATCATCCACCTGAGCTACACACCTCCTCCATTCGCGGTGGTGTTATTTTAACGGCGTACGGTCGCCAGTTTCACTTCTATTCTTCCCTCTTCTCCAAACTTAATGCCATCTAATAAACTAGATGGGGTACCGGAGTGCATCTGCCAGGATCTCCTGCGGAATGACTGGTGATAATTCTATCAATAGACTGTCAGTAATCTGCGTTCACAACATTACACGAAGAAGCGTAAAACACACTTCTGAAACTGTATAACTGACATCATTCAATAATCAATATGAATAATAGAAAGCATCTGAATATTCAAGATGGCTGTTCATTTTGTGTAAATGTCGGTTCAAGTAATTATTAATGCTATTATCATTAAGATGTTGAATTTTTAATTTTGCTTTCTTGATGCATTTATATTATTTGTTATGAATAATCTTCTACGAAAGTTACTTTCATTATGGATTCATATTGGATATTCACGGAAACTATTCATCCAGACATCAATATAAGAACAAAAATTTCAACGAAGAATCCGTTTTAGCCGGCGAATTCATTCAATTAGCTGTAGAATCGCTTCTGTAAATACTTATTTTGTGAGTGTGTGTACATTACGATTGCCCTATTTAGGTAGGCAGTAATCTGGTCTTCTAGTGAGGAGTCATGACCATTAAGATGCAGAAGGTCGGGTGTGAAGACAAACACTCACCAGGGATGACACTGGCTAGCGGTTGCAATATTTCGTGAATTTGCAAACTTTGGAATTCATGGACTAGCCAGTGGATCTAGTCCCAGTGGTCTAATGGTCTACGAGCTCTCTAGGCATATAATCAGAAGGCCCTGGTTTCGAACCACACTGTGGTGCGAGTTCCTATTGATGGAGAGTCCGAAACTAGGCTGACGAAACAGCTGTCCAGTACTGCTTGGAGGTTTTCCAATGGCTCTCTATGTGATGTCAGCTCATGATGAAATCCTGTAGCCAAAAAAACAATAAAAATTAGTTAACGTTAATGTTTACGTCATCAAAACGTTTCAAAAATTGGATGAATAATCCAATTGCAATTAGGGAAGGGGTGAGGATTGGTAAGCATTGACAAGGGTTTTGTAATATGTAAAAGACATCCCGAAAAATAGAATGTCTTTGAAAGAGCGTGGAGACACGTATCCAAAATAAATTATGCAATATGCAGAGAGAGTAAACAAAGGTTGGTTAAGGAAAACAAATTGAAATGGTACCCAAAGTAGAGGAGGGAGCATGGAGAAGTTTCTTCAGCGTACAAAAATCAGGGTTTTCTATACGGATCTCCAAGGCTTCCTCGACAATACAAAGTATACGGAAGCTTACAGTTTCCAGAAAGCTTCTTTTTCTTTTGTAGATGACTTTGAATGACCTCCCCATACATACTGAGTGACCGGTGTTGATTATATGTTTAATTATACAGCACTCCTTATTGATCCACTGTTACCTTTTCGTAGCCAAACGGGAGAACGTTTCCTGACTCTTTTAGATAAAACACGCATATTAGACAAACCTTCACTATTCTGAATTCAGTGTGGAAATCGACCGCAATCAGTATGAAGAACGACGGTAGGATTTATTTTTATTTTTTTTCTTTTTTTTATTTATTTTTATTTTTTTTATTTTTTATTTTATTTTTTTTTATTTTTGATTACAGCTTGATTCCACACTGTATTTTTGGTACAAGTATGGAATTTTCAGCATGGATATCGGTAGCCCAAATTTTGCAGGCCGACCATAGATATCAGGTGTGCGTCGGCGTGGGCTTGAACCCCGGACCATATGCATGGTCGGCTAGAGTCCTAACCACTGTGCCACCGATTTGCAACACTGATTTGAAATCAGTCAGTCAGCGTGCTTGTCTGTCGTCCAAAGACTTGATGTCTCATCAAGAAATACTTCCAACAGATTGCTTCAAACTTCCATCAAACCTGTCTTCGTCCGATATTAAACATAAGACAGTCAGTCAGACAGGATAAGCAAGAAGGAACTTAGGCAATGAAAGTACGCAGAAGGATATGGGGATAAAGGAGGTTGTTTCTTTCAGGTTCCTCCCACTTATGCTGGCTGATTGTTGTCTGTTGTTGTTGGAGGAATCTTCATCACCTCTGTTTTATCTATGCTCACTTGAAGTCCTGTCTTTGATGCTTCTTCTGACAACTTGTTGCTTCTCACTTGCATATCCTCCAGTTTGTGGGAAATCAGACATATATCATCGGCGAAGTCCAGATCCTCCAAGTTCTTTTTTGTGTGAGTCCATTTTATGCCTGTTCCCTCGTTGGTTGACGTTGTCTGTCGCATTATCCAATCTACTGCAATCAGGAAGATCATTGGAGATAGTAGACAGCCTTGTCTCACTCCCGACCTCACTTCGAAGGATTCCGTGAGTTTTCCGTTGTGGATTACTTGACATGCAGCATTGTTGTACAACTGTTGGAAGAGATGTGTAATTGTTGGCGGCACCCCATAGTAGCGAATTAGTTGCCAAATTATCTCTCGATCGACGCTGTCGAAAGTCTTTTCAAAGTCAATGAAGTTGAGAGTGACAGCTGACTGCCATTCCAAGCTCTGTTTAAAGATAATCCATACTGTTGCGATTTGATCGACGCATGACTTGTTCCTCCTAAATCCAGCCTGTTTCAGTCAAAGTTTTCCACTCAGCACGTGTTTGATTCTCTCCACAATGATGCAGCTTAGTATTTTGCTTGAGATGGGCAGGAGCATAATGACGCGCCAGTTCTTGCACTGACTTAAATCTCCTTTCTTTGGTAGTTTGAATAAGTAGCCTTTCTTCCAATCCTCGGGTACTATGCCCTCTTTCTGCACCTTCTCCAGTAGTGGTGTCATCAAGACCGCTGATATCTCTCGGACTATTTTCAATGCCTCTGCTGGGATTCCATCTAATCCTGCTGCTTTCCTAGTTTTTGCTAGCTTGATTGCCTTCAAGATTTCAGTTCTCATCGGAAGGTTGATGTCCACTGGTGTAGTTCTGCTTCCGCTGTTGGTATTTTATTGGGCGCGTTTTCACTAGTAAGTAGCGTGAGTTGGTATACTTCCACTAGGCTGTTACTCTAACGGAAAAATTGTTTCAAAAATCTCTCCTCAACGATTTGACCATAATATTCATAGTTACTTCCAAATAACTGCGTGATTATCTTTTAGACTTGATAGAGAAGATTTGTAGCTCAGGTGGATGATTTTGATGTGGTTTTGTTCTCTGAGCTGGATGGTTAGTTTGCGAAGCTTTCATCACCTTACTGGGTGACATCTTCAGCGCATACTTCAATTTGAAGTGAGCTTTTAGATTTCTCCACGAGCACTCCCACCTTAAGGAAAATTGAAGAAAAGTATCTCATGGACGTCTTCCAAAAGAATGGATATCCACGGACTTTCATCAAGAGACATATACCCCCAAGCCAACCTACCAAAGCAAAAACCACCAAGGAAAGCACAAAGAAAATCGCCTTACCATATATAAAGGATATCTCAGAAATCACTACAAGACTCTTCAAACCTTTAGGAATTGACGTCGTACACAAACCAACAAAGTCGCTGCACTCAATTCTATGTCAACCAAAAGACTCAACAGTGAAAGAAGACAAAACCAACATCATCTACAAAATAAACTGTAACAACTGCGAAAAACACTACATCGGCCAAAGTGGACGTCCCCTTCGTCTTCGTATCCACGAACATAAGCTAGCCGTCAAAAGACATGATATCCACTCCCTCATTTCACTACACACAGACAACTACGGCATCAATTCGACTGGGACAACGTTCAAATATTAGACAAAGGAAATAACAAGAATGCTCGAGAATTATTAGAAGCTTGGCATTCCAGTGAATCATCAATCAATAGACACATCGAGATAGACAAAATTTATCAACCGATAAGAAAGAAACTTCACACACAAAGGGCCAAAGTTCAAGTCAAAGAAACAGTCAGTTCCAATACAAGTAACCTAGAAGATGTAAAAACACACAAAAACAACCAATCACGTCCAAGGTCACCAGGAGAGATGATTAATAAACTCGTGGAGAAATCTAAAAGCTCACTTTAAATTGAAGTATGCGCTGAAGATGTCACCCAGTAAGGTGATGAAAGCTTCGCAAACTAACCATCCAGCTCAGAGAACAAAACCACATTAATATCTTTTAGACTGTATATCATTACTTAGAAGTTTGTATATCTCATGTTGATTTGATCCACATTATTTGTATTTCTACCTGTTTAATCTCTGCTTATACAATGATAATATGCTGTTCAACGATATGATTTTTTGTACGAGTCAGCTAAGGTCATTGTGCGATTGAGCTGTCTACAACAGATTTTGGCATGTGTTATTCTTGCGGATAGGCCTTTTGATCCAACCCTGCTAGGAATATTCCCCTTCATTCTAAGAACTTGTTTTCTTTCGTCGAGTTGATCACAGATTATTATCAGTTAGAGAAGCATTGAAAAACAACCAGAAAGTACTGCCAGACAGCTGTTCCCTACATCCTAGTTTAGGAATCACCAGCAGTAAACACCCACCACCTGGGGTTCGAACCCAAGACACTCCGGTTACAAGTCAAGCTCGTATACCATTCAGCCACTGCGGCTCGATTCGATGACCGGCCCATGAATTCTAACTTCTACCAATCCGTGATTTAACGCGACTGGTGCCAAACAATGTCATCGGTGGAACTTCATCCTCACACTTGACTGAATGTGTACCTTAATGGCCACGACTTCTCACTAGAACTCCAGGACACTACATCCTGTAGCGAGACACCAGCGATCATCAGATTAATTTTCAAGAGTTTGGTGGGTATGTGGGTGTGTACTTTCGATGATTCCCAAACTAGGCTGATGAAACTGCTCTCCAGTACTCCTTGGTTGGTTTTCAATTGTCCTCTCTAACAGATATCAATCTGTGATCAACTCGTCAAAACAAATGTAATCCTTACAAACCAACTATTGAAAATACCTGTTTTCTACTTAGAAAATAGCCTTGACTGAATACATGGCTGACGTTACGGTTAGGGTAATTTTGAGTTTTTGGTGAGACTATTGTTGAAAAAGACCACAGATAGTTCTCATCGTATCTTTGGTACGTTCTATCACTGTGTGTATGTGTCTCATGGAAGTTTTGTCAGCTACACAGTAGGAATCCTGAACTCAGACCAAAAAGGGTCAACTTTGGTCGTAACAGTTACTGCCTACTTATAAGTGATGTTTTTTTATTGGAATTCATTTCACTCTCTGTATTGATATTCTATGTAATCTATGGTAATTATCTTCTTATAGATAGACGGTATCTGCTGTATATTATTCATATTCCACTTTCTGTTGAATATTGTTTGTTTTAATCCCCTTCTTCATCTGGACATTGGCGCGCTGTTTAATCTGACCATGAATCGCCAATAGCATACCATGCTACCGTTTTCTTAATAATAATAATAGCTTTATAGCACACAGCGTTTATATATTGTACAAAATTTTCAGCAGTGTTCACTGCATCATATTTTCTCATCTTCCAAGATGTTCAAATAAAATCTCACATGACAGTAGACCATGTGAAACACTTCTGCCTGTCATGTAGCGCATGCCAAGAAATTATGATGTCTTTCCCTTTGTCATCTTCATCAGTTAATGTATGTTATTTGGTTGAGTCGCAATTAGAAAAATTTCAGGAATCTATTCGCTGTATTGCAATAAGCCCCCCCCCCCCAAGGACTCACGACTATGTTTTCGTCTCACGATAACTAGAAACCTGCACATCAGAAAGTTGAGAAGCACATTCAATACTCGTCAAGGCATAAAACGTAATTAAAGGTCAGATTTTATCAAAGTTAAATAAACTGAACAAGAGAAAATATCTGTGAAATATCAATGAGAGTTTTCGGTAGCCTAAATCATCTTATTGACGCCGAGTGATGGTGGATTTGACGATATTCGACAATGAGACACTTCAAAATTTGTGGCTTGTATATTAACTGATTAAAAATGCCCAATTAAAGTTTTCAAAAGAATGGATACTGAACAAAGAGTACTCTTTTCGATAACGCCTTCTTCATCAGGCTCTACAGCTATATATCCATTCATAATAGTGAATGAATTAGTGTTATGAACAACATTAATGTTCCTGTTTAAATAACATCGAATCAATAATATTGATAGATTACACCTCAATAAAATCAACATAACAATACACACTGAATGTCAGAAAAATTAGGAAAGATAATATTACAAATTCATGAATTTTTAGTCTCTACTGAAGGCCAGCCAGGGCAGTAGTAGGGGCTGGCTGGACTTGCTTCTTTTGAACACAGAGCACTGATTGTTTAAGGCAAATCGCAATAGCCTCTACTGTTTGGAGCATGCGGTGCTTCAATGACTTTGGCAATTTATTAGGCACACGATAGATGATGATAGAGAAGGCTTCTTCAACTCTGGCTGGCTTTGTAGCTGGTCGGTTTGCACCAGATGGTCCAATATCGAACTGTTGACGGTTTTCACTACGCCTTTACTTAGCCATACTGGGAGATGTTCTCGAGTGAGCACGAGAAATCAAGTTCCTAGAGCAACGGCCAATATAACTCGCTCCACCACAATTTGAAGTGGCTAGCTAGTCTAGGTACTTCATCTTTCAGTCGAGGTAGCACCATCGGTCGTGTAGAGAATAAGACGTGTAGTTCGCCAGCATTAAAAACTTCTTTGAATTGATATTCTTAATTTCTTTATAATTATCTTACTTGGTATATCGCCCTTGAATCGCAGTCGTATATAAAGTGGCTTCTTGTTATCAGATAGTGAATAGTCCTTCTCAGCTTTCTTTGTCATGTGTTTCTTGATAAATTTGTCGGGATAGCTATTTTCGATCAAAGTATCATATGCAATGCTTGATTCATCTTCAATTACTTCTTCTGAGCATATAACTCTAACCAACCCTGTGTGGTTGAGGGTCTTCACTAAATTTCTTTTGTACTTGATAGGAACGAAGCCGTGAAAATGTGTATATTGTCTGGTCCAAGTACTTTTCCTATGCAAATTTCTTTTTATGCTACCATCTGATCTTCTTTTAAGGAGGAAATCCAGGAAGGCGATTCCTTTTGCGTGTGTATTTCATAGCAGAACGTTATCATTGAATTCAGTAATTATTTTACTCCTATCCGAATCATTATCGCAAAGAATGTGAAGGTGTCATCTATATACCGGCAATAAAATGACAAATTACTGATAAAGTTGTTCAAAGATATATTTTCTAGCTTACTTAGAAAGAAACCAGAAAATATAGGACCCGATAGGGGGCCCATCGCCATTCCATCCACCCACCTGTATATTATATTCATTATTTTGATTAAAATGTAGTACAGTACTCTATAAATTATCCTGTGCTTCTGGAGTTTACGTGTAACTCAAAAGTTTGGTTAATTAACCAGCCTCAGTTTTAGTTCCGGATTTTTAGGAGAAGCTTACTAACATATATATATTAATACTTAATATATATCTTTTTGCCGTACCTAAATAGATTCGAACATTCACTATCCATTATCCACACACACCCTCGCCGCTTATCTCCACTCTAACCTTCAAACAACATCTTTAACATGCCGAAAAGCAGCGTGTTTTTCTTCAAAGCAGTTGGAAAAACCTTTCAGATGTTAGAATGATTATTCAAGCATAAATAGCATGTTAAAAGTGCACATATTATTATTATAATAATCGTATGGATAGCTAATCACATATATGTGTGTGTGCAAATGTTCACGTACTAGATAAGCGATAATGAAGACGCCAATGTACAAACTATCACATGATAGGATTAAAATCTCTGTGTACAGTGATTTGCAGCCTTTTTCTATTCCTATCTAGTATTAACTACTTAAAGAGATATACGTAGTTACGGTATGAAATATTTCCATTCGCTAATAATAATAATTGCCCAGTAATAATAATGTAATTAATAATTTCTTCTGATTGTATATAAATATTACGCTTACTTTAGGTTTTTGATATTAGAGAATAATCTGTAAACAGCTCATGTCATGGACAGAAAAGATATCTGAAGACCCTTCTAAACAGTTGGTAACCTGATATTTCATTTTGTCCTAATTTGAGAACGATATCTTAACATATGTCCTTGCTCAGACTGAAGTCATAAGTCGTATATCTTATTATGAAAGTATCAGTTGTGTTACCATTGAAAACCAACCAGGTAGTACTGCCAGACAGCTGTTTCCTACATCCTAGTTTGAGAATCATCGGCAGTATGCACCCACAAAAATAATCCTAACAAACTAAACTCTTGAAAATTAATCTGATGCTCGCTAATGACTTACTTCCTATAGGAGAGAGTATACTGGATTTCTAGTGAGAAGTCGTGGCCATTAAGGTACACATTCAGTCAAGTGTGAGGATGAAGTTCCCACCGATGACATTGTTTGGCACCAGTCGCGTTAAATCACGAATTGGTAGAAGTTAGAATTCATGGGCCGGTCATCGAATCGAGCCGCAGTGGCTGAATGGTATACGAGCTTGACTTGTAACCGGAGTGTCTTGGGTTCGAACCCCAGGTGGTGGGTGTTTACTGCTGATGATTCCTAAACTATGATGTAGGGAACAGCTGTCTGGCAGTACTTCCTGGTTGTTTTTCAATGCTTCTCTAACTGATATCAATCCACGGTCAAAATCGTACACATAATCACTGTATGCCAAACAATAATAATTACACAGAATGGTGTTTTCAGAGTTTTATGCATATAACAACAATTTTTCTCCTTTTATAAATTTGTACATACATTAAATTTCAAATATTAGTAATAATATTAATAATGAAACCACCACTATAAAATGAATGTCGGTGGAAACATAAGGAAGTATCAGTAGATAGTTTAATTGAATTTTAAATTGTTCCCGTCGATTGATTGAACCAAAGTGCTCGATCTCAGGTTGGCATGTCGGCTTCTTGTGCCGATGCTTCGACGATGTCTAGGCATTTATTTAGTATTTAATTGGTGGATGAAAACTAGCAGTGGAATCCAGGATAACGCGCATTTCGTCCCATTTGGAACTCGTCTGCCAACTGCATGTACTCGCATTCCCCGGTGAGTGATGGCTGTGTTCACTACTGAGGCTCGAACCCAGTACCCATAGTTTCAAACGCCAAAGTGTCATCCACTAGACCTCTTGGGCCACGAGATCTACCTCTTGTGCAGGTAGTTCCAGATGACGAGTCCCAAACAGGACGCAATGCGCGTTATCCTGGATTCCGTTGCCAGTCACCATCCAACAATTAAATACTAATTAAATGCTCAGACGTCGTCGAAGCATCTGCACTAGAAACCAGCAGACATGTCAACCTGAGACCGAGCACTTTGGTCCAATCAATCGACAGGAAAAATCTAAAATTAAATAATATAATTAATATGACCCAAGGCACAAGAGGTGGCTCTCGTTGCCCAAGTGGTCTAGTGGATAACACTTTGGCGTTTGAAACTATGGCCACTGGTTTCGAGCCTCAGTAGTGAACACAGCCATCACTCACTGGGGAATACGGGTACATCAAGCCAGCGACGAGTCCCAAATAGGACGAAATGCGCATCCTGGATTCCACCACTGCTAGTTACCACCCACCAATTTAATAATAATCTTTGCTAGTACTTTGCAGTTCAGATGACTGACTTTATAAGTTCTTTTCTGATATCTGACTCTCTCTCTCTCTTTTCACACATAACAACCTGTGTTAAATATGGTGGTGAGGTAGAACTTTTATATTTAATAGCTGTACGAACGTGAATTCTTATGAAGTCCCATCTGGTTTTAGCCCCGAAGACGCACAAGGCAAAAGTTGAAAATGAAAGAGGGTGTTCAGTATCAAACAAGGTAATTTCAGCCAAATAATTGCAAGAGCTGAAGTATCTGTTGATAATAATGTCAGTTAGTTTAGTGTTAAAGACACACTCCTGACTCTACTTACAGTCTTCAGTGTTCTACAACGAAGTCTTTTTTTGAAAAGTCCATGAGAGATAATGACGAACAGTAAAGTAGAATGGGCAGAATAAATGAATTACCAAATTTTAAACATTTAGTTCCCTTCATGAATTTAGACAAAGCAATAAGAAGACGTAATCTGTCTGAATCGTGCTTGTAATGTATTGGCACAACACATTTCGAACAATGTGATCACACACGGACCTGTCATAGGAATATATATGAAATTAATAAAGAGATAAGAGGTGAAAAAATAGACTCAGGTCAAGTTAAAAGGACATATTGAAGGTTAAAATATTCAATGAAGACCACTAAACCAAATAAGAAAGATAATAGTACATGTACCTTGGCCGGTATCAAAACAAAGCTAACCAAGGAACGTTTAGTGTGATGACGAATTTTTGCTTTGAACACATAAAGGTGGTTTAAACTTTCTAATTGCTAGCGCTTTCACAAACTTTAGGATACGCCTTCCCCCAAACACGTTTTATAGATAGGTTTAAAAGATGTGTAAACATCAATCTTACGTCCAACCTCTATAATATGTTTCTCAATATAGGAGCTAGGTCTCTTGTTCTCACCATTAATGGGTTCTCGAGATTCTATTTGCTTCTGGAGCCATTTAAGAATATCCCCTGAAACAAGCGCTTACTTCCAGAGATCGATGAGTCCTCCTTATGTATGTGTGTGTTTCCACACGTACATTCAAATTAGTAAATACCGTGGGATGTGACATCATTTTTCGCATGTTCTCAGTGAGGGCTTAGATGGATGAATATATTGGCTTCACATCCTCACTTATTATGATATTAGCTGCATAAAAAGTCTTTTTAACAGTAGCGCTCAATCTTTGTCTAGTTATCAAGCTGCTGTGATACCCCATATAGGATAGGCAGCTTGATGTACACGTCTTTCTTAGAGGCGAGTTGGAGAGTTGATCTTGATGTTCTGACTACTTTTTATCTCCTGATGAAGGTGTCTGGATAATTGTTATCAACCAGAGTTTGTGTCAACTTTCTTTCTTCCTCATCAAGTGTGTCTTTTGTGCATATTCGTCAGATTCTAATAAAGAGGCACCTTACTAGGGCTATTTTGTACAAAACAGGGCAGAAACTGTGACAGTTAGGATACTGTGCTGCCCAGGTAGGTAAGTGATATGCTATTCTGAACTTCATTCATTCCATTTAAAGTCGAAGTGGTAGAACAATGTTATTATATGTAAAATTTCTACTGTTTAATCATACAATAACAGATAACGTCTTATCATCCGTTTACAATAAAAATTTCAATATTCAGTGTTGTTATTTTTTGTTTTAATCTGTTTATCACATGTTCAATGTAACCAAGCTTACACATCTGTTTCAAGGTCACATCACATGTATTGCCTATCTTTCAAATAAAAACTGATATTATAAAACTTTTTAAGATTTGATTAATTTATTAAATTGTATTGTACCTGATTTGATGCCTGGAATTGGGGATTTATAAAGTTTTAATTTTTGTTTTTATTAATATCAGAATAAACATTTCATGTGAAGGCTAATAAAGCTGTTGGCTGAAATACCTATCACAAGTTGCTCAGTTAATTTGATAGAGAATGAATATAGAGAATATTCATATTTCCGATAACTTCCTCATCTGGCTTTATAGTCATTTAAAGAGTTAGAGTGTTATTGACGAGATGGATGCCTTTTAAATGATATCAAGGTGTTAAAATCAATAGAATTATAGTTCAAAACATTCGTGTAAATGATAAATATGCCTAGAAGTATAATACTGAATTAAATATCAGTAGTTTAATTGGTATGACAGTTGAAGATAGTTAAAACAATGATGGCCAAAGGTAGGGAAAGAGTTTCAAATGAACTTTTTCTGAACGTATAAGAATAAGGAGGATATGTTCAAGTGATACAATCGATGGGGAACTGGGGCGACTCAGACAAGTTCTCATAGAGAATGGATATCCTCCAGGACTTATCGAGAAAAACATGAAGTTAAGGGAAAAGCCTGAAAGAATCCAGACGGTGCCGAAGAAACTGCTATTTATAAGCGTTGAATTTAAAGGTGATACTGCAGCTGAGATCCTGAAGAATCGCTTATGCAGATCACTGAGGAAAGCCTTCTTTATGGCTGAGCTACGTATCAATTTCTACAGCCGACAAATGATCAACGGATTTGTGAAGCATAAACTGCCACTTTGGGTAGGCCACTTCATTGTGTGTGTTTATAAATACGCCTGCTCGTGTGGAGCTAGTTATATTGGCCGCCCGCAAAAAGCTCACGCTTTCCAAACGCGTCTCTGAACATTATCCGGAATGGTTAGCAAAGGGACAATGTAGGAAAATGTAGTAATTATTTGTAATCGTAGTATTAGTATTTCGAGATGACCGAATTACAAGAATCCAACCAAAACACAGAGAGGGCGGAATTCAGGAATTTGTATTTAGCGGAATTATTTTGCAATTCATATAAGAAACATAACAGTCAACAGTAAGTATTTAAACAATACAGAGATAGAAATTGTCAATCACCACATCCGCCACACGTCGAATATCTCCTTGCGTATTTATAACGATGTCTCGGTTTGCTTGCAAGTAGCTGCGACCTTCTAACTGATTCTGTGATATTATTTTCATCAGTATTATCTGGACTTATTTCTGAATTATCTACAAAATCAGGATTATTAGCGGAATCATTAAAATAATAATTGGAACGACCTACTTCATTTATTGTCACTTTGTCCAGGTGTCTGTTATGAACTGAGTGATCTTTGATGTCTAATATCTTCACCACTCGATTTCCCATTTTTTGTAGTATAATTCCAACAGAAGGTCTATAGTCATTCCCTTTGTAATAATGTACATTAGAAGTCGTGGACATCAGATGCTTTTTGAGAATTCGAGATTTGAAAAGTTTTGCAGGACTTTCACGGGTACTTGTATGCTCTGCATTCAACAGACGCAGTCTATGCATATGCGACAATTCCTCCATTTTAATCAGTTGCTCTCTCATCTCATTCAGTTTTTTCGTGTTTTCGACAGTTCGCATTGTAACTCGGCTACCACATTTTTGAAAACAGTTGACGCTTGAGTTGCTGAACTTGTAGTGGAGGTTTTCATTGGATGAGATTGAGTATTTTGAAAAGTTGAAAGACACATTGACTCCATTTTACTAGACAGATTGGGAGAATTATAAGAATGTTGAGTAACATAAGTATTCGAACTTCTGCAAACAGTCTTGATGTGTCCAACTTTACCACATTTATGGCACTTAGCACCCCGAAAACGGCAAGTGCTTCGTAGATGTAACTTTCCACAGGATAAACACGGTTTAATGTTTTTGATCTCTCGCTGCATTCTATTACCTGTGGACGGCAGTTTGGATTGCTTTCCATGAACACTTGTATTTTCGACTTTAGAAAGCATGACATCAGATACTGACGTAGTGGGAGCAGAGTATTCACTGTTGACATCTTCATATGTAATACATAAATCTTTAGCAGTTTGAAAGGTACAAGAAGGAATCTGAATTAACTCTTTCTCTAACTTAGGAATATTGATTCCAGCAATTAGACGATCACGTAGTTGAGTATGCAGCTGATCTCCAAAGTTACACTTTGAAGCTTGTATTTGGAGTTGCAGAATAAAGTCTCGAATCTTCTGGTTGGGAGCACGAACCAGTTTATGGAATTGAGCCCTCTCTCTGGTCTCAAATGTAGTTACATGAAAGTGATTTATCAGAAGTTCACGAATCTTGATATATGACAGAGAAACGGGTTTATCTGGAAACGCCAGAGTCTTCACTAGGCTATATGCATCTAGCCCAATAGCAGTAATGAAATGTGCTGGTATTTTGTCATCCCGAACATTCTTTGAAATGCACCATGCATCGAAGCATTCAAGATAATCAGCAATCTTCCGCGGTGAACCATTTATAGGAAATTTTCCAAGGTTATTTAGTTCCATCGCGACGCCAATTTGTAGTTAATTATTTGTAATCGTAGTATTAGTATTTCGAGATGACCGAATTACAAGAATCCAACCAAAACACAGAGAGGGCGGAATTCAGGAATTTGTATTTAGCGGAATTATAATGCAATTCATATAAGAAATATATTAACAATCAACAGTAAGTATTGAAACAAGACAGAGATAGAAATAGTCAATCACCACAGACAATTACTAGCTCAATTCTCGAGCATTTGGTGAACTCAGGCCACGTAGCTCCACCAATGTCGTCTTTCAAGATTATCTACAAAGTGAGGCCAAATGGTACAAAGGGGGTTAGTTTTCGGCTTTTGTGTATGGCGGAGGCGCTGTCGATTCATCAATACAACCCTGAACTTTGTATACAGAAAAATTTTGTCCAGTCTCTTATTCTACCTTGGTCTTAACCTCTTCACTAGTCGTTCCCTGTGAAAAATTTAGTTTTTCAGTCTTAATTTGCTTTCGCTTTCATAATTATTTCACTATTATATCAATCTCATATGCTCCTTTTGTATATTTTCACACCCTCTTCACACTTGTTAAATTGACACTCAACTCTACCACCTTTATTCTCACTCAATAGCAATTTTAACCTTATCAAATTTCTATCTTTGTGCCGTTGTTGAGTACCACGTAATTTACAACTTTTAATTTTCACTTCTAAAGCAACTTCTGAGTAATTATATCAATTATGTTACCTCCCCTCCTATCACTCAATAACAGACCATCATATATTTTTGTAAGTGTAAATACGACTGTACAGCCAGCCTGTAAAGATTTCGTTGATAAAGAAAATTTCCTTCGCTGAATCTGTCTTTTATTTTCTTCATGATTCAATGGGTATTTTCGGTATAAGTTCGGATTCGACCCTTAGATTGCGACAGCTTCAGCTATGTATGTATGTAAAGGATGAACTCATGAGGCAAAATTAAAGGTTTATAAGGAGACAGTAGATAACTTTAACAGAGCTTATTATCATTGATAATCATGTTCATTATCTACGAAGGGAGGTAGTAAAACAGAGCTGCGTAGAGACCTGCTTAAACGCGCGGGATGTTATTTAGATATCGAGATATTATGATGCATAAACATGCCTACCTCCTAATTTTAGCAGTTGAATAATGACAGTTCTTGGTTATCACTTAGCCAACACGAATACATTGAAAAGTAGAAGAGCAACAGGATTCAGAGAAGAGTCTCTTTTTCACCGGCGAAATCATTCAATTAGCTGTACAATCGCATTTCTATGTATAATTATTTTGTGTGTATGTGTGTGTGTACAATAGGAATTTCTAGCAAAAATAAAAAAAATAGGTTAAGGTTAATGTTTGCGTCATCAAAATCTTTGCAAAGTGTTATGATAATTGAAATTGTAACTAGAGGGTGTATGAAGATTGATAATTATTGACAAGGGTTGCGTAATATGAAATAGAATGCTAATGGAGACATGTATCTAAAATAAGTTATGTAATAGGTAGAAAGAATAAGTGAATAGTTGGTTAAGAAGAAGGTGTTCCTAAGAAGTCACACAAAAACTCAAATAAAAGATTATTAACAAAGTAGTAGAACTTGGATTTATACCCATGGTAGAAGCATTGGTTGGAGAAGTTTCTTCTGTGTGCATAAATTTGGGTTTTCTATCCGGATCGTTAAGGTCTCCTCGACAATGCAAAGTATACGGAAGCTTACCGTTTTCTAGAGGCTTCTTTTGACTTTGCAGATAACTTTGAATGAATTTTCCTCAGACATATTGGGTGACCGGTGTTGATTATATGTTCAATTATAACACTCCTTATTGATCCACTGTTAACTTTTTCGTAGCCAAACGGGAGAATGTTGTCTGACTCTTTCGGGTAACACACATATCGAACGACCTATATATCTCGCTCGCTCCACATCAGCAAGTAAACTGGTAGATACACACATAAAAGCGGTCAAATGTGGTAGTTTATCTTTAGAGTTGTTGAAGAACAATGAGCGGCATGAAAATACCAATTATAGTGTGGCAGTATGGAATGTTCTTTTCAGGGCGTTAGATATTCGTCTTTTCAAGACGTCGGTCAGAAAGTCACCTTTGAACGCCACATTCATGTACAGCATCTTAATCGTAGGTGTGTGTCGGTAGCACAGTGGTTAGAACGCTCGCCGATGATGCACATGGTCCGGGGTTCGGTCCCCGGCCGATGCACTCCTTTACCTCACCAACCCAGTAGTGAGACTGGTAAAGCGGAAAGGTTGGGCGTGAGGCTAGCAACCCCATCCTGTAAAAATTAACACCGCTACAGAAACTTCAAGCTTCTAGCTTGGAGCCCTATGTTCCACGGGGAACCTGAAGGAAATTTTTTTTTATTATCTTAGTTGCAACAGAGATGGTTTGTTCTTTGTTGGTTTTCAGCTCTATATGTTTATCCATAAAGCGTGATAGATAGCTTTCTCAACTAGTGTTTTCGTTAAAAGAGTAATCACCTCTTTTATTGATCCGAGGCTGGAGATTCTATGGATTCTAGTGGCAAGAGATATTATCATATTTCACTTGCGACTGATGGATACCCGACTGTAAATGTTTGTTAGCTAACCGTTCCACGTAGGCTTCCGATATATTGATCTCTTTAGGGTCCTATCAGTCTTCTTTGTTAATCGTACGTCCAGAAATAAGATTGTTTCTCCGGTTTTCACATTAATTGTACATTTAATGGCTGGATAGCAGGTATTAAAAACCTGAAGGACATTGTTTAAGTCACAGTTGTTATCACAGATGATAAAAGTATCATCGATGCACCAATTACTTATAAACTGTCTTGATATTCATGAATATGCCATAGACGCATTAGCTTTATATCTGTTTTTGTACGACAGGGCCAGGAAGCTGTATTCACCAAACAAGGTCGAAGAAGAATTAGATTTGGTCGAGAAATGCCTACGAGGAAATGGTTACCCTAAGGAATTTATACAGAAGTATAGCACAGAAAAAGATAAGAAAGAAAAACACCCAATCGTAGAAAAGAAAAAAGTGTTTATTTGTCTACCATACAAAGGAGATGCAGTGTCACAAAAGATTGACAAAAGACTGTGAGCTGCAATAAAAAGAACCTTCCCAACAGCAAAACTCATAACAGTATACAGCACCACTTCTTCTATAAGCCACTCAAAACTGGATAAATACCCTGCTGATGTCAATTATAGCTGCGTTTATGAATTTATATGCACTTGCCGGAGCAAATACATTGGAAGGACAGAAAAAAGGGCTTCTATCCGGTTTTCTGAACATATTCCAAAAAACCTATGCCTGAAAGGAAGCAAATATCCCCAGAATGCAATTACCAGACACACTGAATTGAATTTTTGATCTTCCCGTCGATTGATTGGACCGAAGTGCTCGGTCTCAGGTTGACATGTCGGCTTCTTGTGCAGATGCCCAAGTGGTCTAGTGGATAACGCTTTGGCGTTTGAAACTATGGGTACTGGGTTCGAGCCTCAGTGGAAACATCATCACTCACTGAGAAATGCAGGTACATCCAGATGACGAGTCCCAAATGGGACGAAATGCGCATCCTGGATTCCACTGCTAGCCACCATCCACCAATTGTATACTAGACACACTGTTGATACCGGACATCCTTCGAAATATTAAATAGACAAAGGACAGCAAATTTACTACGATTTGCCGAAGTGATCTCAATCAAACGATTCAAACCAACCAGACTTATGCATACAGAACGAGAGTGTGATTAACCTCTCGCTCAAATGGTAACTGAATTTTGATTTTCGATTATTATTATATTATTATTGTATCCTTTAGTTCCTAGAGAAACATAGGGCTTCAGCTGCGCACCTCCATTGCCTTCGGTTTCCTGACAACTTTTTCACCCTGCTCCAGGTCTGTCCACATGCTTTCATCTCCTCCTCGCATGACCTCCTCCAAGTCACCCTTGGACGACCAACTCGCCGCCTCCCTTTCGAGTTCCACTCGAGAGCTTGTCTAGTGATGTCACTTGATGGTTTCCTCAGCGTATGGCCAATCCATCTCCATTTCTTTCTGCCTATTTGTTTCACAATCGGTTCCTGATTGGTTCGCTCCCAGAGATCCCTGTTGCTGATCTTTTCTGGCCATCTGATCTTGAGTATTGAGCGGAGACAGCTGTTAATGAAAGTTTGAAGTTTGTTTGAGATGCTCTTTATGACTCGCCAAGTCTCTGATCCGTATAGTAGCACTGACTTCACATTGGAGTTGAAAATCCGGTGTGGTGAGAGCAGGCTGCTAGCCGATTGGTTGATACTAATCTACGTTAATGTCTAGGTCACTAATATGGGCCGTGAGAAAATATGAACAAGGCTGTTTCAACAACCAATCACAGCAAACTTAAATGTGGACAAATATGATTCGCAGATAGATGGCTCTACTTTCCGAGAAATATCGAAAACAACCAATCATAAGACTGTGTTTGTCTGCTTAACTTCCGAGAAACAACCAATCAGAAGACTGCCTTTTTCTGCTTGCATAAGCCTTATTAATGCACATAAAATATATATAAATACGTGTTGATTTTCGTAATAAAAACGATCTGCTGCCAGCCCTTGTCTTCTGTTGTTACATTTGGTGTCGCTGCCTCCAAAATGATGAAGATCCCGTGGCCAGCTGCGTTTGAAGAAGGAGACATACGGAGCTTCTTACGTGACTTCGAGGCCGTTGCTGAGCTGGCGGGTGTCAAGGAGCAGGCGGCGAAGGCAGTTGTCCTGGGGACGCTGTTGAGAGGCCGAGCGAAGGCTGCATATGACAGCGTAGACAGGTCAAATGGCACAGCGTCTTGGAAGAAATTGGTTGAACGACTAGTGTCCGAGTTTGACAGCGAAACAGACAGACAGCTAGCAATGCAGCAGTTCCGGTCAATGAAGCTTGGACCTGATGGAGACCCGCTAGTGTTGGCGGTGAAACTGACTAATCTACTTCGACGCGCGCTTCCCACTTTAGATGAAGAATCAGAAGCGCAGTTACTGTCTTCCCAATTCATCGAGAGTGTCCCAGACCACATTTCTCAGCGATTACAACTGGTTAACGCAACGCAGCCGATGGATATTAGTGAGCTGGCGAAGGTGACCAGACAGCTGCTGAGCACAACGGTAGTCGCTATAGACCAACCAAAACCAAACGAATATGAGCAGAAAATTGAAGCATTGCAGCGGGAAGTGGCGGCGTTAAAGTTGGCTGGTAGAAAAGACCGGTGTTTTGAATGCGGTAAGCCGGGACACTGGAGAAGATACTGCCCAGAAAGGCGAAAAAGAAAAAATTTCAGACGGTATAATGCTTGTTCTTCTTTCGTATGAACCTAGATTTAGTCGGGGACCAAGTGAAGTGTAGAGACAGGAGATATACAGTTGGAGGTGGCCTAGGTTCACGGAAACTCCTTCCAAAGTGGGAAGGACCATACACAATCACAAAAAGACGGGGTCAAGTGTATATCATCCGAAGAGGTAATAAACAGAAACGAGTTAACGCCAGTCAGCTCCAAAGATGGGTACAGTGGGACAAGCCGTTCAGTAACAATCCTCAACTAGAGGATGTAGCAACCAGAAGGTCGGAACGTCTGCGCACGAAGCTATTTGACGGGGGGACGAGTGTGGTGAGAGCAGGCTGCTAGCCGATTGGTTGATACTAATCTACGTTAATGTCTAGGTCACTAATATGGGCCGTGAGAAAATATGAACAAGGCTGTTTCAACAACCAATCACAGCAAACTTAAATGTGGACAAATATGATTCGCAGATAGATGGCTCTACTTTCCGAGAAATATCGAAAACAACCAATCATAAGACTGTGTTTGTCTGCTTAACTTCCGAGAAACAACCAATCAGAAGACTGCCTTTTTCTGCTTGCATAAGCCTTATTAATGCACATAAAATATATATAAATACGTGTTGATTTTCGTAATAAAACGATCTGCTGCCAGCCCTTGTCTTCTGTTGTTACATTTGGTGTCGCTGCCTCCAAAATGATGAAGATCCCGTGGCCAGCTGCGTTTGAAGAAGGAGACATACGGAGCTTCTTACGTGACTTCGAGGCCGTTGCTGAGCTGGCGGGTGTCAAGGAGCAGGCGGCGAAGGCAGTTGTCCTGGGGACGCTGTTGAGAGGCCGAGCGAAGGCTGCATATGACAGCGTAGACAGGTCAAATGGCACAGCGTCTTGGAAGAAATTGGTTGAACGACTAGTGTCCGAGTTTGACAGCGAAACAGACAGACAGCTAGCAATGCAGCAGTTCCGGTCAATGAAGCTTGGACCTGATGGAGACCCGCTAGTGTTGGCGGTGAAACTGACTAATCTACTTCGACGCGCGCTTCCCACTTTAGATGAAGAATCAGAAGCGCAGTTACTGTCTTCCCAATTCATCGAGAGTGTCCCAGACCACATTTCTCAGCGATTACAACTGGTTAACGCAACGCAGCCGATGGATATTAGTGAGCTGGCGAAGGTGACCAGACAGCTGCTGAGCACAACGGTAGTCGCTATAGACCAACCAAAACCAAACGAATATGAGCAGAAAATTGAAGCATTGCAGCGGGAAGTGGCGGCGTTAAAGTTGGCTGGTAGAAAAGACCGGTGTTTTGAATGCGGTAAGCCGGGACACTGGAGAAGATACTGCCCAGAAAGGCGAAAAAGAAAAAATTTCAGACGGTATAATGCTTGTTCTTTCTTTCGTATGAACCTAGATTTAGTCGGGGACCAAGTGAAGTGTAGAGACAGGAGATATACAGTTGGAGGTGGCCTAGGTTCACGGAAACTCCTTCCAAAGTGGGAAGGACCATACACAATCACAAAAAGACGGGGTCAAGTGTATATCATCCGAAGAGGTAATAAACAGAAACGAGTTAACGCCAGTCAGCTCCAAAGATGGGTACAGTGGGACAAGCCGTTCAGTAACAATCCTCAACTAGAGGATGTAGCAACCAGAAGGTCGGAACGTCTGCGCACGAAGCTATTTGACGGGGGGACGAGTGTGGTGAGAGCAGGCTGCTAGCCGATTGGTTGATACTAATCTACGTTAATGTCTAGGTCACTAATATGGGCCGTGAGAAAATATGAACAAGGCTGTTTCAACAACCAATCACAGCAAACTTAAATGTGGACAAATATGATTCGCAGATAGATGGCTCTACTTTCCGAGAAATATCGAAAACAACCAATCATAAGACTGTGTTTGTCTGCTTAACTTCCGAGAAACAACCAATCAGAAGACTGCCTTTTTCTGCTTGCATAAGCCTTATTAATGCACATAAAATATATATAAATACGTGTTGATTTTCGTAATAAAAACGATCTGCTGCCAGCCCTTGTCTTCTGTTGTTACATTTGGTGTCGCTGCCTCCAAAATGATGAAGATCCCGTGGCCAGCTGCGTTTGAAGAAGGAGACATACGGAGCTTCTTACGTGACTTCGAGGCCGTTGCTGAGCTGGCGGGTGTCAAGGAGCAGGCGGCGAAGGCAGTTGTCCTGGGGACGCTGTTGAGAGGCCGAGCGAAGGCTGCATATGACAGCGTAGACAGGTCAAATGGCACAGCGTCTTGGAAGAAATTGGTTGAACGACTAGTGTCCGAGTTTGACAGCGAAACAGACAGACAGCTAGCAATGCAGCAGTTCCGGTCAATGAAGCTTGGACCTGATGGAGACCCGCTAGTGTTGGCGGTGAAACTGACTAATCTACTTCGACGCGCGCTTCCCACTTTAGATGAAGAATCAGAAGCGCAGTTACTGTCTTCCCAATTCATCGAGAGTGTCCCAGACCACATTTCTCAGCGATTACAACTGGTTAACGCAACGCAGCCGATGGATATTAGTGAGCTGGCGAAGGTGACCAGACAGCTGCTGAGCACAACGGTAGTCGCTATAGACCAACCAAAACCAAACGAATATGAGCAGAAAATTGAAGCATTGCAGCGGGAAGTGGCGGCGTTAAAGTTGGCTGGTAGAAAAGACCGGTGTTTTGAATGCGGTAAGCCGGGACACTGGAGAAGATACTGCCCAGAAAGGCGAAAAAGAAAAAATTTCAGACGGTATAATGCTTGTTCTTTCTTTCGTATGAACCTAGATTTAGTCGGGGACCAAGTGAAGTGTAGAGACAGGAGATATACAGTTGGAGGTGGCCTAGGTTCACGGAAACTCCTTCCAAAGTGGGAAGGACCATACACAATCACAAAAAGACGGGGTCAAGTGTATATCATCCGAAGAGGTAATAAACAGAAACGAGTTAACGCCAGTCAGCTCCAAAGATGGGTACAGTGGGACAAGCCGTTCAGTAACAATCCTCAACTAGAGGATGTAGCAACCAGAAGGTCGGAACGTCTGCGCACGAAGCTATTTGACGGGGGACGAGTGTGGTGAGAGCAGGCTGCTAGCCGATTGGTTGACACTAATCTGCGTTAATGTCTAGGTCACTAATATGGGCCGTGAGAAAATATGAACAAGGCTGTTTCAACAACCAATCACAGCAAACTTAAATGTGGACAAATATGATTCGCAGATAGATGGCTCTACTTTCCGAGAAATATCGAAAACAACCAATCATAAGACTGTGTTTGTCTGCTTAACTTCCGAGAAACAACCAATCAGAAGACTGCCTTTTTCTGCTTGCATAAGCCTTATTAATGCACATAAAATATATATAAATACGTGTTGATTTTCGTAATAAAACGATCTGCTGCCAGCCTTGTCTTCTGTTGTTACATTGGTGTCGCTGCCTCCAAAATGATGAAGATCCCGTGGCCAGCTGCGTTTGAAGAAGGAGACATACGGAGCTTCTTACGTGACTTCGAGGCCGTTGCTGAGCTGGCGGGTGTCAAGGAGCAGGCGGCGAAGGCAGTTGTCCTGGGGACGCTGTTGAGAGGCCGAGCGAAGGCTGCATATGACAGCGTAGACAGGTCAAATGGCACAGCGTCTTGGAAGAAATTGGTTGAACGACTAGTGTCCGAGTTTGACAGCGAAACAGACAGACAGCTAGCAATGCAGCAGTTCCGGTCAATGAAGCTTGGACCTGATGGAGACCCGCTAGTGTTGGCGGTGAAACTGACTAATCTACTTCGACGCGCGCTTCCCACTTTAGATGAAGAATCAGAAGCGCAGTTACTGTCTTCCCAATTCATCGAGAGTGTCCCAGACCACATTTCTCAGCGATTACAACTGGTTAACGCAACGCAGCCGATGGATATTAGTGAGCTGGCGAAGGTGACCAGACAGCTGCTGAGCACAACGGTAGTCGCTATAGACCAACCAAAACCAAACGAATATGAGCAGAAAATTGAAGCATTGCAGCGGGAAGTGGCGGCGTTAAAGTTGGCTGGTAGAAAAGACCGGTGTTTTGAATGCGGTAAGCCGGGACACTGGAGAAGATACTGCCCAGAAAGGCGAAAAAGAAAAAATTTCAGACGGTATAATGCTTGTTCTTTCTTTCGTATGAACCTAGATTTAGTCGGGGACCAAGTGAAGTGTAGAGACAGGAGATATACAGTTGGAGGTGGCCTAGGTTCACGGAAACTCCTTCCAAAGTGGGAAGGACCATACACAATCACAAAAAGACGGGGTCAAGTGTATATCATCCGAAGAGGTAATAAACAGAAACGAGTTAACGCCAGTCAGCTCCAAAGATGGGTACAGTGGACAAGCCGTTCAGTAACAATCCTCAACTAGAGGATGTAGCAACCAGAAGGTCGGAACGTCTGCGCACGAAGCTATTTGACGGGGGGACGAGTGTGGTGAGAGCAGGCTGCTAGCCGATTGGTTGACACTAATCTGCGTTAATGTCTAGGTCACTAATATGGGCCGTGAGAAAATATGAACAAGGCTGTTTCAACAACCAATCACAGCAAACTTAAATGTGGACAAATATGATTCGCAGATAGATGGCTCTACTTTCCGAGAAATATCGAAAACAACCAATCATAAGACTGTGTTTGTCTGCTTAACTTCCGAGAAACAACCAATCAGAAGACTGCCTTTTTCTGCTTGCATAAGCCTTATTAATGCACATAAAATATATATAAATACGTGTTGATTTTCGTAATAAAACGATCTGTTGCCAGCCCTTGTCTTCTGTTGTTACACCGGATCTTATTTTTGATGCTGAGTGCTGTTGACCTCCACACAGATTTGAGAGTAATGAAAGCTTGTCTTGCTTTTCCGATTCTGGCTTTGATGTCCTCGTCAGTTCCGCCTGTAGTTGAGACGATGCTTCCCAGGTAGGTGAAGGAGGTTGTTTCTTTCAGGTTCTTCCCATTTATGCTTATTGTTGTCTGTTGTTGTTGTTGCTGTTGATGTTGGCTAGGAATCTTCATCATCTCTGTTTTATCTATGTTCACGTGAAGTCCTATCTTTGATGCTTCTTCTGCCAACTTGTTACTTTTCACTTGCATATCTTCCAGTTTATGGGAAATCAGACATATATCATCGGCGAAATCCAGATCCTCCAAGTCTTTTGTGTCAGTCCATTTTATGCCTGTTCCCTCGTTGGTTGCCGTTGTCTGTCGCATTATCCAATCAATTGCAATCAGGAAGATCATTGGTGATAGTAGACAGCCTTGCCTCACTCCCGTCCTCACTTCGAAGGCTTCCGTAAGTTTCCCGTTGTGGATTACTTGGCATGCAGCATTGTCGTATAACTGTTGGATGAGGTGTATAATTGTCGATGGGACCCCGTAGTAGCGAAGTAGTTTCCAAATGACCTCTCGATCGACGCTGTCGAAGGCCTTTTCAAAGTCGATGAAGTTGAGATAGAGAGGTGACTGCCATTCCAAGCTTTGTTCAATGATGATCCGTAGAGTGGCGATTTGATCAATACATGATTTGTTTCTCCTGAATCCAGCCTGTTCCGGACGAAGTTTTTCATCTAGGGCTTGTTTGATTCTCTCCAGGATGATGCGACTTAGTATCTTGCTTGGAATGGACAGAAGCATAATTCCACGCCAGTTTTTACATTGACTTAAGTCTCCTTTCTTTGGAAGTTTGAATAAGTATCTGTTCTTCCAATCCTCGGGTACTTTGCCCTCTTTCCACACCTTCTCCAGTAGTGGTGTCATCAAGTCCGCTGTTGTCTCTGGGTCTATTTTCAAAGCCTCTGCTGGGATTCCATCTGGTCCCGGTGTTTTCCCAGTTTTAAGCATCTTGATTGCATTCAGGACTTCTGATTTCGTCGGGGGGTCAGTGTTCACTGGTAGTTCTGCTTCCGTTGTTGGTATTGCTGGACGTGTTGTAGGTGGCGGACGATTTAGAAGTCTTTTGAAGTGTTCAACCCAGTGCTTTCTCTGTTCCACCTCTTTGGTGATTGACTTTCCATTGTCGTCCTTTATTGGCTTAATCTGTGTCGAACGTTTGCCCGAAAGGTTCCTAGTTGTTTGGTAGAGTGTGGCGAGGTCTCCTTTGCCTGCAGCTTGTTCTGCTTCGTTTGCCATGGTTTCATAATATTTTCTTTTGTCTTCCCTGGCACTTTTCTTCACTCTTTTGTTCAGTGTATTGTAGCTTGCATTCAGCTCCTGTTTTTGTTGCTCGTCAGTGCACTGGATAATCTTTTGCTTCACTGTCCTTCTCTCTTCTATTAGTTTCCAAGTGTCCGTAGTGAGCCACTGTTTGTCCTGTCTCTTTTTTCTGCCTAGAATTTCTATGCAGGTTTGGCTCCACACCGTTTTCAAGTTGTTCCAGTGCTTTTCAACGCCGACCTTTTCGCTGGTGTTGATTTGTGTCTCGGCTTTGTCCTTTATGCTTGCAATGAAGATGTCCTTTGTAGCCTGGTCCTTCAGCTTTTGAGTGTTGAACTTGGCTTGTGGTCTATCTGCAGCTCCTGATTCCCTGAAAGCTTTTAATTTGATTTGGATTGTCCCTTGTACGAGATAGTGGTCTGAGCCAACGTCTGCTCCTCTTCTTGCTTTTGTGTCCAGTAGGCTGCGCCTCCACTTCCTTGAGATTGAGATGAAGTCGATTTGGTTTTTGGTTTGCCCGTCTGGTGACACCCATGTAGCCTTGTGGATATCTTTGTGCTTGTATACACTGCCACCAATCACCAGTTCGTTGAAGGCGCAGAAGTCGGCGAAGAGTTCTCCGTTTTCATTCATTTCTCCTAGAGCTTCTCTACCCATGATGAGTTCCCTTCCTGTTTGTCTGGTCCCAGTTTGGCGTTCATGTCTCCCATTAGTATTTTCATGTCGCCAGCTGGAGTATTGTCCATTGTTGCCTGTAGTTGCCTGTAGAATTCTTCTTTCTTTTCGAGGTCTGCGTTGTTTGTGGGTGCATAACATTGTATGATTGACACTTTCCTTCCTTTGGAGTTGAACCTGGCGGTCATTATCCTGGACGAAATCGCCTCCCATTGTATCAGGGCTTTCGTTGCCGTTGGTGACATCATGATAGCCACGCCCTCGGTGTGCGTGTGGTTATCTTCTGGGTGACCGGAGTAGATCACTGACTCACCTGTTGACAATTTGGTGAGTCCACTCCCATTCCATCTGCTCTCACATATTCCCAGCACTTGTATTCCGTATCTTTTCATCTCGTTGGCGATCTGGGCAGCTTTCCAGTCTCGTACATAGTTCGGACGTTCCATGTTCCTACACAGACTTTTTCTTTTGGTGCAAGAGGTTCATTCTGCTGAAGTTCTGTAGCAATTTTGTTTACAGGGTGGGGTTGCTAGCCTCACGCCTGAGAAAAGAATGATTACATTAAGTAAAGTTTAGAGAGAAGCAACTTTTTGGGTTGCTCCCCTCAAAATCAGAAAATAACGGACAAACAATGAGAACAACATCAACAAAGGAAACAGTTCACAGAAAAAAGGGCAAAAAGCGACGACAACTATACAATAAGACAACATGCAATATAGTTCAGTACAGTTAACTAAAATGATATCTTAACCATAAACTCACTGACTTGGAGCAACTTGAACATATAAATCCAACAATATATACAATTATAGATGTGTTTATGTTTAAAAATTCCACAAATCCAAACAGTTAGTTATATGTATTATCTGTCAATAAGATTGTATTTTTTGGATTCAGTGTTCGAAAGGTTAATAATTGTGATAGTTTCCGCAAACTCTTGGATAAAATTTATAGAAATAAGAGTTTTAATTAATAAGCAAAATGTAGCGTAGTAGTCGAAAAGCGCGCGGAGTTGAACGAACGTTTTCTGTATACCGATTATATTAATTAGTCATCTAATTCAGTGATCTCAACTCACTGAACAGATCTTAATCTCATAAACTGTAACTGCTTTTGTTTTTTGAGTTGCTATGTGAACCTCCAAGCTAACGCTGTTCTGTTAAAACAATTGGTCCCTTTGATAAATTTGAATAAGGCATTAAGAAGACAAATTTCGCGAGATGATATCTCCACTTCGTAGTTTCTTTACAACCGCTTTACAACTAACATGGTTAACAATGATAAAATAAAGTTCATGAAAATTACTCAGTTAATTAAAAAACCAAAGTACATACTAATGACCAATCATATTTAGATAGGTCATGTAGTCCAGAGTTGGCGAAGATTGAAGTCTATTGATTTTTGTACACACAGTTTAGGCTGTATGTGATTAATCCAAAGTGCTGTTCTGTTAATCAATTTTTCTGTTTTCTATCTTGACTCTCCCCACCTTTTTTCTACTTTGAAAGCTTATAAATTGATGATGAAAACTTAAACTAAAAATTCTAATGCCCACACTTTGGATGCATCAGTTTCATAGTAGTTTTTCTCTACTACCACTTAAACATTAAAGTATCGTATTATCATCTATATACCCATTGTAATTTCAGGTAGTCTCCATTCGATGCAAACCTGTGAAATAGAATGATGATATCACATTTTATACTGCAAAATTCGTCTTCCTTTCTTTATCGAAATTTATCAAGAGAACCAAATGTATGAAGTTATTTCTGTCTGTTGTATTTTAATATAGCAAAAATATTCATTCAGGCATCCATAAAACACAAAATAATTGAGCAAAGAATATCGTTTTCGATAATTTCCTCTTCTGGCTCTACAATTATATATATGTTTATATGCATAGAATATTCTAGAATAATCATCATTAACAATATTGGTGTTTTTTAAAAATAATATCGATTTGTAAAGTATGATCACAATGGAATCACAGTTCATTAAAGATGCTTAAATTATAATAGTAATAAAGATATAATAGCGAATAGAATATCAACTAAAATTAGGGAAATTCCACAAAAATTCAGGATAATTCAAACCTGGATGGCCAAGGCAATGATAATGTCTACACTAACTTCTTTTGAATGCAAAGGACACGTGGTTCGCCAGTAGTAAAAGTTCTTTGACGTGATTTTCTTAATTTTCTCGTAATTATCTCACTTGGTATATCGCCCTTGAATTGTAGTCGTATATAAAGACGCTTCTTGTTTACAGACAGTGAGTAGTCCTTTTCAGCTTTCTTTGTCATGTGTTTCTTGATAAATTTGTCGGGATAGCTATTATCGATCAAAGAATCATACACAATGCTTAATTCATCTTCACTTACTTCCTTCGAGCATATAAAGCTTTAATTATGTGGCTGAGGGTGTTCACTAAGTTTATTTTGTACTTTATAGGAACGAAGCTGTGAAAATGTATATATTGCAAACCGTCGACAAAGCCGACCAGCGTTGAAGAAGCCTTCTCTATACTCTACCAAGTGCCTAATACATTTCCGAAATCATCGAGGCACCACATGCTCCAAACAGTAGAGGTTATTGCAATTTGCCTTAAACAACCAGTGGTCTGTGTTCAAAAGAAGCAAGTCCAGCCAGCCCCTACTACTGCCCTGACCAGCCTTCAGTAGAGACTATAAACTCATGAATTTGCAATATTATCTTTCCTAATTTTTCTGATATTCAGTGTCTATTGTTATGTTGATGCTATTGAGGTGTAATCTATCAATTTTATTGATTCGATGTTATTTAAACAAGGACATTAATGTTGTTCATAACACTAATTCATTCATTCATTCACTCTAATGTTTATATAACTGTAGAGCCTGATGATGAAGGGGTTCTCGAAAAGAGTAATCTTTGTTCAAAACCCATTCTTTCGAAAAATTAAATATTTCTCTGTTTTCTTTGTTTCTTTTTGTTTCGATAAAGGAACGTTGGATTTCAAGCTTTGAACTCTGAGATTTTAGTAGAGGTCGTGATATTTTTACAGGTTTAGAGGCTGCTAGTCTTATACACAACCCTCCCTTTCCCAGCCTTACCATCATCTAGTAAGCTAGACGAGATTTACGACGGTATTGGCCGAAAATAGAACTCAAACCTCTCTAGGGAGTGGTTAATGAACATATTTGTAACTTACCTTGATGAAATAATGCTAGGTGAATATCTGTACTGTTTTTCTCGCATACTTGAGAATGTTCCGACTGAAAAGGTTTTAGGAATGATTTGAGAGATGTTGATATTTTTCAGCGTGATGTAGCCATCCAAACTGCATCAACCTGTGTGCCAGCAAAATATCTGTGTTTGTGTTAAAATAGTTCCTCGGTGGTTTAGTGATAGGATCTCCGTCAACCACTCACAATAGTGAGGGTTTGATTCCACGACAAAGCAAACTGAAACCTCACCTGACTATTAGTAAATCCGGTTGAGAAGGAAGGTTGGCAGTGAGGGGAAGCAGCCCAACACCCCTGCCGCGTGAAAGCAACACTCTCACTACTGATGCCTCAGAGCGGAAACTTGAAGCCCCATATTTCACTTGAAACTCAAAGGAATTGAGAAAACAATGCTTGACTGATGGTTAGCCAAGCCTCTCTCATTCAGAAAATATACACTAGAAGGTAAACTCATTTGCAGTCACCTCCTCCTTCAAATCTAAGCAGTTCTAATCTACTAAGAGACAGCCTACTAGCTTAACTATCTCAGCCACAGTAAAATCACATAACATACTATTCAGGTGTGATGGAGATGTGTAACTCACGTGGATGGTTTTGGTGTAGTTGTGTTCTCTGAGCAGCTGGATGGCTTATGTGCGAAGCTTTCATTATCGCCAACATCTTCAGGGCGCATACTTCAATTTGATGAAGGGAGTTTTAAGATATCTCCACGAGTTCACAATTAGTCATCTCTCCTGGTGACCTTGAGCGTGATTGATTGTTTTAGTGTATTCTCCCAACCTCTAGACTACACTTGAACTTTTACTCTTTGTGTGTAAAATTTCCTTTTTATCTATGTCAACGTGTCTAATAATTTCCAATTCACTGGAATACCAAACTTTCGAAAATTCTCTGACATTCTTGGTGTTTCCTTTGTCTAATAGTTTCACGTTGTCCCAATCGAATTGATTTCCATGATTCTCTGTAGGCAACGATATGACTGAGGGAATGGATATCCTGCCTTTCGACAGCTAGTTTATCTTCATGGATATGAAGACGAAGGGGACGTCCACTTTAGCCAATGAAGTGTTTTTCGTAGCTGTTACAATTTATTTTGTAGATGATGTTGGTTTTATCTTCTTTCACTGTTGAGTTTGTCTTTTACTTGACACAGAGCTGGCTGGCTGGCTGAGTAAAGTGATTTACTTGGCTTGTGTGCAAATAAACCATCCAGCTCAGAGAAAACAACTAATCAAGAACACATTATTCTTAAACTTTGAGATATCTTATGTTCCCCATTAACCGACATTTTCAACGAATCTTTTTCCAAAAGTATTATACCCGACTCATGGAAAAATATCAAGATTTTTCCAGTGCCTAAATCAACAAGTGGACCTACTGTTAAGTTTAGACCCATTGCTATTACCTCACCTTTTCTGAAAGTTATGGAAAGGCTTATTTTACTCAAGCTTGAACCCTCTTTAAAGCCTTTCAATGACCCCAACCAGTTTGCTTATAAACATAGTAGGTATACCTTAGATGTCGCCATTGTCCTACATTATAATATAGTCTCTAGTTTAGATTAAGGAGCTAAATACGTTCGCTGTGCCTTCCTTGATTACACATCTGCATTTAACTCTGTACCTAGGTCTATCTTGCTAAGTAAGCTTGCTGCAACACAGGGTGAGAGCTGGACAAATAAGTGGCTGCATTCCTATTTTTCTGATAGGAAGCAGTACACCTTCTACAATGGAAAGTCCTCCACTACCTCACTTACCTTAGCTGGTGTTCCTCAAGGTGTTGTTCTTTCTCCTTTTCTGTTTTCTTTTTTCTTACATGATTTGCCTCATTCTGATGTAGCCACTTTTGTTAAGTATGCTGATGACCTCTCTGTTTCTATACCTGTCAACTCTCAGTCAGATTGTTCAAAATTAAATAACTTTCTATCAGAAATTAATCAGTGGTCCTCTTCAAACGGTCTTGAGCTGAATCCGTCAAACTGTCAGGTAGTCCATTTCACTTTCAGACGTAAACGTGACCTACAACAACTAGTTAGCTCACATAGCCCCACTATCATTGACGGCACAGAGGTTGAAAATACATCTAATGTCAAGTACCTTGGGCTGAGTTTTTCCACCGATCTTTCCTGGTCCTCCCACATCTTGCTTGTTACTAGAAAGATGTTTCGCTTAACGTTCTACATTAGGAAATTTAGGCAGTCTGGCATGAACCAGTCTTTACTTTCTCAGTTTGTAAATTCTTGTATTCTACCCATCCTCCTTTACTGCTCTCCATTAATCTTTCCTGGACTACTTAAGAAAGACTTTGCTTTACTGAGAAGGGCAGGCACTAAAAGCCGTTAGTATGGCAAGTGGGATATCGTTAAACCAACTGGTTAACAGTATTGTGGATAGACATATAATGAATGTCATGTAAGAAACTAGCGAACACTACTATATTGTCAGACCCCGAGCATTCTCTCTCTCTGTACGCAGCTCTCTCCTTGCATTTCATGTGGTAGAACTAGAAGCCATAGCTATAGGAGGCTATATGCTACGACTACCACAAAGTAAAAAAAAACTCCACAATACCATACCTGGCACAGCTGTTATGTGGTGATGAGAAATCCGTTAGGTATGACACGATCAACTTACTGAGGCACTCTAACAATTAGTCCCATTGGTTTTTATTTTCCTTTCCTCGTTACTATTACACTGTTGTTCTCATCTTCTATTACACACTAATTTTATATTTCATATCCTGTGGTGCATTGTTTAAAATGTAAACGCAACGCTGTTGCTTATTATTTATTATTTTTTTGGGTGTTGCTTTTTGATTTGAAAATCTCAAAAATTTAAGAGGTAATTAAATGCAATATATTGTAATGCACACTGAAAATTCCATACCTGTACCAGAAATACTGTTTGGAATAAAGCTGTTATGATTATTAAAACAATATTCAATGATCAATTTACACGGATTTTTCTCCCAGAAAACAACTTCACTATTAAACGGAAGTAGAGGAGAATAATGAAAAATTACACCTGTTCCATACTAATCTGTCAATCAACGAAAACTGCTAAATTTAATTCTTGAAGTCATAACAATCAGTCGTGAATCATTCATTGTTTTATAAATGAATGTGCATCGTGTACAAGATAACATATGTGGCCACACAATAAATGAATAGCAGAATGCGATGTATTATAAAACAAACAGGAAATAGAAAAAAAATAGATTTAGGCGTTTAAAAGAAATCAAGTGGAAATTACTTAGTTATTTTGGTTGCTGATAACTAGCAGTGGAATCCAGGACTCGCATTTCGTCCTATTTCGGGATCGTCAACTGAACATACCTTCATTCCTAGTGAATGTTGGTGTTCCCATTGACACTCATACTCAGTAAATATCATTATCCGCTAGACCATAAGAGTCACTGAAACATCCTGGATTCCACTGTTAGCATTGAAAATAAACCCAGAGACAACAGCGGACTTGATGACGCCACTGCTGGAGAAGGTGTGGAAAGAGGGCAAAGTACCTAGAGGATTGGAAGAAAGGATACTTATTCAAACTACCAAAGAAAGGAGACTTAAGTCAATGCAAAAACTGGCGCGGAATAATGCACCTGTCCATCTCAAGCAAAATACTAAGCCGCATCATCCTGGAGAGAATCAAACAAGCCAACCAGGATGAAAAACTTCGACCGGAACAGGCTGGATTCAGGAGAAACAAATCAAGTATTGATCAAATCGCCACTCTACGAATCATCATTGAACAAAGCTTGAAATGGCACTCACCTCTCTACCTCAACTTCATCAACTTTGAAAAGGCCTTCGACAGCGCAGCGTCGATCGAGAGGCCATTTGGAAACTACTTCGCTACTACGGGGTGCCATCGACAATTATACATCTCATCCAACAGTTATACGACAACGCTGCATGCCAAGTAATCCACAACGGGAAACATACGGAAGCCTTCGAAGTGAGGCCGGGAGTAAGGCAAGGCTGTCTACTATCGCCAATGATCTTCCTGATTGCAGTAGACTGGATAATGCGACAGACAACGGCAACCAACGAGGGAACGGGCATAAAATGGACTCACACAAAAGACTCGGAGGATCTGGACTTCGCCGATGATATATGTCTGATTTCCCACAAACTGGAAGATATGCAAGTGAAAAGCAACAAGTTGGCGGAAGAAGCATCAAAGATAGGACTTCAAGTGAGCATAGATGAAACAGAGGTGATGAAGATTCCTGCTCCAACAAAAGACAGAGAACAGTCAGCATAAATGGGGGGAACCTGAAAGAAACAACCTCCTTCGCCTAACTACCTACCTGGGAATCACCGTTTCAACTACAGGCGGGCGGAAATGACGAGGATATCAAGGCAAGAATCGGAAAAGCAAGACAAGCTTTCATTACTCTCAAGTCTGTGTGGAGGTCAACACTCAGCACTCGGTATCAAAAATAACATCCGGATTTTCAACTCCAACGTGAAGTCAGCCAGTGCTACTCACTATACGGACCAGAGACTTGGCGCCTTGTCATAAAGAGCACATTAAACGAAATTCAGGCCTTCATTAACAGTTGTCTTCGCTCAATACTACTCAAGATCAGATGGTCGGCCAGAAAAGATCAACAACAGGGATCCCTGGCAATGAGCGAACCAACCAACCAGGAACCCATTGTGCAACAAATAGGTAGGAAGAAATGGAAATGGATTGGCCATACGTTGAGGAAACCATCAGTTGACATCACTAGACAAGCCATCGCTCGAGTGGAACCCGAAAGGGAAGCGGTGAGTTGGTCGTCAGTGCAAGAGTGACTTGGAGGAGGTCATGTGAAGAAGAGATGAAAGCATGTGGGCAGACTTGGAGCTGGGTGAAAAAGTTGGCAGAGAACAGAAGGCAATGAAGATGCGCAGCTGAAGCCCTATGTTCGTCTAGGCATTAAAGGATACAATAATAATATAATAATAAGCGCTGCCCAAACAGTTATTGTCGTATCCTCCGTACTAGTGTAACAACAGAAGACAACGGCCAGACAACAGATTGTTTACTTAGGAAATCAACACATATTTATAGATTTTCATGTACATTATCGCTGAACGTTAATCTCTCATCTCTTCTTGGTTGTTTCTTGAATTTCAGATTATCTATCTGCAAATTGTATCCGCCTACGCAAATTCTGCTGTGACTGGCTGTTGAATCAGTCTTTGTTCTTATTTTTTTTGACGACTAATATTAGGGACGTAAATATTGACGTAATTGACTGTCTATCGATTTGACTAGCAGCCAGCTCTCACCATACTAGGAGCCGAACCTGGAATCTGCTAGTTGATAGTTAAGAGCTGAAGCCTATAAGCCAGGTCTCCATTTTGAAATGATGAATTTCAATTACTTCAAAATGATAAGGAATTTAAATGGACAATAACGTTGGCTGTTAACATTCATCGTATTTAGGAAGGAATTGAGGCATTTTCCTCTTCTTCTCTTCATATGGTTATTATGTGTTGAAACATACGGCTTCAGAGGCAGGTCTTTGTTCCAACGGGTTCTCTACCATTATTCTCTGCTTAAAAGGTTACAACTATAGTTCATATGATGCCATTCATGTTGCCGTAGAAAAGGTACCCAATCCACCATTTACTTCCTATTTGAGTTCCACTGAACAATTTGAATGGCAGGTGATACGACTCGACAGTCTTATCACAGTGTATTCAATCGATTTCCATTTTTCTTCTGCAAATCTATTGGGTAATAGGTTATTGCTTTGTAGTTCACTGCTTGCCATTGTTCCTATTTTTGCCTGCCTTCTGACCATCTGATCTTCAGGCGAGGGTCTTGATAATAGTATGCAATTAGCCAACTGACGAAAGAATACCTTTGATGCGTTCATCCATTTACTATTTAAAGGAGACATTTTGATTGAACACCGGTTAGTCCTTTCCTTGGTACTGACTGAATTCTATCAGTTAGGGTTGGCAATATGGCTACCATACCAGGTGGTGGCTCACCATCACAGTGCATATTGATTTGATATTGATACTAAATCGAACAGTCAGACCTATACCTCAGCTTCATTGACTTTGAAAAGACCTTCGACAGACAGCGTAGACTGAGAAAAAATTTGGAAACTACTTCAACACTGCGGCGTACCTGAAGTCTTTGTCAACCTCATTCAACATCTGACTATATGACAATGTCACGTGTCAGTTGATTCACAACGGAAAACTCAGCAAGGCGTTTTAAGTGCATACAGATGTAAGACAAGCTGGCTGGCTGGCTGCCTATTATCAACGATGATATTCTTATTTGTGGTGAACTGGATTATGCATTAAACTGTTGGTGGCGAGAAGTCAGGAAAAGGCTGGACGACAGATAAGAAGACTGTAGAAGATCTGGATTCTGTAGATGATATCACACAAACTTAAGGACTTTAAGGCAGGCGAAAACCAACAAACTGACCGAAGAACGGAGCAGCAAAGACAGGGCTGCAGATGAACACAGAGAAGACCGGGGGTGATGAAGATAAAGAATCTCAACAACGGCAACAACAACAACAACAACCAGCAGCAATCACAATCAACGTGAGAGATTTGACTGAGGTTACTTTCTCCATTTGTTCGGCTAGGAAGCACGGTTTCAACCACAGACATTTGGATGGCACGGACGATGATGTTGAAACCAGCCAATCAGAATCCGAAAGGCAAAATACGCCTTCATCAACCTGAAACCAGTTCAGAAATCTTCCGCACTCAGAACAAGTAACAAGATTCCCATTTCCAACACCAATGTCAAGTTAGTCAGTCATTTCTTATATATGGGTAAGAAACTTGGCCTCGGCAGGAAGCCTTGCCTCACCTAGGTTTCGTGCTAGCTGGCACTCCCCAGTCAGCAAGGCGTGTATGCAACCAACTTGAAGGAATTCATTTCACTTCTGAGAAGATTTGAACCCACATCACCTAGTGCCACCTGCGATCAGAGATGTTACCACCGAGAAATGACCACTCGCGAGAAGTGACCTTCTGTAGGACTGTATTGGATGGTTTCGATCGGACACAGGTAAGTGACTAGTGTAATGTGTCTAGTCCTTTATTTGGTACAGACTGAATTCTATCAGTCAGTGTGTCACAAAACCTAGATCAGGCAAGGCTTCCCGCCGTTTCCCTTTAACCATCCAATATCATCAAATCAATGTGAACGCTGATGGCGAGCCAATACCTAGTGGCATGTTGGCCACATTGCAAACCCTGGCTGATAAAATTCCGTCTGCGAGCCTGAATAGCTCAGTGTTAACGTCTCTGACTGACTGCAGGTGGCACAGTGTGACACGAATTCGAATCTCCTCAGAAGGGACATGAGTTATTTCAAGACGGTCGCAGACACACCTTGCTGACTGACTGGTGAGTACCCAGGTGGTGTCCAAGGCTTCCTACCAACTGCTTCCAACCATCTAAGGAAACATTCTTAGCAATACAATAACAAAACAAATTAGGTTAGTGAAACTGATGTAATAATAATAATAACAGAAAATGGGAAATATTTAGATCTCACGCATTAGTAAAGTGTAACATTCTTCGTTCTAATTTCAAAAAATGTGTAAATAATCTGATAAGGCAGTGAATATATATATTTATGACATTAACACTTATGCTAGAGAGAGAGAGTGATATGCCTCTCTCTCCCTCTAAATACTTCACTCTGATGAACATACTTATTAGGCAATAAACACTCAGATCATGTACAATCACACATGTACCAGCATTGAGACAGAGATCCATGTGAAAGTGATTGAAACAGTAAGTATTTCTTTCCTGTATAAGTGAACTAGTTAGTATTCAGTAATACTAATATTACCAATAATTAATGCATATCATCCAACTTACAAAGATAAATACACCACAGAATGATCTAATCTCAGTAATATTATCAGTCAAGTTAATGATAGAACAACTGAATGTTTTATTTTATTTTGAAAAGTAGGCAGGGTATCTATTTGCTACTTTTTGTTTTTCACATCAATGTTATTACATCATGTTATCACTATGTTTATCACCTTTTCATTCCACACACACTCTCTCTCTCTTTCTCTCTGTGGTGTAACACAGCACAGTTTGTTACATTTCTGTTCTCATCTGTAAAAAAACCCTTTGCATTTTGCAAAACCTTTACAAACCTTTACATAATAAGATGTCAAAAACTGAAGGGACTATATACATACATATACTTTAAGGTATTTCATGGAATTACTGTCAATATGTAAGTGTGTGCGAGTGCATCCGTGTACGTTTGTGTGTGCGCGCGCGAATGATATTTCATTGACCTTTAAATTAACCCATTTAAACAAAAAATATCTCAAGGTTAATTGAGAAGAATAAAAAGTAAGTGTAAGCATTGATGAGGAAATTAATTAATGGACATACATAATAATGTTGTTAAAGAATTTATTTTTGAGTTAATTACGAGAAAATTAAGAAAATCAGTTCAAAGAAGTATTAATGCTGGTGAACTAATTCTCTACACGACCGATGGTGCTACCTCGACTGAAAGATGAAGTACCTAGACTAGCTAGCCACTTCAAATTGTGGTGGAGAGAGTTATATTGGCCACTGCCCTAGGAACTTGATTTTTCGTGCTCACTCGAGAACATCTCCCACTATGGCTAAGTAAAGGTGTAGTGAAAACCGTCGACAGTTTGATATTGGACCATCTGGTGCAAACCGACCGGCCACAAAGCCAACCAGCGTTGAAGAAGCCTTCTCTATCATAATCTACCGGGTGCCTAATAAATTGCCAAAGTCATTGAAGCACCACATGCTCCGGACAGTAGAGGCTATTGCAAATCGCCTCAAACAACCAGTACTGTGTTCAGGAGAAGCAAGTTCAGCCAGCCACTACTACTGCCCTGACCAGCCTTCAGTAGAGACTATAAATTCATGAATTTGTAATATTATCTTTCCTAATTTTTCTGACATTCAGTGTGTATTGTTATGTTGATGCTATTGAGCTGTAATCTATCAATATTATTGATTCGATGTTACTTAAACAGGAACATTAATGTTGTTCATAACACTAATTCATTCATTCATTCACTACTATGAATGGATGTATAGCTGTAGAGCCTGATGATGAAGGGGTTCTCGAAAAGAGTAATCTTTGTTCAGTATCCATTCTTTTGAAGATTTAATTTTTAATGTAATATTGACGTTGTATGCATTTGCAAAGTGTTTATTTTCTGATTTTTGCTTTGAGCAACGTATATATATATATATATAAACAGAGAGGTGTAAACTGCGTCGAAACGCTGAGAATCAACATTTGAAGACTGTGTGTGATGTAGTTGAAAATTGTTCTTAATGGTTCAGATACATTCGGTCTTTATAATATTTTATATGCATTAGACCCTCGTGGTTTTCTATGTTACTCTTCTTTTGTTTTTTAAGGATGCCTGTTGTCCCCAATCCTACTTAATTTCATCATAGATGTACTTATAGAATTAAGCCTAATTGCTGACTTCAGAGACTCAGGGATTGACTTGTTACCATCGGGGAATAATCTCGTTGACCTAGAATATATGGGTGTCGTAGTCCTTCGTGGTGAAGATGCTAACGAAATCTAACAGAGTCTTCTGAGCACCTTGAGCAACTGGAATCTTCAAGTGTTTCGCATGCGATTCGCTCCTTCTGTCAAATGTAAGATTATGCTACGGGACTTGACTGGACTAAATTGACCCACTCCTAGCTTAAGGATAGGCGGGAGTGAAGTGGTTGGTGGAGGATGTTGACCACTTCACGTATTTGGGAAGTTGCATCAGCTACAGAGTATTGATCACTGACAAAATCTCAGCATTGATACAGAAGGCTGTGTTGACAAACGCCAACTTACGCCAACTCTGGTGAAGTAGACGTGATATCCAACTGACTGTCGACCAAAGGAGGTGTGTACTGATCAGCATTTTGCTCTGTCTTCGTTTTATTGCTGTGAGTGAGACATCGCCATTGAAATTGGAAGACATAAAAGTCTGGCTAGCTGTATCTGATCATAGATGTCTGCGTTAAGTGGTACAATAAGCTGAGCAGTATTTAGGTTAGATATCGGTCGAGTGCTAGGTAGGTAGGAGAGTAAATCAATCGATGAAGTCGTGAAGTTTCACCGATTTAGATGGGTAGGACATATGGTACATATACCTGCCTAGGCATCGTCTTCCTTAGTGAGAGGCGAAATAGGATCAGGTTGAAAAAGAGCTAGCCAGTGATGGTCAAACCAAAGTATGGCTTCATTAGTCAACGAAACCTACAAGGGTTAGTTTAAGCCAGATAGCCAGCCACGTAGGGAGGTGTAGACTACCTTACTGGTTGGGGTTCTTGGGATGGTAAAAAACCAATGACGACTGAAGACAATTCGTGATATGGCTCAAATTCGTTCTCAATAACTATATATGATGTTCACCAGCCTCAAGTTGTTCTCTACCTCTGTAAAAGATAAGCTCCTCCGTCTAGCCGCCTCCATGTGTACCTATCAGTTCACCTGCGTTTCTTGTGGAGTAAGGTACATTGGCCGTAGTCAGAGGATGCTTTCCACACGGATACGAGAACATATTCCAGCTGCATGGTTTTATAAAGGAGAAAGGAAGTGTGTGCGAAGCTCTATTCTGGAACACCTGATTGACTGCTGTCACTCCACCAACCCTGATCATGATTTAAATATCATATATATATAGAATCCATGCTAACTTTCCAGCCTCGTTTTCTTCGTTACAGACTTCTAAAGACAGCGGAGGCTTTGGTAATTCATAACTTTAGGCCAGACATTTGTGTACAAAAGAAGTATGTACAATCCCTACTTCTTCTTTGGACGTAGAGGGGTACAGCTTAATAATAAATTCGTTACGAGTTGATCACAGATTGATATCAGTTAGAGAACCATTGAAAACCATCACTGGAGTACTGGACAGCTGCTGTTTCATCCTAGTTTGGGAATCATCGGAAGTACGCACACACTGGGACTCGGACCTTCCGGTTACAAGGCAAGCTAGCTCGTATACCATTCAGCCACTGGGACCCGATTCAATGGCCAGCCCATGAATTCTAACCCTTACAAACCAAACTATAGAAAATTAATCTGTTGCTCGCTAGTGACTTGCTGCAGGTTGGAGTTTCCTGGAGTTCTAGTGAGAAGTCGTGACCAGTGAGGTCCAATTAGATGTCACATGTGTGGATGGATGTCCCACCAACGACAATGGTTGGGGTCGTGCTAAATCACGAATTGGTAGAAGTTAGAATTCATGGGCTGGCCATTGAATCGGATTCCAGTGGCTAAATGGTATACGAGCCAGCTTGCCTTGTAACCGGAAGGTCCTGGATTCGAACCCAGGCAGTGGGTGCGTACTTCCGATGATTCCCAAAACTAGGATGAAACAGCAGCTTTCCAGTACTCCAGTGATGGTTTTCAATGGTTCTCTAACTGATATCAATCCATGATCAACTCGTAAAAACATAACTAACCCTTACAAAGGAAACTATAGAAAATAAATTCGTTGTTGAAAAGAGTCTCTTCGCTGAATATTGTGTTTTTTAATGCTACAATACGAGTTATTAAATTAAATCAATATTTCTGTCAGACTGACTTTATAGTCTAGCATATTATTTTTTTTCCGCTTATAATTTATTGAGCATCTCAGCGCTGAGAACAAGCAATTTTACATTGATCCTTTCAACTTTATTCTCAGGATTTTTAATTTTTAACCTACAGATTAAACGAATGAACAAAAATCTATATTTGGAGGGGGGGGGTGAAACCTATAACCATATGGTTTTTGAAGTGTTATAATTTCTTTTCCCATGTAATTTAACCTGGATTTTTCTTCCACCCAAAGTCTTTTTTTTTCTGTCTTCTTGTCCTAAAAATGAGTCAAGGCTGTCTGATAATCGCTTGGCCTAACCATCCTATTTTCGTTTTTAACAGACTCTATCGTCTCCTTTTACAATGTTACATAATGACATTAACTAAATTCCCTTGTCTCATATATGAAACGCAAATTCGACTGAGAGAAAATGAATATATGGGCGATTGTTTCCGCCATATTTGATGGTGTTGCTATGGGAAGTCTGTAAGGGTCCCTTTTATCAGATATTTATTTATTTGTCGTACATTGAGAATTTATCAGAGGATTTCATCAAAAAAGTTCCAATTTATAGAAGGTATGTAGATGATATTGTAATCAATTTTAAATTGAATGAATGAAGTCCAGAATAGCATATCACTTACATCTGTCTGTAGAAGAGAAAGATAATTTTTTATCTTTCCTGGACATATTGCTTAGTTGACGGCTTGATGGATCAATAACAAGATCAATTTATAGAAAACCTACCTGAACAGGACATTATCTTAATTATCACAGTTTCTGCCCTGTTCGGTACAAAAGAGCACTAGTGAGATGCCTCTTCAGTAGAATCCAACTAATATCCACTGAAGACATACTTCATGAAGAAGAAAGAAAGTTGACACAAACTCTGGCTGATAACAATTATCCAAACACCTTCATCAGAGGATAAAAAGTAGTCAGAACATCAAGATCAACTCTCCAACTCGCCGCTAAGAAAGACGTGTACATCAAGCTATCCATCCTATATGGGGTATCATAGCAGCTTGATAACTAGACAATGGTTGGACGCCCCTGTGGTTAAAAAGACTTTTTATGCAGCTAATGTCATAATAAGTGAGGATTTGAAGCCAATATATATTCATCCATTTAAGCCCTCACTGAGAATATGCGAAAAATGATGTCACATCCCACGGTATTTACTAATTTGAATGTACGTGTGGACACACACACACATACATAAGGAGGACTCATCGATTTCTGGAAGTAAGCGCTGGTTTCAGTGGGTATTCTTAAATGGCTCCAGAAGCAAATAGAATCCCGAGAACCCATTAATGGTGAGAACAGGAGACCTAGCTGCTCTATTGAGAAACATATTATAGAGATAGGACGTATGGTTGATGTCACCACAATTCTTTTAAACCTATCTATAAAACGTGTTTGGGGGAATGCGTATCCTAAAGTTTGTGAAAGCGCTAGCTGGCAGATAGAAAGTTGAAACCACCTTTATGCGTTCAAAGCAACAATTTGTTATCACACTAAACCTCCCTTGGTAAACTTCGTTTTGAAACCAGCCACGATAGATGTATTATCTCTCTGATTTGGTTTAGTGATCGTAATTCTTATTTTGACCTTCAATATGGCAGTCTTTTAAGTTGACCTAAGTCTATTTTCTCACCTCTTAACGCTTTATTAATTTGATACATATGCCCATGGCAAGTTCATGTGTCATTAGACTGTTCGAAATGTGTTGTGCAAATACATTACATACACGATTCCGCTAAAATCCGTCTTCTTATTGCTTTATCTGAATATAGGTTTCTCGGCTTGTAAAATCATACTGTGAACAGGGGTGGGGAGAAATTTAAAGGGGATTGCCTATCCTCCCTTATTTTGGGTTAGGTGACGTTGTCTCATCTACAGACGTTATGGATGCAGATATCAACGCAAGGACTGGAAAAGTAGGGCAGATATTCATTCCATCTGAAATCATTCAGGAAGACCTGCTGCACTCAACATGAGGAATAAGATAAGAAATTTCAGCATTAATGTCGAGTCAGTTAGTTCTTTTATATCAATGAGAGATTTCGAGAACTCGTCACGAGAAGCAACTTGGATAAGCTGCAGTCTT